>VZTM01020230.1:0-15387 GCA_013400555.1 Jacana jacana
ATATTCTGTGATTCTGTGATTACCTCATGCCACTCTACCCACTCTAACGGATTTGGTGTGAAAAGAGATGGAGCTGATAGAAGCTCAACCTGTTTCCAAGCCAAGATTACAGGCAACAAATCCAAAGCACATTAATTTAATATATGCTGATAAAGCCAATGTCTTCAGAAAATTCAGAAAAGCTCAGTAATGTGCTCAAGTTAGCAGAACTAGTAGGCTAGTGTGTGCATGGTTCAGTACAAATGATTGCACCTTGTATTGGCAAAGCATGATTAGTAGGAGTAAGAAGTCCAAATTCTGGTAAATAAACGCTGATGTTTGTTACACCCAGTTGTTGTACAGCAACAAAATGGAAAGGAAATGTGATCCCCTGAGATACTCAATACCAGTCTTGTTAAATTTCAAGTATTCTGATCCTATGAAACATGCACACAAACCTAGTTGCAGGCATCTTGGTAGTCACATGGAATTATTAGCCCCATTGCATTTTCTTCAAATGGATAATCAAGTCTAAATTTGCAGCTTCTTTACTCTCTGGCACTTTGCACCTAAGGTCCTGCATGCCTTTGTCTGCAAAGGTAAACTACATCCAGAAGGCCATTCACTGAATGCAGGTGTTGAATGTGCTCCTAATTCCAGGCCCTCACTTAAATCCCTGCATTTGGATAGCAATAATGCCAACTGTAGTCCTTTCAGGAAGATGTCAAAAACCAACTACATGCAGTCAAGAAGCAAATTTGATGGTGCCTGAAATAGGTGTGGAAAGCACAATGAGACACCACCAGTGTATGGGACAGGCCCTTGAAATTTCTCATCCAGAAACATGATCTGTTTCTGAGGAGAGGAATAGTGCTGCGAATCAAAGCTGCAAAACTACAGGGCTAAAAGGAGCATTTAAACTGCTGTGTGGCCTGAAAGGCATTTGCGAAAAAATGAAATAGGAAGGCACTGCTCAGGGATGCTTTAGTGTTAAGTTTGAAGTTTTATGATTGTAAAGGGAAGGAAAATAGACTTTGTAAATCTCTTCACTGTTATGGGAACACATGGAAGAAGAGGTCATTTTTCTAAAAGCTGGCTGGGATGCTCTACAGAGCGACTTGGATAGACTGGATAGATGGGCCAATGTTAATGGCATGGCCTTCCACGAGGCCAAGTGCCAGGTCCTGCATTTGGGCCACAACAACCCCATGCATCGCTACAGGCTTGGGGAAGTGTGGCTGGAGAGCTGCCTGGAAGAAAAGGACCTGGGGGTGCTGGTCGACAGGCAGCTGAACATGAGCCAGCAGTGTGCCCAGGTGGCCAAGAAAGCATCCTGGCTTGCATAAAAAATAGTGTGACCAGCAGAAGTAGGGAGGTGATTGTCCCCCAGTGCTCAGCACTGGTGAGGCCGCACCTTGAGTATTGTGTCCAGTTCTGGGCACCTCGGCACAAGAGAGATATCAAGGTGCTGGAGAGAGTACAGAGGAGGGCTACAAAACTGGTGAAAGGCCTGGAGAACAAGGCTTATGAGGATCGATTGAGGGAGTTGGGATTGTTTAGTTTGAGGAAGAGGAGGCTGAGGGGAGACCTCATCACTCTCTACAACTGCTTGAAAGGGCATTGTAGAGAGGTTGGTGCTGGACTCTTCTCACGGGCAATTAGTGATAGAACAAGAGGGAATGGCTGCAAGCTGCAGCAGGGTAGGGTTAGGCTAGACATTAGGAAAAAGTTTTTCACAGAGAGAGTGGTCAGTCAGTGGAATTGTCTGCCCAGTGAGATGGTGGAGTCACCATCCCTGACTGTGTTTAATAGTAGATTGGATGTGGTGTTGAGAGATATGGTGTAGGGGAGAACTTATAGAGTAGGGCTGATGGTTGGATTTGATTATCCCAAGGGTCTCTTCCAAACTATACAATTCTGATTTGAAAGTTATTCTGATCTGTGTCTTCTCCTTTGAACTTTACTCCACGAAATGCATGAAGTTCGTTGCCTAAGTAAAAGATGGACTACAAACTCTAGAAAGCAGATCCCTTGGTCCTTTTCAGTGGTAGATCTGTTGTTACATCATAGAAACATCGAAAAAATGAACTGGGGAGCCTCATGAGTCAGTTGATTAAACTACTGCTCAAAGAAAGCTAAAGAAAAAGTTGAGAAATTCTAGCTTCAGAATCTGTGCTGGCAGTGGCATAAACCATGTTTTGTGATTTCAGTCATCGTGGTCAGTGTAGAGGCTGGGGAAAGAAACTGAGATTTTTAAACCATCTCTTTGATTTTCCTGTATTTTCGTGCTCTTAGGTCTGCCTGGCTCCCACTGTAAAATGAGACGTCTCTAAAGTATGTTTCGTTAATGGGCCGTGAGAAAGAAAATACAGTTTTAGCATTCCCTACTCTGCCTGTGTCTTTTGTTCCCGTTTTAGAGGACTGCCATTACAATGGAAGCTGAGAGAAGAGCTGGAACAGGGTTATTCCCACAGCCTGTGCTGATGGGGGAGGCTCCTTCGCGTACTCCCACAGTACCTTTCAAGCTGAAAGATCAAATGTAAACCTTTATGTCTTTTGCCATACCCAGAGCAATAGAACAAAAGATCCACACATTTATGTTTCAAATAACCATGTTTGCTAATACACAGGACCCAGCTGCACACAAAACTATCTGGAGGGAGCTGTAACCTATCCACGTCTGCTGGATTTCAAACTGGCACTTTATGTATCTCTCAGGAAAATAATAAGAGGCATGTTAAAAAATGAGACATATTTTCCAGTTCAGATTTTCCCTGTAATTAGAAATAATTCAAGTCCTCTTTTTCTATTTCAGTAATCTAAAATGGAAAAACTCATCATATGCAAAATGCAAGCAATTTTCAACCTGCATGTGAGATATCATTTATCATTAGGAGCTATAAGAGCATGACCATTAATTTTTTTCCGAGGTTTTTCATATCTTATATTTTTTAACTCACTTTTGTATTATGTTTTTGAATGATAAAGTGTTCAATTCACTGCTTAGGGATTGTTCTCAAATTCTTTAATATAAACCACATCCATACAATGTTGAAGGATCTGACTTAAATTAAATCTACAGAAGAAAGAATATTCAAAGTTCTCCGTTTTTATGAGTGTATCATTCATCTTCATCTGTCATGTCAGCGTCTCTATGTACTGTAAGACTCTGCACTTGTCTTGTCCATTCTAAATTGCTCAGATATCCTTGAAAAACTAGGAAAAAAACCCAGAAGCAGCAAGCATTTTGTCATCAACTTCATGTAGCCTAGAATTCAGCTTTTAATGCAAGGAGTGCTACTTACATGCTCAGTCACTGCAGAAAATTAAATATCAGGTGTGAGAGATTATGGAAATGATGCTCACCTTAGTTATGCAAGTGTTAATCAAAACTAAGCTCCATGGATATAAATGGACGTGTACCAAGGTCGATCAGCTGCCAGACAAGAACCAGGTTCATTAAGTGCTTAGGGAGTGACTTCCAACAATTTTCTAGACGTTGCATTTTCCTGTATCATTGCAGGGTGAATGGGAAGATGTAAGCAGCAGTAAATAACAGAAGAGGATATGATAAAGTAGGGGAGGGAGGTTAACTGTAGCCTTCCTGTGAGCTGTTTTCCTGCTACACATAGCTTTCCCCTGCACTTGGCTTGCCAGCCCACAGAATGTCCAGCTCTTACAAGACATGCTGTTTTAGTGCATCTGTCAATTCTCCAACCAGTGTTTACTTGATGAGCTGTATTCATGCTACCTGACTTGTGTGAGTACCATCTAAGAAGGCACATATATAATCATATGAACCTGAAATGTTGTTCATGGAGGCTTTCAGTGTCTGGCACCTTTGGAAACACAGTAAATCATCTGATACCTGTGCAGCATATTGAGTAGGAATTTGCTCCTGAAAAACACTTTTGGTACCAGAGTTTCAGTTCTAAAATTTGTCTATGACCAAAAGTAGGCTTGTTATGGTATCTGCTCCTTGGGGTAGTTGCACAGCATATAAACTCTAGAGAACATTTTCATGCTTCTGATGCAGCTTAGAAACAGTTTGTCAGAAAAAAAATATAATCCAGTGTAACTCATCACTAGCAACCTGGATAGTTTTTAGAGCTTAAATACTTCTTCTCTTAAAACACAAAGACAAGTCTTGACTTAACTGTGCCTTCTCTTGTGGAGAAATGCTATCAAAAAATAGGTCATACTAACTCAGCCATAGTTATAGGAGCACATATAGATATATATCAACAGTATCCTTAAAAATTTATGTCTCTTATGAGCCCTTTTAAATGAATTTATTACTGTTTATTATAGGGACTGTATTTATTAAGACATTTTATCAAGAGTTTTGGACTTTTAGTTAAATAAAAGAAAAATAAATTATTTTCTTACTTATTTGTGCTACTGTAATTTCATGGCTTTTATTGTTTCTGTAACCAGTCTAATTCAGAGGAGAATTTGAGATTTTTTTTATTTTATTTCCCTAATGAAGTTCATATGAAATTTCATTTTTATTTTCCCTAATTCCCAGATGTGCTGTCATGAGAAAATAAGTTCAGGGCAATACTGTTTGGTCATGGCATACTTAGGAACCCTCAAATCTTGGATTCCATATGAAAAAAAAATCAGTAACCAGAGGTGATTTTTTTGTGTCCCTGATCTCATCCTGTCCTGCAGTGGGCACATGTAGGCTTTTAACATTCTGGTCTGGTCACCTGCAGCTCCGTTCTCTGTTGCCAGTTATCAACCTCCAGCAAGCAGAAATGTCTGATTGCAGAGCTGTGTCCTTGCTGCCCAGCTGGGCAAAGTTCTGCTTGGCTTTACCATCTGCCTCCCCCTGGCACTTCTAGGAATACCATGCAGTGGGGTGGCTAACGGATGAAACACTCTTCTGGGAAGAGTTAACACAAAATACAGGGAACCTGAAAAGAATGAACTCACTGTGTGGTTGAGGGGGGTGTGCATGCATGAAATTCAAACCAAATGTCTTACAGAATTAAGACTGGTTTGCAGAGAGACCTCCTGTGTTAAGATTGTAAACTGATCGTGTTCTACAAACAGAAGGAGATGAAAAATAAATGCTGGGGACCCTGCAGATTCGTAGCCACCTGGGAACTTGGGCACGTGTGAAGCTTCCGACACATAAGCAGACGCGTTGAAGTTAGTGCCTGTGATTAAGCCTCCTCCTGAATCAGGACCTGGTTGGGAATTACTGGCTTAGCTCTAATTCTTGCCGCATGGGACTCTCTTAAATCTAAATTCATTCATTAATGTTTATAAGGCGCACTGAGATCTTCCAACATGTATGGCACCATTGAAATGTAAAGTGTTGTTATAACTCATGCTTGCAAAAAGCAGCTGAAGATGGATTTAGTTTATGTGGCAGACGGTAATGGCTCACTTGGAACAGTTACACATTCTATTGGGTAAATAACAGGAGTGTTATAAATTGTAGCAGTGATATGTTTACATAATAGACTGTAACCACTCCAGAGGAGCCATAACAGTCAGCTTAATAATATGCATTTTGAAAATGATGTAAATATATGTATATGTGAGGAAGCAAAATAGCTGTAGGAGATAGAGAGCTGACAGCTCCTGGTAAATACTGCATGTTTTCAAGGCTGTATTTTGGTGGGTTTTATGCAAACATGTCCATCCAGTGGCTTAACATGAGAGCTGGGCAGAAAAAGCCCAGCTTTTTCAGAGGCTGTCACTAATGTATACACCAGCGTTACTAAATGCACTATAGAGGGGCTAAACAGTGGGCTGCTGAGTTTGCAAATCAGGCAGTGCTGCTAAAAGCTTTAAGGTGTGTTTGTTCCCCAGGACAACTCCCTCCATCTTCTCATTCCCCTTTTGGCTGTGTACCTTCACTTAACTTCCTCCCACACTTTAAAAAATGCAGCCACTTCATTTCTGCCAAGCACGTTGCCTGTCCTCCATCTGCACAGTGCCTCAGGAAAAAAAAAGTCCACCCAGCTTTGTTCTCTGGCTCTGTAGCATTTACCTGGCTGTTGCTACCTTATCGTGCCTTAATTTTTGATGTTCCGGGTAGAGAAGTTATGGTAAGGAATGCTGCTGTATGAAACTGTGTTTTCCATACACCATAACCACACAGTCACTGGTTGTACTCACTGTGTGCGAGGGGAAATAATGTGGTAGCATTAACTGTAAGAGTGAAACCAAATTCTTGACTGGAGCTGTTCTGCGGGTGTTTGTGAAACGCCTTTTCAGCAAAAGCAGAAATTACTTTTTCGGCCAAAGGAATTTTTTTTTCATGGGAAAAACATATTTTGGTCAAAATCACTATTTTGAAAAGGTAAAAAAGAGGAGAGGCATAAAAAAAAAGGCATCACTTCACTTGCTAATTTTTTTTTTTTTTTTAAATTAAGAGAAAAATCATGGTATAATTTTTTTTTTAAAATATGCTGTCAAAAATGGTCATATTTATCTGCTTTATTTCATCTTTGTGTTGATGCACTTATTGTTATGTAGTTCATATAAAAGCTTTCCCTATAGTTCTCCCACTGTTTTGAGAAAAATACCTAAACAGTATAATTCTCTTTTGTTACCTCATCTGTTAAAAAAAAATCCTCAAATAACTTTCTAAGTATTAAGAATAAGCTAACAATATTTAAAAACTTATTTTAGCATTGAAACTAATTTTAGTACCCTAAAATAACGAGTCTAAAGATAGGAAAATCTGTCAACAAGGAGCTCTATTAACCTCTCTGCTGTGGTGGCTGTATGACAGGCAAAGAGCACTGTATTCTTACAACTCCTGTAGAGTAAGAATCAAACTGCTCTTCCCATATTTCTCTGGTTTCCATATTTCTCTATGTCTGTGCAATTTAGAACCCCATGACAGAAAGTTTTTTCTGTCAGGCAAGTTGCATGAGAGTCCAGAAATCCAGCTGCCTTTTCAAATCTGAGCCACACTCAGCCTGGAGCAGTGGCTGCTGAGCCACATGAGTCTCTTGGTGTGCTCCAGCCTTTCAGCAGACCCCATGCTGTGAGAGGCATGGCAAAAAGCCCTGTCACCCATGGAGGAGTCTTTTGCTTCTTCTTGCCCCAGCTGGCACAGAGAATGAGATTCCTCACCTCGTGTCATCTGGGGGAAGAGGAAGTCTGATGGAGCTGGAGAAAGGAGCTTTGGAGGTGCAGTCCATGATCCAACTGGGATCATTTTGGCGAATGTGGTTAGCACTAAAAAGTTGTAAATTTTTCTTGGGGGCTAGACTAGGGCGTTGACTCCACTCTCCCAAAGCTCTTGTACATCCAGTTTACTCACTAAGTACCTCCCATTGCCAGAGTATGAAACTGGACTGCAACTTTAATACCGCCTTGCAGCTTAGCCCGAGAGCATGCTCCTTGCCCCTCCCCTCAGCTGTGAGGGTCTCTAATGTGAAGGAGGGTCTCCTCCTCCACATGAATAAAACAAAACCAAGCAAAAGTCAGGATAGAAAGGTCTGCACAGAAGTCCTGTGTCAATGCTGAGAGAGAGGAGCAGCTTTGGAGATGATGACTTTTTATATCCCTAATAAGATTGTTTAGAGTTAGAATAAAACTTACTGTAGAGTTTCGATTTTTTTTTTTAATGGCTTTCAATAGTGCCTAGTAGCTAAACAGATTTCTACTATTACCTATTTCAGATGTCTGATTTAAAATCTGTTATAATTCTTTGATCAAAATTTATCTACATTTTTTATAAAGATTTCGCTTCTTTGAGGATTCTCTCCCCAAAGTACAGTATCTCAATGTTAGAGTACATGGCGGATCCAGAGCTTTACAGTCAATTAGATGAATTGACTGTAGGGGGAGGAGGGGAGTTTGGATTTCATTCTTATCTGTGTGTGCAGCAACTGGGTTAGGATAAGGACATGTTCAAAAACTGATTTTCTTTTCCTGTAAATACAATGGAGGGATGAATCTTTTCAATTACAGAAAAACCACACCCTGCCACGAGATGGTCCCATCCTGTCTCTGCTCATTCTTTTTGATAAAAACCCATGGAATGGGCAATACAGGTTAGTTTTAGATGAAGGAAGCAAACTGGAGAGGTAAGAACAAAGGGGTCTGTGACTTAGAATTCTGTCTAGTCTAGTTATCTCGGAAAATATCTACAGACCGCATGATGTCTTACCTCAGCAGTTGCTAAGAGCTCTGTTTCTCATAAATTTTCAGTACAGCTGTGGGACAGGGACAGTTTCACTTTTCATATGAAGTCGTCTTAGCTCTTCCCATGCACATGATTATAACTGAAATGTAGTATTTAAAGTGTATTCTTTTCTCATTGATTTTGCAACATCAACCGTCATTTAAAAAAAGAGACTTACAGGAAATATTAGGGGAAAAGGCAGAAGCACATGAGTTTCCATCAGCAAGACATTGGAAAAGTGAGAGAGACACAGACCAAAAAGGAAACCCAGCTGACATGGGTTGACGTTATTCTTTCTAAAATCATAATGCCGTGGTGGCAGCAAGGAGTGAGATGTATAGTGCAATATTTTAACTGGGCTGATTTGTGGTAGTCTCACAAGAGTTGCAGAGAGACAACCCCAGTGACAAGTAAATTTTAATCAAGATGCAGATCTTTCTCTTTCACTCTTTTGTCCTAAAGACGTACCATTAGCCCAAAAAGTGACTTTTGCTTTTTTTTAATTATTATTATTCAAGCAGTAAGAGAAGCTAGATGGGAGAAATGAGCTAATATATGAAGCAGGCCAAGTTCTTAACATTTGGATTTTGGACAACATATTTGGGAGTGTTAATTGGGGGATAAACCGTTAGAGATTTTTCCTGCAAGTCCTTTAAGATCAAACTTGGTGACTCTAATTAAGTTGTTCTGAAGAATTCCAGTGAGGAGTGGGATTGATTCATGCACATTGTATTAACCTAAATAACAAAAAGACCTATTTCTGTCTCCTCTCTAACATCCATTTTGTGACGATAGCTTGATTGTAGCCCTTTTGTTTTGTTTTGGGTTTTTTTTGTTGCATTTTCAGTTGAGAGTTTCAAAATGCTTAGGCAAGTCTGATACCTCTTGCCATTGAAATGCAGGGCTAACTGGGAATTGTAACTATTTTTTATTAGCTTCAGAAATCTGGACTTTTATTTTTCCATCTGTTACTAATTTTTTTTTATCAGATTTCATTTTTTGAAGCGTGAAAAAACCAAACAGATTTTATTGGGTTTTTTCACCTGCAGAATCTGATTTAAAACTATCTTTCTGCACAGAAGAGAGTCAGCCTGTGACACTGTGGGTGAGGAACTCTTCCACAGCCTCGTGTAACAGGAGATCAATTTAATACATAATTCACATTTTGGTATGTACCATATTTTGCATTCCAAGCTGTAGGATTTTCTAATGATTTGATGACATTTGTCATCAAAAGAAATATTGCACTACATGTATACATATATGTACATACATGTATATGCGTGTAATTATAGTGTGTGGGAGAGCACAATGCTTTATGGAGATACTGGGCTATATATGCTATCTGCAGGTACTGATGTCTCTATTTTAAGATCTGAAAAGTAAGTAAATTAACTATTATGACACCAAGGGAGAGTTGACAGGTGAATAAGTACTTCTTTGCAGGCCAGCCTGTACAAGGGCATAGGGCTGATGTGCTCTGAGTCTGAGTAGGACCCTGTGTGTGGCGCTGCTTAATTCCTAAAGCATCTCAACCTCTCATTCCCTTTCCTTATTTCGATGTTGAGTAAGGCAGTTTCAGGTTTGAATATTTTGTGTTTTTCCTTTTAATTTTTAGAGGTGTTTAAATAAGCCCCTTTTGAAGAAGAAGCTCTCTGTTCTGGCTACAGGAATTGTTACTTAGAGGAAGGCAGACAGTAAAATACCCTAGAAACAAAAGGAGCAAATGAGGAAAACGGTCCCCATGGGAATGATTTACGGGGAATCTCAGTAAGATTAACAAATGGAATAAAAGCCAAGTCTGCAAAAGGAGGCAATGCAGAAATGAGATACTGATCTTTCTGCAAGAGATACTGTCCCAGAATTTGGGATCAGCTCAGCTGAGCAGCAATAAACAAACAACAACAACAAAAAAGTTTACAATAGTTGGGCTCATAAAAAACTTAAAGCCATTATGAAAGCCACATTAATATGGTTTGTTAAAAGAACCTGACAGTGGATTAAGACTAACAGAAAACTTGCTCTATGCCTCTTGGTATAAACTGTGAACACGAATGAATTTATATTAGCAAACCACAGTCAAGTCATCCAAAGCAATATCTGGTGCAGCAGCATGGTGGATATTTCTGAGCTCCTTTATTCTGCTCCAGCTCTGGGTCCCCTGCACTGCACTCTATTGTACAGCAAAGATATGACAAATTCAGGCTTTGAAGATTTTGCTGAGTTTCACATCAATTATGTTCCAGACCAGATTTCTTTTCACATTAATACTCACTGCCCTGTGACTACTGCTGGAGCCCACTCTTGAATGCTTCTAATGATTTGCCCCGTTCCCATTCATAGAGTCACAGAATGGTTTGGGTTGGAAGGGACCTTAAAGATAATCTAGTTCCAACCCCCCTGCCACTAGACTAGGTTGCTCAAAGCCCCGTCCAGCCTGGCCTTGAACACCGTAACAACGTAGTCAAACTCCTTAGTTCAGTAAAAGTAAATAAAAACAGATCCACAATTTACCGTCATCACATTCATTTTGTATTTTAAGAAAAACAGATTATACACAGATTGTTCAGTGCAGTGAGGAACTATTCATGATGGAGTAGTACTGGGGCAGTTCCCACACTGCAAGCCAGAATCTTTTAACTAGGCTTAAGGGACTGTTATTCCCTGGCCTCTTTTTTCCAGTTCACATACATGGTGGAAAGAAGTTCAGCCCGAGAAACCTGTGTGGCACCTTGCATTTGTTGGCAGCTTTGAAAGCCTCGCCTTCAAGGCCAAAACTTGCACTGACCTGGAGTCAGTCCTGTCCTCTCAGCTGGGGTGATGTCTTCATTCCAGAGCTAGTTCACAGAGAGTTAGGACACAAGACGTAAACACACTGAAAATCCAGCTTGTTCTGCATTGCCACGGGATGTTTAGCAGGGGAGCTAAGAACAGTCAGCCAGGGAGGTAGGATGGAGAAACCACTGCTTCCTAATCTCACCTCCAATCCACTGCACTCCAAGAGAGCTTGAGGAGTAGTCTTGGGAAAACTTGCTGCAGTGCGAGGACTCAGTGTTTGCTACTGAAAAAGGCTTTTGGCCTGTAAGTCTTGCCCAAGCCAGCAAGCATTACATTCACTCCAGAAGTGTTTAAATAATTTTTTAAAGACAGACAAAAAAGATTTTATGCTTTGAATAGAAGGGTGCAGAAAAGGGGTAAAGAAAAAAATAAGGAAATACATAGAAGTTAATTAAAATTCTTTTGCTGCTTGAAGCAGTTATGTAACATGCATCTAAAATATAACATTAGTGTGAACTCAAAGCATGGATTTCTTTTATACTACAAATTAAGCTCTTCACTACAGTATCCAGTAGCTGGAATCACTAAATCTCTGTGAATCCATGTTGGAAGTGCTTTTGCAGTTATTTTAAAACAAAGGGGAAAGAATAAAAATCAGTGAAATACAATGGTTTGGAATGACTTTTCCTAGAAGAGTGATATACCTTTTGGGTATTCGTGATCCAGTGGAACAAGTGGTACTTCTGCCTTGATAAATGGACGCCTTTGCTGTTTTGGAGTCAAAGGGAGAGCCGCTTTCCAGAGTGAATGGAGCTGTGTGAATCACATGGCCTATGGCAAGCTCTGGAGTGCTTAGCAAATGAAGTCATCCAGACAGGATTAAACAGAGTTATGTCTCCGTAGCAGAGCCTTGTTTATGGAAAATTAGTTTGGGCAATTGGCTTAGCCTAAGCACATACTGTTCTTTTTTACCTAGGCACATACGGCTTTCTTCAATAAAGTAGTCCTGTCCCAGGCAGCAAATGTTCCTGGTTTTAGTTCATAGAGGTGGAGCTTAGGGGAAGGAGGCTGACCTATCTGTTCCTGATTTCCCAGAGCTTTGGCAAGCTCCTCAATATACAGCAGTCTGTGCTGCTTTTTTTTATTTTCCTAATGAAATCCTACACTTTTTGAGGTCCCCATGTCTTTTCCACATGAAGCCGCCAAGAAACACATGAAGTATGTATCAGCTGCAATTAGAAAATGATGGTTTAAAATTATGGTGGTATTTTAAAGCATAAATATTCCTATTCATATGCATCGAAAATGCATAAATGCACCAGCTGTGAGGTTTTTCCTTTACTTCAGCATATGAAAAATTCCGGGAGATCAGGAAATTTAGAGCACAAGAATGGTTTATTTTTATACCTATTTCCCTTGTCATTTCCTTTTCCCATTCCAGTCCCTCTGAGAAGAACCAATTAACTTGAGACATTTTCCACATTCATTACTATCTTCATTTAAAAAATGGCAGAATTGTTTCAAGACTGGTATTTTATGCCTAGTAAACTATGATAATGTTGCCTGTCAGAGTGCAGCAAACAGAGGAAGCACTAAAGATGTAAAATCTGTGAATAAATAAAACTGTTAGATTTTGTATCTGCACCTGTATCAGAATGGAACAGATGCCATTACGAAACAGCAGGTTGCTAAATAAAATGTACTTTAAGAAAGCGGGTTAGTGGCCATAAATGGAAAGGTGAATTCTGATGCTGTTGGAGCTAGTTGCTGAAAAAGAACCTGATTAGCACTTTTCAATAGCAGAACAAACTATTGTAACTTCAGAAAAACTCTTTAATGCTATCTGGCATGTAAGAACCAAAATGTCCCCTAGGCTACATGCTGCAATCAGAGCTGTAGCACAGGCAAGGAGACAGGAGTGCACTGTCTGGATGCCATCCAGGGAGTCCCAGACACACAGGGCATCTGCTGCTGGTACTGCCACAGGATCCTCTTTCCCCTGTCCTTCCTGCCCTCTCTCCTCCTGCTATTTAGAGATGCCACAACCACCCTGCCATGAGCACAACCAGTAGCAGTGGTAGGTGATGGGGCTGAGCACAGTACATGTTGGAGGTGAGACCGATCCCTTCACATGTATGCTCTACTCACCTGATTTGGCTGGCTGGGGATGTTGCTCTAGGCCCAGAATGCTCCTTAGATGTATGATCAGGTTTGGGTCTGATACTTTGCTCCTTTGCTTCCTGGTGTCAGCAGAAAAACACTAGATCAGTAGTACTGTAGGATAGTTACTTTTGCTGTGTATGCCTGGTTGGTTCCCTGCTGTTCATCACTGTATTTCTATGGGCTATATTACAAACCATTTCTTTCATTATTATTCTTTCTAATGAATCAGTGAAAAATACTGCATGCACTTTTTCTTTTTTACTACTGAGGGTGCTGGCACTGGCTCAAACTGTCCAGCCAAAATTATGTAGAATATCCAGAAGTACTCAGATGGCGTAAGACCAAAGTAGATGATTCTTACACCCACTCAATTTTTTACTATGGAGATATGAAGTCCAGTGCAGATTTTTCCTGATCTGCAAAGATTTCTCAAATGATGTAGGGTGAACACTAGACACCAACCAATAGTATACATTGGAGCAACTCCAACAAAATTTTGTTTTAGCATTAGAAAAGCCTGTTCATCAGCAATATGTCCACTTCCCTACGCTGGTCTCTTCTTTTCTTGCCATGCTGATCAAGTTGTCACAGAGCTATCAGTTCTTGCTAGATTGGCATCAACCCTGCTGTGACCCATTTACCCCAAAAGGACTCTCACAATTGCAGTTGCCAAGCACTGATAGGTCCCTCCCTTATGAAGACAGGCTGAGAGAGTAGTGGTTATTCAGCCTGGAGAAGAGAAAGCTCCAGGAAGACCTTATAGTAGCCTCCCAGTATTTAACAGGGGCCTACAGAAGAAATGAGGAGGGACTCTTCATCAGGGAATGTAGTGTAGGACCAAGTGTAGCTGTTTTAAACTGGAAGAGGACAGATTAGATATTAGAAAGAAATTCTTTACTATGAGGGTGGTGAGACACTGGAACAGGTTGCCGTCCCAGAGAATTTGTAGATGCCCTATAGCTGGGAGTGTTCAAGGCCAGGTTGGATGGGGCTTTGAGACACCTGGTCTAGTGGAGGGTGTCCATGATCTTTAGGGCCTCCTCCAACTCTAACCATTCTATGATAATTCTTAAACTGGTCTCACCAAACCTCTGGTAAGGTTAGAGAGGCTTTTTGGTAAGATTTCTTTAGTTCCCAAATTTCTGTTTCTTGAAGACCCCACTCAGAAAATCCAGTGTGGTGTTATGTGAAAGATCAATGTTTTCCTGTCAAATTAACTGGAAAGATTACAAAGGCCTTCAAGGACTGCCTGCAAAATATTGTCCTTCTTAGGGGGAAAAAACCAGCCTCATTTTAAAGGAAAGGTCTTTGCATATGACTGCTACACTGTAGGTTTAGACATAGCTAAGAGAATTTTCAATGCAAAATTTAATATGAAAAGCAGCTGTTTGAGTTCTTGATTGGCACAATATGAACGGTCAGTTTCTGATCCTTATTACAAACAGCAGTGAATACAGCTTCCATCTCTCTGTCATATTTGCTGAAGAATTTAGTATCTGTTTCCATGTTACCTAAATGGTTTCATTACACGTTGAAGACAAATCCAAGCCAAGTATCTCAAGCATCTTTCAGAGTCTGCAGGCACAATATCTTAGAAGAGAAAGCCTGTCAGTGTCAGAGTGCTGCAAAAATCTCATGCTTAAGCATGTTTGGTATAAGATAGTTCATCTGAGAATTATGTTTAGTTTTTTTTTTAAAAAAAAAAAAACACAACATTTTTCTGATTTTAATCAGCTTAATTCTTCAGTCTGCTATACTTAAAAATACAGGAAACAAGAATTAGACAATGGATAAAAGAGCTTATAGTAACTAAAACAAAATTTCCTCCCATGAAGTCAGATATCTGAACCTTGCAGGAGTATCAAAGTACTGCATATATTTTCTGTGCACTAAACTAAATATTTTAAAATACCATAGAGGCTTTTAAAAATAAATACCTTACTTAGAGCACTATTCCTCCTAAAAATATTTTTAAGAAACACAATTGTGGCTTTAGTTTCTATATTGTTCCAAAGAAGAAAAGAAAGTCTGATGAAGCAGAAGCCAAAAACAGAGCAAATGCTGTCATGTTCCTGTAGAAAAGGAAACAAACAAACAAACAAAAACACTACAGGGGAAAATGTACTGAGCTATTCAGGATGAGATTGTAATGGTAGTGAAGAGAATCGCATATACCACATTAGGAAAGGGAAACCAGATTTTCCCACTCTGTCAATCCCACTCTGTAGAACAAAAAAAGATAATCTAAACAGTCATTCTGCTGGCTTTACTTGTCCTTGCCATACATCTATGGATTTAAATGGTTCATT
>VZTM01020230.1:18809-50120 GCA_013400555.1 Jacana jacana
GACAAATCTGGCAGGTGGTTACTGCCTTTACCTCTGCTTCTGCATGACCTCTCCTGAGAACAAACTCTGTATGTGAAAGCCTTCCCCTGCAAATTTTTACAGCTTTACTAATAATACTGTATGCACACAGTTAAAAAGATGTCTTATCAGCATAAAATAATGTGGAAGCCCTTTCAGAGTAATTACTGTAGGAAAAACATATCCTTCCTCTCCTCACACAACATCAACACATACCATTATGACGTATGTGTTCCTGTCTCAAGTCCAACCGTGTGTACTGCTACATATTGAAACATCTGTACGTTAGACACTTACTTACTTTTGAGCAGCTTCAAAAATTTCAAGCAAATTTTTAAGCACATTCAGTGCTTTGTCCTTATGGCTCAGTTCCTGTTATCTGTCAAGTCTGTTTTAAAATAGGACGCCTTTTTGGTACTGCAAAGTCAAGAGTGCTGGAAAGTTGGCAGGTACGCTTGTTTAAACAACATTCCCAAGTAGTCTCCTGGCAGGTGTTTCCAGAGTACTTTGAGCACAATTCTTTGGATGGGATATCTGCCAAAGTACATAGCAACAGGGGAAAAAGTGTTTTCCTTTTACCACAGTTGGGACAGTGCAGTGTTTTAGATGCTGCGCTGTGCATCCATTTCAGGAGCTTATTTTGGCACAGCGTCAGAGCCTATACAATGTTAAAATACACAGCACCTTCCTGGGCGAACAAAAAAAGTCAGTTCCAGAATACCAACTGGTGGGTTATCTTCCTGGCAATGGGCCCAGCCTCTGACACGCTTCTTGCGCTGATCTAGTCTTTCAGCTGTATAGAAGCCCTTTACCTTGGAACTCCTTACCATAGACTCTCATGCTGCAAGGGTTTCTGCAAGTTCAGAACAAATGTTAATTTCATAGCTGGCCAAAAGAAAAAAATGGGGAAGGTGGGTGAGGCAGGAGAGGGATTTGAAAAGCCTTGTCTGCTTGGCACTCGTTTCTGCTACAGCTGAACCCAGCTTTGCTTAATTGAAACCTGTCCTTTAGATTTGAAAAACACACGGCTGGTTTTGTAATCCTTCTGGCTGCCTATCCACTTCTCCATAAGTGTTCTATACCTTAAATTACCCCCTGTATTATCCATGCAGAAATAATCTCTTAGAAATGTATACTGTTAGACACATCCAAATGCTCTTTGACCTAGAATAGAAACAGATATGTGGAACAGTAAACAGACATCAAAGGCTAAAGGAAACATTAACTGAGGGATACATTGTTTTGAAATTTAAACTTTAATGCTATGCTGAAACAAGCCCTGTTCAAAGACAGGGTCACAGCAGGTTTGGTTGTTAAACAAGTACTTAGTCCAATAGGAGAGCTGCAGCTACAGGTGACCTGCACGCAAGCTGCCTTGGCACAGGTTATGGAGAGTACTCTATGGCACAAAAGTGTTTTCCAAAATAAGGGATTTAAACTCAAATCCAATTCTCTTGGTTATAAAGAAAAAAACCCAGGTCAAACCAAAGCACTTTGCATTTTCATGGGTGTGTAGACAAGCTAACACAAAAGTTTCAGATCGTATCTATTCCAATCACTTCACAACCTGTGACCATTGAAGAGACCGTGTAAGCACCGTACTGCCAGTTATTTCCCTAGAGCTGTTACTGTGCATGTGACACAACCCCATACTGCCTCCATTACCCATCCCCTCATTACTCACCTGCCCAGCCTGCTGTGTAGTGAGCTACCAATACCTCCACCTTTCTTATTTGTAACTTCTGTGAGTTGTCATAGGTGCAGAAACCTGTGGTAGTTTTTAAGCTGACAATATCGTGTGGTACATACTGCAGGAAGGCAAGCAGTGTGGGTAATAGCTATTTCTGTTTTGTAAGTCTCCATTCTCTATTAAAAGTGTCTGGCAGAGAATTTTCAGGTTGGTGGACAAAGCTGCCACCAAATTCAGCTGGCCTGACTAAAAAACATGTGGACTGGCAAGGACAATCCCTTGTCCTTTGTAACCTTCCTGTTTCCCTGAACCTGTCCTGTTTCCCTCCCATAATTCTCCTTGGCCTGAGCTAGAGGTAGGCTCTGCTCTAGACACTAGTCTTCTCTAGGGACTTGTGACTCTGCCTATCTTCAAAACTAACCTTAAAGTTCTCCTGTTGTGAATATTTTATAGGTGACTCTTCATTACTTTTCTTTGCTTTTTATGTGTATGTAGAGGGGTGAGGTTGGCTTTATTACTGTATGTTATAGAGGTTAGAGAGCCTAGGCATATGCATATTGACAGGGATGCTGTGGGATTAGGCACTGTGCAAACACAACACAAACACAGGCAGCTCAGCATCAGACACCTTCTTGTCCAAGAAAGGTGTGGATGAGCGCAAGAGCATGAGGACACAACTGAACACTACAAGGTGGCATGATAGGTCTGAACAGCCCTGCTTTTATTACACTGTGCCATTATGAGCACTCCAGCAAGCAAAGATTTTCAGCAGGATTTAGAAGAAAAACTTAAAGTCAAAAAAAAACCAAAACAAAACAAAACAAAAAAAAAACCTCAAATGATCTCATCAGGGGAACCCAGCCCAGATAAGATACTTAAATACCAATATTTTAGGGGAGAGTCTACAGTATGTTTTTTCTAATAAGTCCTTAATAAATTCTTTTCTTTTACTTTGTGTAATAACTGGATTGAAGAATGAAACAAAGAAACAAGAAACAAAGAAAACGTGCAAGGGATCCGGGAGAATCATAAATTCAATTCCTGGTTTTGGTGTTTGTCTTACAAAACCACTGCTCAGTGGTACATATAGATACTTGAGAATTACTGAGGCATTATAGCCGTACTACCTAAGCATTCTTTTCTCTTGCTTTGTAGACATTACCTAGTTATCAATCATTTAATATTCTGAGACATTGACATTCACTCTGATGCTGGCTCTGTCCCTGGGGAAGAAAGTAACCCAAGAAAATAAATAGAAATGCTTTAAGTCTGGGCAAAGCAAAATTTGAGTGAATATCTCCTGAAATGTTTATAGTATTTACCTCTTTATAGTATTTATCTCTGTTGCTCAGATTAACAATAGAGTGAAGAATTCTAGTACTGGTACTGCTCATAAAAAAAGCTATATTTTGAGTCTTACTGGAATACTAAGTATTTCCAGGTGTTATGCACAGTTTACAATAGCAAGGATGGAAATTTTCCCAGCCTCCTTTTCCTTTTTTTTTGACTTTTTCTACACTTTTGAAGGACACTAGATTGACAAGCCTGGAAAATAATAATTTATCCTGCCACAGATCATATACACTTCTGATGCGTGGGCTTTTCCAATATGGCCTATGATCGTATCTTTTGTTTGACCTAATTTCTTTATGTTGGAACTGTCTGCCTTCTCCAGGTTATGGAGTAAGAACTTAACCACTTTCCATTAAAAAAAAAACCCACCTTATTCCAATCAAGTTTCAAAAACCCAACATGGACATCAATGTGAACACAATCACTTTCAGGGACAATAATGTTTTCTAGTTATTACCAAAGTAGGCCAGTTGAGTTTAGTAACCTTAAAATCTCAGAATTACTTTATTAATCCTGTAAATCTCTGGATTCCTCAACCAGAAGGTGGGCTTGCTGCATTTGACTAGTAGTCAGGTGGATGGACAGTTCTGTTCAAGGGAACAAGGAATTTTTGATTCCCTAATAATTTGGACTATATTTTAAAACAACTTGCTTTTCACTTCTGGAGTTTCCTGTAAACACTTACTTTGGAAGAAGAGTAAGGGCGCCTGTTGGGGTTGGTGCATTATTGTTGTAGCTTTTCTTAAGACAGGGCTTTGGATATGGAGTTTCAGAAACTGCAACAGAAATTTTAGAAGATGGCATTTCAGAGATTTCCCAAAATTTAGGGGACACTGATCGCCTATCTTACAGATACTTTTTGAAAGAGGAATGCTCCTGAATATTCTACTTCCCTTACAGTTCTGGATGTATCTTTACTTCAGTGCTAGCCTAGCTTTCTCTAGAGTGGGGAAAGGTCTTGCAACCAAAATGGAATTTCTGTGAATGCGGTCACAACATGCTTCCTCCTGAGAACCTGGCAGGGAAAACAGGGAAAAATGTGCTGAGCAGTCAGTGTGGGGGTTTTGTGGCCCTCAGTGGTCTGGAAGGGTTTTGTGGCCAGGACTCTCAGGAAAGGATTCTTAGTGAAGACACTAAAAGAAGATCATGTATGTAATGTAGACTGTTCCCTTATGGGCTGTTGTCTCCTGAGCTTTGTCAATAAGGCATCTCATTTTAACAAATGTTACAGTTGTGTTCTGTTCTGTGACACTACCTAGTACTAGGTATTCCAGCCTTGTTTTAAAAATAGCTGCAGGACCAAAGCATTTGTTTACCAAGACAAAAATCTGAAATTATCTTCAGCTTGTTTTATAGTCTTCTATATGGAAGCAAGGATTACTAGGCTTGAAATGACCATTCCCTTGTAACATCTTAAATATCAGAGACAGATGAATGAATGTCTACATTTCCTTTGAGAAGAAATGTAATGATTATATGGAAACAATGGTTGACATTTCCTTTTGTTTTGTAAAACCTTTTACTCGTTTAGTGTTAATTCTCAGCTTCTAACTTGCTGAAAAAAAGTACTGAATATATATTTCTAATATCTTTCTCCTTTACATTTTTTCCCCAGGAATACTGTAGCAAATAAATTGACTAATAACATTCTTAGAAACTATGAATTTTAAGTGCATATTAAGGTTCATCTGCAGAAAATAATTTTTGACTCATGAAACCTAATTTTTAGACAAAATAATCTCAAGCAATCATGTTGCAGCGCCTTAACTGATTCCATCTCAGCTCAAAATTATTGTCATGCAACTAAGTCATTATAACAGATCATCGCCATGGTTTTAAGCCAGTGCTGAGCAGAGCCAAACGAGTTACTGCAAATAACCGCTAGTTGTTATTCTGCCACAGAACAGGAAAAATACTCTGTGGTCAATGTGTCCAAAGCAGACTAATTCACAGTCTTTGAATTTTAAGTATTGAATATTTTTACCCCACTGTCTGCAAATTATACAACCACTGAACTTTGAAAAACGTATGCATTGGAAGAAAACTGGAAGGCGCTTGCAGATTTCTTTTTCCCAAAACGTTTATTTTATGTATGTGATATGTTGCAAATTGTTTACAAGTTCCACTAAAGAGAGAGAGAGAGAAGAGAAGAGAAGGAAAGTTGTAGAGCAGCTTCAAAATAGAAAATGGAAGTAGCATTAAATGTCTTAGTCTACAGAGCAAGGAAGAGACTTGCACACACAGATCAGGCTTCAACTGGTTTAACAAACCATGTAAGATGGAATTCATATTGTATCACTTCAGTCATCTGGAAAGTAGATGTTTAATTTAGTAGCAGCCCTGGTTATATAGCCAGCGGCAAGTAGGCGCCTCCTCAGAAAAGTCATCCACTTCAGATGGGTTGAATACTCCTTCACACTCATTAAAGAAGAAGCCTCAGTAACCAGCTCAGACAACTATCTTTCAGTAGGTTAACGGTAGGTGAGATTAATCCTACTTACAGGAGGACCTAGCTTCCAGGCAGAGCCAAAATTACGGGTCAAATTTTATCATGTGCAATAAACACATTTGCATTATGTAAACAGTTCTTCATTGCAAAAGCTGGTGAGGGCCAAACACATTCATGATGTGGTTGTCCTGACCCTGGAACGGTTCTTGCACAGCAGCCCTGGGCCTGGCAGCACTGGGAAAGAGAGGATCGAGGAACAATGGGTTCGTAGCTGAGCCATGCACAAATGAGGAAAGGAAGCAATTTGTCATCTCTAGGCCATAATGGAGAGCCACTTCCTATTAATTAGAGAAACACAGAATTTGAAAAAAGAAAACAAGAAACTTATGTAATATGATCTCAGAGCTGGCTGATTTGCTAATGTAAAACACAGGGTGGAAAAAAAAGGCTGATAATGTGGAACAGTAGGGCATGACTGCTGACCTCATAGAAAAAACATGCGGAAAATACTATTCAAAACACTGACAAAATTACTTCATGTGAAAGGCAGATTTCTTCTCTTCCAGTGGGCAGAACGTTCCAAAGGAATCTACATGCATCTGCCTGCATGCGCTTTCCATTAGCAGGCGTGCAGACAGCTTGGGTGTCACAGGGCCAAATGTGCAGGGCTTGGTTCATATCATGTCCTAGATTACAAGCCTGTTGGATTACATCTGAGATATTTTTCCTTCTTGAGCTCTGGCTTTCAAGGCTAGGAGCATTTTCTGTGTTTTGAGGGCATGGAGGGCAAAAGAGAGCTCTCTAATGGATGCGGTCAGTTACCTCTCTAGACCCAAATGATAACAGAATTAGTAGCACAAAAGAGCCAGCCCCTGTTTTTTTTAAAATTGGAGTCTTCGGCATGGGCAAATGACCCGGGGACACTCCCTGCTTCTACCATTTTGTAACTTCGTACACTGTATTGTTTTTGTAATGGTTACAAATGACTGAAGAAATAGGCATTGGTTCAGGAAGATTTTTAAAGCAGTCACAATCCTCTAAAAAAATTACAATTTATGAGACAAATCTCCCCTTCTTTTTCATGTGCTTCAGAGAAGGTTTAACAATGATTGAAGAGGTTGTATGTTGCACTAAAATAGGAGATGTTTGGTATTTTGCATGGAAGGTGTTGTTCATTACCTTTAGTAGCTCCTTTAGTAGTTTAGGAGGAAATTCTCCGTGTGCTTATGAATTCTGGCTCCCACTATTATGTACTTGCGCACTACTCTTTTGGGAGGAAAATGGGTTTGACAGGGGCTAATCAGAGAAACAAAACTGTTTGCCTCTGTTTCTCATGCTGTTTTTCCTGCCCTTATAAAATCTATAAGAAGCCTAGGCATTTATCGAGATCCCACACATGCTGAGAAATGAACTGCTAATAGAAAGAGACCCCAAATGTCTCTTTGGAGGTGAACACGATCCTCTCCTGAATAGGCATCTCTCCACCACTTGACCAGAGGTAAATGTGCCACTTCTTCACTAATCATGTCACCACAGTGTCTGTCACCTCCTTCCTTCCTAGCAAACCTGTGCTCCCTATTAGTGTATTTTTTGAAACATCAGAGCAAAGACAGAACTGAAGTTTTAACCCTTACCCAAAACAAAACAAAACAAAACAACCTGTGGAGTCCTTTTACTCTGGGTACTAGGTGCTTCTTTGAGCATTGATGTATTATTTTGTCTTTAGTTGACAGCTTCTCTGATGCCTGGTGTTATGACACAGAGTTAAGACTTTCTAATTCTTTGACAATCCCAGTCCCTAAATGAATTCTTTTATTGCTCACAACTGTTACATGCACCATCTTGCCTTGGTGGTGTTATCATCTGCTTTAAATTAGTAATCTTTGTCTGAAAGCAACTAGGAGTTCCCAGTTTTAGGCAACAGTATTTTTGTTAGGTCAGGTACTGAGCTGACTGAGATGTAGCTTGCATTGTCTGTTAGTTCTTTTTAAAGAGCTGTGCAGATACCATGGCAACTGACCCAGGCCAAGAGAGACAGGCTGGGCATTCCTAACTGAGGCTTTGAGCTTTTTAGTGCAGTTCACTGGAGAATAACCTGACCTCCATATAAGTGGAACTCAATCAGGCTTTTAAAGTATTTTTTTCATTAAGAAAATGTTTTTTGTGTAATTTCTGGCCTAAGACAAAACAGCCTTGACATTTGTAAAGGCTCTAGAGATTATTAATATTTGACTGGTGCCTATCACTTCAGCAAACCAAGCATGGGACTGTGGGATACAGAGTGTACCAGGTGTTTGTCTTTTTCTGTTATTCATATAGGAAACATAAACTGCATAATAAAACTTTATTCTGAGTCATTGCCTTTACCAAGAATAGATCTAAGAGCTGCAATAGTCCACAACAGAGATCAGCAAGAAAGACAGGAAAGCCAAAGATGGCACACAGACATTTTTTCATGCTACATGGTCTAGAGCTAGGAGCAACGTTGTAAAGGAGATCTGTAAAAGGCAATGCCTTTCTGCTTCTGTTTAAATCTAAACTGAGCTGGAAGCCAGTGTCTCATAAAGACCTGAAATGCCAGCAGTAAAACTTTCTCTCTTGGAGGTGCTGCATGTCCTAGATTTTAGTGTATTTTTACTAAGCAGGTTATAATCTCTGTTTTGGGGGAAGAAAATTACATCCTGATGCAACCCTTTCAGTTAGGTTGCTGCCTCCTGACATAGAGCACTAGGCAAAACACCATACTGCCTAGATAAAGAGGATTTTGTAATGCAAACTCTGCCCACATTTTCTCCTAAGAAAATTTTCTTCCCTCTCTCTCTATTTCACTTTTAAAACAGCTGAAAATATATCATGTACCTTAATATAGGGCTGAAATCTTAATCCCGGTTTTATGAGGTCTATGAAATTGATATGTATTGTGCAATGTGGGAATTAATCCCAGGTGACCGCTAGGCAAGCCTGGTGTCTCTAGTTATCAAGTGCTAGTCTCCTACAAGTATGCGCGTCATCTCTGTGTTTTCCAGTGTGTAAAGTGTAGTCTGTCTTACAATTTAATGAGATAAAGACAAGTGGAATGTGCTCACTTAATCAGTTCAAATGATAGTATTTCCTAACTCACATCACCCAGAAAGGCTCACAGCTGTTCATGCTCATTTCAGTGAATAATAGCTTTCAAAGAAAAATGACCCATAAAAGAATAGTAGAAATAACAAAGTAATTAGAGGCAACTGGTAATCTCTGTCTAATTACAGCACTGCAATTGTCCTTACTTCAGAGAAAGAATTCCTGGGAGAATTTTGCACACTGGTTTGTTCAGGCATTCTAAATTAAAAAAAAAACAACTGTAATTTTTTGTCCATTTTCTTCTTGTGTGTTTTCTTCCTTTATCCTAAAGACTATCACATTCATGTTCTTTCAATTCCATCATCTGGGAACATCAGCTGTGGTATGGAAGTAACAAAGAGAAACTGAGGGTTTCTGAAATCTTATGGAAGAAAGTTTTAAGAGCGTAGCTGTAGAAACTAATGATTTATCATTTTCAAGGGAAATTCTTTAGAAAGTACTTGAAAGTAGTTTTATGGAGCAGTGTACTATTTTGTCTATTTTTAACTCTGTGGATTATACTTGTTTCTTCAAATGAGATCTACCCTCTCTCTTTGCTCCTCACCCTTCATACCTCTTTTCCAGGGTATGTTTTTCTAGTGACCGTTTGCTAGATTGTCCATATTCTGAACAAAGTTCTTCATCTCTTTTTTCTCTCCATCTTCTCCAAGAGAGAGGAGTTTTGGGTGCAAGTCTGAAAGATTGAACAAGAGCACCCCCAGGTCAGATTCTGATGCCTTCTTTATTGTCCTAGACCCTGACTCCAAAGTCCATAATTCTAAAGTAACTGTGAAGCTCAGCACTACTTCACATAAAAAAGGCTTTGAAAATGGTGGCAACAAACTAATTCTGCACCCACCATTATCTTGAGAAACCCCAATGTATGATTCATCCACAAATTTGGCCTGCTTCTCTTCTCTTCTCTTCTCTTCTCTTCTCTTCTCTTCTCTTCTCTTCTCTTCTCTTCTCTTCTCTTCTCTTCTCTTCTCTTCTATTTTTTTTTCTTCTCTTCTCTTCTCTTCTCTTCTCTTCTCTTCTCTTCGTAAATAGTTGACCTTAAATGCCAGATTTTGCAACAAATTACAGAAAAAGTTATTTTTTTCTAAGAACTTAATCCTGTCTGACCACAGAATGCATCTTGTCAGTTTGGACATTGACACCCCGGGATTTTCTTATATGTGCAAGTATTACTGGAAGGAGTCAGACAAAGTGACCCCTGGGAACCCTTTCTTGTGGGAAACAAAAAAGCCAGGAAACACCATTTTTCTGAGAGGATTGAATGGTTCTTCTTAAAGATGTTCTTAAGTGAGGTGGGAAAGCATCTGTCTGAAAATCAATTCTTATGCCAAATTTTGTGTCTCCTCAATGTATTTGTAAAGACAAGCTGGGAAATCTGTGGAGAGCTATTACCAGTAGTACTTTTACCTAATTTCCTCTCCAAAAAATCCATCATTTTTAGCCTGGTTTTCTGCCTTCAGACATGGCCAACATTTTGAGATATGAGTTAGGAAAATTAACATGGCTGTGCACTTAGCCAGGTGTATAATGTTGTTCTTATCCTTGTGAGTACAACAGGGTTCTCTCTTGATCTCTCCAACCATTACCTTATATCCTGATGACTGACTATGAAGAGAAACATTTGTAGGTCGTAGCATGTTCTTGTGGGGCAGTATCACAAGATGTTAGAAAACAAACACTTGGCTGACAAGACAAGCAGTCAGGCTTCCTTCTAGGTTGTTGTTTTTTTCCCTTTTTTGTGTACCTGTGAAAGATTAATCAGAGTTTAATTAATTAATTAATTAATTAGGGCCTACAATATACATTTGTACTAGAGAGTTTGGGTGCTTGGCTCTTTTAACTTGTGTTAACTCAGGACAAGCATGAGAAAGAATTATTTATTTTTTTTAACTGACCAGCCTACTGTTTGCAAAGTAAGAAGTGTTTAGGCCCAAAAAAAAATAAGAAATATTTTAATGAAAACAGAATTAACAAGACTTCTGGCATCCTCTCACAGCAACATGGGGAGCTGAAGTGCTTCTATCACCTGCCATGCTACAGGCCACTGGCTTTATTTGGCAGCTGAGCAGCCACTCACCATCACTGAGCGTCTCCCTGCTTGGCCCCACAGGCCAGCAGTCAGCCCTGTCTGAGGAATGGTTGAACGGCGTCTCTTTGCAGGGTTTGATAACTGAGACATTTTGCAAAAGAACCCAGAGCTATCAGGGGAAGCATTTGTAAAGCAACTGGAATCACTTCTCTGTAGTACTTTCCCAGACTCTTCCTGCCTCACAGTTCTCCATGATCACTTTTCCCTCTCCTTCATATTCATTTTCTCAGGTAGAGTCTATTTTCAAAAAATATTTTGCTGATTTGTAGAGTTTTTATTGCTGCACATAGTACAGGGTCAGAAATCAGTCTCCACTGAAGGAGAAAGGCTCCCCCTTAACTGCCTTTTAAACCTTTCTTTAATTAAGGTTTAAAATCATATAGGAGATATAAAGAACCAAGTTCAAAACTCCTAAAAGCATAAAGAATGCAACTTTGCTAGGGAAAAAGCATTCTAAATACCCCAGGTCCAAATAGAATTATTAAGAATCAACATTATTTTTTAATCCACCCTAACACCAGAGTTAGGCAATGCCATTTAGCAGGAATTTATATGTGGCTGATTGTTGAGTCAAAATATTTTCTATGACAGGTCACAAAATGGTTTTGCAGTATTTCTACACAGCTGGAAAAATAATACAAGCAAAAGGGCAGCAGCTGTGAGATTTCAGTCTTACCAGGAAAGGAATTTTGGAAATGTAAGACACATTTTAAAGTCCCCATCATCTGTCAACCCCCCACCTCTCTCCCTTTCTTGCCTATATATATCTTAAACACCAAGGAAAAGAAATTACTGATATGGTGTAGTTCTGGTTTCCAATTCATATTATCTGATATTTGCAAAAAAACTGTATCCATAAATGAAATTAGAGCTCTTTGTCTTAGGGGTTGGATGTCTCCAATTTGACTATTAAATTGTTCTTTAAGAACCAATAAAGTTTGGATACCCATTTGAATTCAGTAATTCCAGTCTGTGTTGTGAAACAAAGACAGAAAGAAAACCTCCAAAACTGGAAATGCACAGCAGCCATTGACTAACTTTCAGCCCACCCAACAACTGAACATACCGTTTGCCTTTTTCAGCAAGTTTCTAAATCTCACTGAGACTTCCAATCTAGAGCATTTTCCTCACACAAAAGGGATGCTATTTTCAGTTTGCCAATCGTCAGCTAAAGCAAACGAGTTCATGTAGCACTCTTGAACACCGTTAAGTGTATTTCACATACGTCCTCTCAGCAATGGTGTAACGCAGAGAAATACTGACAACTGGAGAACAAGGCTTATGAGGATCGATTGAGGGAGTTGGGGTTGTTTAGTTTGAGGAAGAGGAGGCTGAGGGGAGACCTCATNTTGTTCTTAAACCTTGCTTTTATTTCTTTGATTCATTATGAAGCAGCTTTGCATTATGGGTGCTCAATTTACCGTCTTCTGTAAGTATAATCTTTTTTGCTGCCTGTAATAATAAACTCCCTTTGACCTCAATGGCAGCAAGACTGTTAGGCAAAATCAAAGAATATTGAGCAAGCATTCAGAAACACTGAGGAGAGGACAGTCTCAGATTTACAATCTGAGAATCCACCGGTTTCATCAATCCCATATATATAGCTAAACGCATCTCGTGGTGATTTTGTCATACCTAATACAGGGCTGCAGCAATGAAGTATGTATTCTGGAAGGGTTTAGCAGCCCCGTGCAGGGAGCTCAGTTCCTTTGGGCCATTTCAATCACAGACTGTGCAAGATTCCTGTTGTTTTCATGGGCACCAAAGTAAGTTTTGTTTTGTTATTTGTTTGGAAAGTGTTTATCTGGTTCCTGCGTGGGTCCTGGGGGTTTTGAAAATCTGTTCAAGTAAGTCTTTGAGACACTCAGCCCCTCAGAAGGGCAAGTTTGTACTACAGCTTTTTGCATGCATATTCATACAGGACACAAGAGTGGGGAAAAAAATTTCTCTTAGCTGGCACAGCCCGTTAAAAACGTACCAACAACACAGGGTAGGCATAGCTATGCCAAAGAAAAGGGTCTTCTGGTATATCTCGTGTCACGAGGTGTTATACAGAAGGTATCCACTAGGAGGCTCTGCCAGTTAATCCCCATTAACCCAGCTCCTGCAGCTGAGCTCCTGCCGTGAGACGAGTGTTGGTACCTTCTGCTTAGTGTTCAGAGTACACCATAGCATGGCTATAGATTTTGCTAGGCTGTTAGCAAGAAACCTAGAGGGGAATTCTGCCTTAATGTAAGTTACCTCACAGTTAGTGAGAAGTGTGTCCACCCAAGCTTACCTTGTCTTGTTTGTCTTGCTGTATGCACATCATCAAGCAATGAAACTACCACCACTTATACCATGACAAAATGCCTAGTAGGAAATATCTAGATGAAGTACAGTCAGCTTAGGTGGAATCCAGGCAAGATCAAAGTGTGTCTGGTTGAATGAAGAAACACTTTGAAGAGTCGGCCAAAACACTGTCACCACTCTTACTCAAAGATATACAGCCCTTATTCATCAAATTTATGGCTGACTCCTCACTAGACTTGGATGATCAAATTTGCAGAAATTCCCAGAAATGCTTTCTCTCACCTTCAGCTCACTAGGAAACTCTGTCATTACCTTGCAGATTGGCATCTCACCCCAGTGATTCACGCAGTTGTCACCTCCAGCCTGAACTCCTGTAATGGGAGTGGAATATGAAACCTGTGAATGGATGCAGAAGGTGACTGCTGACTTTTTCCATAGTATAAGGTGCTTTTAGCACAGTATGTCTGAACTCAAGTTCCTCAGCAGGCTTCCACTTTATCTCAGTACCTGTTTACAGCCTTGGCCAGAATTTTCAAAACAACATAAGAAATGTCAGGGACAGCTGCCTACCCCTGATGAGCTTTACATCAGGACATTCAGGAAAAAAATGTGTGAGAACTACTCACAATATCAATCTGGTTTTGCTTTGCTGTGTCTGCACCTCTTGCCAAGGTAATCCTGCTGTGGAATGCTCTGCTGGATTCTAATCATCTTCAGGAAATATTGCAGTTTTTCATGCATGATTGGATGGGGGAAGGGAGAGCTTATTACTATATATGACACAATTCAACAGCTGTTTTTGTTCCATAATCCCTTCCTCCTTTCTCCTAGTTTTCTACCACAGAAAGAAAAAAAACCCTTAATGAATGTTGATCCCACGGAGTACATGCAAAAAATCCCATCCAGGCAACCAAGGACTTCACTATTGCTTTTGATGTCCTGTAGAAAGTATTCAGATAGTACCTTGTTCTGTTTAGGATTTAAGACCTAGTAGCTCATTTTTTCACCTTCAGGCTTTTTCCAGCTTTGGTTACTTTTATTTCAAGAGAGGCCATAAAGGTTTTCAAGTAGTCTGAGTTTTATAACAATTTGAATCCTGAAGTTCACTGAGTGAGACCTCCTGAGGGCAAAAGTCAGTTCATATGGTTTATCCACTTGGCCATCTGTGGAATACTATTTGTTTCAAAATGCTTAAATACTGAGATGTTCCCACTGCTTCAAACTCCATTGTAAGTTGTTAAGATATTTTGTTTCTCATGTGATGACAAAAAAGTTGGAATTAGTCAAGTAAAGGCAAATGTTTCATTTAGAATGAAAACCCAGGAGGGTAGAAGGAGGTAATATTTAGAGCTTGCTTCTAAAACAGTGTAATAGTTTAAAATTTAAGGTTATTTTGACAAGTGACTAAATCCAAGGGAGTACAGGTCAAACCACTGTAGAGACGGTCGTTTTCATATGATAGTGAATAATGTGACTAAAAGTAAACTACACTGAAAGGAATAGTACATCAAAAAGCACATTTTTCCTTGGAAGAGCAGGACAGTAAGGGCTGACTCAGAAGGCTTAGATGGAAGTGAGGATACACAGACAGTTACTGCACTGAAGCCATGATTTCAAAATGCATGCAAGAATATGTAAATTTCATAGCAGAAATGCCTTTCATCTTCAAAATATAACTCATCCTTCAGTCATTATTCCCATCACAAGCACAATTCATGGGCAAACTGACTTGCCTCCATAGTTTTTCATTCTAGAATATCTTGTGGAACTATGAGATCCATGGCCAGAAGTTTTACCTGGCTGCATGGAGCGGGCTCAGATTTTGGAGACGTGCTTGAGCCTAAGTTGGTGAACACCAGCTGGGAAATGGGGAGCTGCTTTGAATTACATGGAGCAGTAGACCTGACTGGAACTCATATAAGACAAGGCCAGCTGTAAATTCGTGGCTAGCACAGATTTCTATGGAGAAGAAGATTTAAAGTTCATTCACAGCAATCAGGGGTTGTTGCCTTCATTGTTCATATAGCAAGAGAGCAGTTGTGTGTCTGTAAAGCTCTGTCCCAGTTTCCCTTTCCATCACCATTCTGGCTACATTCGTTTCTTGCTAAGGGGCATACAATGGCAAAACAAAACCTTGCTATGCTTTGGGACAACCTCCCAGCTTAAACTGTACATCTGATTAATATAATTAGTTCACAAAGTAGAAGTACAGTATCAATATTTATTGAATCAGAGAATCGTATAGGTGGGAAGAGACCCTTGGGATCATCAAGTCCAACCATCAGCCCTACTCTACAAGTTCTCCTCTACACCATAACCTTCAACACCACATCCAATCTACTCTTAAACACAGTCAGGGATGACAATTCCACCACCTCCCTGGGCAGACAATTCCACTGACTGACTACTCTTTCTGGGAAGAATTTTTTTCCTAATGTCAAGCCTAACCCTACCCTGCTGCAGCTTGCAGCCATTCCCTCTTGTTCTGTCGCTCATTGCCCATGAGGAGAGACCAGCACCAACCTCTCTACAATGCCCTTTCAAGCAGTTGTAGAGAGGGATGAGGTCTCCCCTCAGCCTCCTCTTCCTCAAACTAAACAATCCCAACTCCCTCAATCGATCCTCATAAGACTTATTCTCCAGGCCTTTCACCAGTTTTGTAGCCCTCCTCTGTACTCTCTCCAACATCTCGATATCTCCCTTGTGCTGAGGTGCCTAGAACTGGACACAATACTCAAGGTGTGGCCTCACCAGTGCTGAGTACAGGGGGACAATCACCTCCCTACTTCTGCTGGTCATACTATTTTTTATGCAANCGCTCATCCAGGCCATGAGCAGCCAGTTTTTCCATGAGAATGTGGTGGGGGACAGTGTCAAATGCTTTTCTAAGATCCAGATATATTATATCAACTGTCTTCCCCCCATCCAACAATCGGGTCATCTTATAGAAGGAGATCAGGTCTGTCAGGCAGGACCTGCCTTTCATAAACCCATGCTGACTAGGCCTGATCCCCTGGTTGCTCATTACATGGCTAGTGATAGCACTCAAGATGATCTGTTCCATAATCTTCCCTGGTATCGAGGTCAGACTGACAGGTCTATAGTTTGCTGGATATGTATTTGTGTTTTATTGTCAACACTTTGTGAATAGGGCCTGCCTTTTGGTTCTGTACATTCAGTGAATTAGGCCAGATGATCTTTTGAGGTCCCTTCCAACCTGGGCTATTCTGTATTTCTATAATTAAATTAATGGTTCTATCTCATCTATGTTACAACTGCACAAAAAAGAGAAATAATAATTCCAAACTGCTGCTGTTGTAGAAAGTCTGAGTAAGAAGGCAGGCACCTCCAGTACAGATGTTGCTTGTGGGATCCATTCATGGCAAGAGCCATTTTCCCATTCCCAGAGCAGCCCAGAGAGTTTAGCAAGGCATTTAGTATGAGGTTAATAAATAAAATTCGCACAAATACTTCAACATAAATGTATACATCCCTGCCAGACTGAAGTTGTTTGTCCAAAGTCAGACCCCATGATGCATGACTCTGCCTTTCTGCTATATGTGGAGGCATTTCTGCAAGAAATCCAAATTTATACAAGTAAAAAGAGCCTGGTACAAATGGCATGGAAGATCAGAGAAAAGGAAAGTCCAAAACAAGAAAGCTGAAGAATCTCACTTCCCTAGTAGCCATGGATTTAGAGAACTGTCTGCCCTGAGCCCACAGTCAGTAAGAAGAAGCAGCTGGAGCTAAACGGATAGAGTTGCTGCCCACACTTATACTATTTTTGTACTCTTTCAGAGATTCCTGGAATTTATGGCCAGAAAGGACTACAGGTTAATTTAATCTGACCCACATTTTTTTACTCTGACTTACTCCAGTAACTTATGTTTAGTTACGTCTTCTCAATCAGAAGATGTCAATAAATGCAGAATTCACCACTTCCTAAACCAGTTTGTCCATTGATCAGTCATCTGATCTTTGGGGAAAAAAAGAAGTATTTCATTGCGAAGTCATCCCCTGTAAGCTTTTGGTTATTGGTTATGTATTATTTTTTCTGGTATTTACTCTAGATGAGGGTAATTAATGGAAACATCTCAATCTTATTCTAGCTAGCCCTTTCCTACTAGTGAAGGTGACTTCCCATCTGAATTAATCTGTAACAGCCTAAGCCAGAAGTAGAACTATCTAACAGTGTCCATGAAGACACAGCAGACACAGCATTGGTTTAATTAATATAATTCACTTTAGTCTTGTATTTTGCTTAGCACAGAAGACTCTCCCCCATCACCATCCTTCTGTAGAGACCTTGAGCATTGCTGGAATACTGCTAATATATGACCATAGGCATGTCATTCTGTCCCTTGCCATTCATACAGCCTTGTAAGACTACAACCCTTTCAGATGATAGCTCTACTTTCATTGTACTTACATTTATTGTTGTACAATAGCTAGCAACAATGGCCTAATCTCATTAGTGCATCTTAGTAACAGTGAACACTAATAATTGATGAGAAACCTCTGACAAAAATAAAGAAATGCCATTGTTCTTCAGTCTCTGCAGGTGGGACCACATGGCAGCTCCAATGCTTAGTAAGCTCTTCAAATTTAACCACTGGCCATACTTTTAAGTTACATAAGCTCACTTTTATTGGATGTGGAAAAGCAACAAGAAAAATAACTTAGGAGAACAAGCTAATGTGGTAGTTGTTTTCAGTAACCTATGTTGGTCTTTCAATCTCCAGCTGTTCTGATTAATCTTTTGAACCCTGCCAAAAATCTGCTGTGTTCTTTATAGCAGGTTAGTAATAACAGTCACTGTAGTTGTTGCCAGAGCTCCTAAACCCCAAAAAGTTAATGAAAAAATAAATTGCATGTTTTCTTTAATGAGAAAGTTGAATTATTTTGAAAATTTTACTATTTTTTTATTCAAATCTGGAGAAGATTCTTCAGGGCACTCTTGAACTTCAGTGTGTTTCTAATTATTCCTCCATTTGATCATTATGGGCAAAACGGGGTGTGCAGGGGGGAGAGGAATGGCAGTAAAAACAGAAAGATAAACAATTAAGAAAATTCTAAATATTTTTAAAATGTTATAATGGAAGATGCTTAGGGAATCAAATGCCTTTCAAGGCATACAAAATATATATTTCTTTAAATTTTCTAAAAAGTCTTCACCAAATCTCAGTCCTTTCGAATGTCATGGATAGGGGTAACTCCTGGGGAATATTTGACTAAGCTGGTTGATCCAAAAGATGCTCTTAGGGAAACCACAAAGAATGTTGCTTCTGCATCTTCCCCAGATCTGGGAAACCTGCTGTATTTGCTGCTTCCCTATTTTCCTTCCTTTGTGGAACAGCAACACAGAGGAGTTACTTCTCAGGGGTGTCACAACAAATGAATGCATAGATCCAGTGTCTGTAACTCACACTCAAAGAAAACAACATTCCTGTTCAGATGAGCAATATGAATTTTTTTAGGTTCCCAGCATGAGAGTTTTTGTTATTGGGTAAGACCTCAGCAGTTTAGGATCACAGACATTAGAAATTATAAAATAGCCCAGAGTAAAGAACTGTAAAATAGTTACAGTCCCTAGGAAAAGGTTTAGTATTTTGTTGTGGTATTAAAAGGAGCACCTTGGTAGTTGAGCTAAAGGAGCACTAATGTCTTCACCCTTTCCAGAAATATTCACACTAAATCCTGATTGTCCAATGTAGATTGACTTTGGCAAAAATAAATAAACCCACAGATCTCTCTCTTAAGACACCGATTTAAACTACTTGCTTCTGATTATAACCCAAGAACCTCTGAGAAAGGCATGGTTTGTTCAAGGAAGAAGGTTGCACACCTTTGAATTTGACTACCTGTATTTTATTTTGACACAGCTTGGAGGGAGACCCAATAATCTGTGGCATTAACTGTCCCACCCAAATTGCAAAAGCGCTTGAACCAGAGCACTAACCTCATTACAAATATTTGTATTTGTAACCAATGCATTTGAGCATTGTGCTATATGTGTACAGCACTATTCTCCTCCAGAGAAAGGCCAAATGGCACCGCTGCAAAAACTCTTGCTACCTCTGCTGATTCATGTGTGTAAAGCGGTAGGCCTTGAAGATCTGGCTATTGTCACTAGTGAGCCATTTCTTTCTAGTTCTCACCAGTAAAAATTGCTTTCCTGGCTTTAATCTTTGTAGATGTAGAAACCATTGTAGGTAAGTCTGCTGCCACAGCAATCAAACAAAATATTGTGCAGTGCCAAGACACCATGCTACAAATGAATTCTCAGCACATAACTCTCCAAGAACATCTTTCCACAGAGTGAAAAAGGGGTGGGACTTCTTCTCTCGTTTCCCTTGGCAGACCCTAAAAAAGCTCTCTCCCTAATTAAAACAATTCCATTGCAGAGTATTTTGCCTGAACTTACTTTACTGAAAGAAGTTCAGTAAGTTTACTGAAAGAAATTATACATACTAGGAGTTTTAAAGCATGTTTTAAATGTACTGTACAGGAAAGAAGACATATGATGTAAAAGATACAAGTTGTGGTTTGTGAAAGAGAAAATGAGCTAAATATCAGCATGATCCCAAATATCCAGCAGCTCAGAGAACTTAAAAATCTGCTTTTTTTTTTGTTTGTTTGTTTCAATTTTAATATTGGGAAAAAAAATTCCTCTAATTATATGCATGCCCATACTGAAGTACTGACATCAGCTTGAACAGCATTTTTGTGGTAGAAGATGTAACATGCTAATACTAATTCTCCTAGAAAAGGCCATGTATAACTGAAGGACAAGCTCCACAGACTGGGAGGGGCTCATGTTTCCCTCTGCCATGAGGTGCTGGGGGTTGTTCTGCAGAGGCTGCCCACAGGGCTGCTCTGGAAAGGGTGCACAGGGGTGTGCTGTTGTTTCTCTTCAGGGAAAAGTTCACCATTGTGGTTTCTTGCTGAATTAAATTCTTCCCTTAATTAAGGACTACTCAATCCAGATAGTAAATATATTAGTCTCTTCAGTGACAAAGAGAGTCTTCATGTACTGTGACAAATACTTACATCACTTGTGCATATACTGTAATGAAGCTGTTATCTGCATAAAAGCCTGAAGCATTTCACTGAGGCACAGTGCTGGGGAACTGCTAATAGAAAGGCTGATATGTGGAAAGAGTTAAAAGCATGACCTTGGTAACAAGGGACTTTACTTTATCCGGGTACTTCTCTGCCCACTTCACAATTGCTGGAAAGCATCCCATGTAGTTGTGAGCCTCACGGCTCTGTTGTACTCTGAGGCTGACCCCTTCAAAAATGTTCCCTCTCCCTTTCATAAATGTGAAAGAATCCCAAGTGTTTTATTTTCCAGAAACTTGGATACTAAGTAGCTTGTTCCTTGCAGGACTTTTTTTTCAGTATGTTCAAATCTTAAATCACTTGCCTATACCCACGTGGTAAGAGCAGTAACAGAAGTGAGAAGTGACCCTAAGTAACCACATCAATTTGTTCCTCTTTCCTTCCTTACACAGCCTAACCTACATGTACAGTAGCTTGATGTGACAGAAGCTGCTGCAATTGCCCGTTTTCCCAGGGCTCTGTTCTGATCTCTAAAGTCTGATGGAGTCTTTTTGCTCTTGCTGCTTTTCTAAGCACTTAAAAAACAGCTGTCATTATTGAGCCTCTGAAATGAAATTCAGATATATGAAGATTTCCTTCATCCAATGCAGTGAAGTTTCACGCAGACTCTGAGCAGAAACTGCTGGTGTGTTTCAGTGGCTGACAGCAGCCCAGGAGCACCCTGCAGCACGGTGGAAGCACGGTTAGCAATTGCTAGCTTAGCAATATGAGGTCACTCAGGCTGCTTAACAGTGACCGCAGCCACCCCCTGCTACTGATAGTGTTTCTTTCTACAGGGCTGGAGAAGCAACTGTTTATACAAATAATCTTTATCACACCTAACCAGGAAATTGCTTAACATGTATCTGAAGCTGAGCGTGTTCAAGTTGAGCTCATTCCATTTCAAGCCTACTGCTGTTTATGTGCTGCTCAATGAGCACAACCCATTCAATTTTAATTTTGTTACAAACAAACAAACAAAGATAACTAATAACATGTCCTTTAAAAAGACTCTTTTTCCTAGAGCAAGGTGTTTTCCAAAACCCTTTTCAACATAGACCTAAGAGCAAAAACTGTCCTAAAAACTGCTGAGAGAGCTTGAGGAGTGCTGTGCCCTGCATAGCATACATTGCTGACATCTCCTTTGGACAGACAGTGTTCTAACCCATTCAGCACACTGTCAGCTCTCAGCTGCTTGGGTCAGACCTTGGCTTTATGCATTGGCAGAAACACAAAAATCATTGCCTTGCAATAGCTTGGTGGTCAACTCTCATCTGCTGTCTGGTCTCACTGCTAAAACTCTTGGAGGAAACAACCCACCACCCCAGAAGGAACTTTCAGAATGTATGAGCTCAAACAAAGCAGGGACTTTTTTTTTGGACATGTATCTTGAGTTAATACAAGATAGAAAAGGCCATGTGTCTAATAAAATATATTGTGATCACAAAATGGAGACGTCTACAGACCTGAGATGTCTGGCTGGCAACAAAATGTTAGGCACGTAGGGAAACTTCCTGAAAGTTCTAGTTGGCATTTATCTTACCTATGTGACTTAAGTACCTTTTTTAAATTCAATGTCAAGAAAGCAAGACTCTGCTGACTTCAGTGGGACAAAGGTCTGGCTTAAAATTTTCTACATATAGTTTTCAAAAATACCTAGAAACTGAGCTAAACCAGAAATACTACCCCAGACCCTAAAGCCTTGAATAAGTTTTGGTTGAAAGAAAAACTTTGCAGCTGGACTTTGACCTGAATGCAACAAGCCCAAACCTAGGATGAGATCTCCTGTGAATGCTGAAGAAAAACGGATTTGGAACCAGATTCAGACTTTAGAATTTGGGGTCCACCACCTAAAATGATGTAGATGAAGGCTAGAAATAGCTGCAAGGTGTGAAAGGAGGCAAAAAGCCCCCCCACCAGCTGCATACTCTGAGCAGCATAGCTGCCCGTGTACAATAGCATCAACACAGCAGGGGTAAGCCCACAAGGAAGTGTCTGTGGTAAACTGGTTTGCAAAAGCTGAAAAGCAGTGTGCATCCTTTGTAGTACAATAGCAGAAGGTTATTCTGTGGCTGCTGCAAAACAACCTCTAATTTCTGTCTAGGGCTGCAAATGCAGCCTGTGCAAAACGTGCGTTAGGCTTTGAAACCAAAGTTCATACTGGTTCCTGCTTACTGTATGTCGGCTTACACGCTCTATCAGCACCTGCCAATTCTCACTTGCCACCACTGCTTTAACACCTGGAAGCTCACATTGCTGGTCTATGATTGGCACCTAGGTGCAAGTACTAAGTGGTGATGTTAACATGCCCCAGATGAATCACATTTGATGCTGCAGATGTCATTTTAAGAGTTATCAACCTGAACACTGCAAAGAGAATGATGTTTGCACCTAAAAGGCCATGTAGAAGGAAACATACTAGAGTTTTGAAGTACATATATCATTTATGGTGCTTTCCACTTGAGAAGTAAAATATGCCTCGTATACCCTAATATATGTGTCTCATCCACAGTATGGAGTGGTAACTATTACTTCTATGTCACATGTGAGAAAACATGTCCACAGAGGTATGAGTTATCCCCCACCTTGTCCCTTTGTGTGCCACACAAAAGTCAAAAACAGAAATATGAAATGATATATATCCATGTTTAAAAATCTGCTCAGTGCTGTAAGAAAAGTGACTTCCATTTTTTTAGGTCATAATGATCACTCATGAGAAAATAAACTTACCTATGCTTCTCAGGAGTCTCTTTCTCCACCATGCACTCCACTTCAAAGGCATGGCTTCCTTTGCCATGGGTTGGGTGAACAGTAATCAGAAAACAGGAAGGTAACAGAGCTGGCTCCATGCTCCAGCTGTATCATGCAATATGACCACAGCTGGCCCCATTTGTCATGGCATGTGGAAGGATTTGTGACTTTCAGGGGAGGTTCTGCGTGACTGAACATTCTTGGAGCCTGCGTACTAAATGAATGGGCTGACAGCCATGTCTGGTGTGGTGTTGGGAAGGGAAGGGAAGGAAAGGAACAATACTTGAGCTGTCTGTGTAAATTTGTTCTATGCTAGATTCTTATTATTTTCACCAACACCCAAGAGGATGAACAACATCAAAATTAATCAATAAGCAGCAGCTAGATATCCAAGTTCTTAAAGAGTTCAAGACAGCATGTACTCAATGTTTTTGGTGTAGAAAGGCAGTGATGAAAAACCTCTTGTCAATTATTATTTTACCAGGGCGCCACCAAACTTTAATCACAGCATGAAAGGCAATAGAGTGCTAAAAATCATGTTTACCTTTTAAACTCTTTTGCCCACTGCAGCTTAGTGTGGAAAGAAATTCAACAACGACCTAGACGATGTTTTAGATTGATTCCCCGCCCCTTCTCCCCCCTCCCCCGAATCTGTAATGGTTTTAAGGAACTTTGCACGAAATACCATGTAAAATCCTCCACAAGAGGCATGGAGGATGATCCATACAGGATAAGCAGGAACACCTACCTCAGCATTCTTTCAAGGGCACAGCAACCCAAAGCAAGCTGGGCAGTGGGCTGAGCGGGCTGAGCAGAAGGTGGCAGCTGGCAGGGACTCAGGCTAGAAATAGTAGTGGGGAGACTGAGAGAGGCAAGTCAGGAACTGGAAGGAGCAGGTGAGAGAATGCACGGATGGCAGCAGGGAAGTCAGGACAGAAAGGAGATGCACTGAGAATGAAACATCCTGCTACAGCTCTGGGTTATGGTAAAAGTCTGCTGGGGTTTTAGCTTCCAGTTCAGTTATGTGGAAGATAGGTCTTCGCTGCACTCAGCACAGACTCCAGTAGCCTGGAATTGCGTGTGCACATTAGCCTAATCTACCCTTTCCCCCTCTGGGTCTCCCAGAGAATGTGTCCAGCAAGTTTGGAAGTGAGTCTCATTGCAGCGTTCACCTGAGCTAATGATACAGTCCCTGGGAAGAGTGGAAGAACTCACAGCTGGGACAAACTGTGGGACAGCACCAGATGTTCATCGCTCTCATGAGTCAACTGGTGTTCCTTGCCACAAGTTAACTACACTTTTGCAGTCAAAGTAGGATCTATACTCCCTGATATGCCACTAGGTTTCATGAGCAGATCAGAACTGAAAGATGGAAAGAGATTTTAGAGAATAGGGAAAATACAGGAAAGGAACCCAATGAAAATGAGGCACAAAAAAGGCAACAAAATGAAGAAAAGAAAGACATGCCAATTTAGAACAGCATTTCCTTTAAAGGAAAAACACTGAAATCATACAAGAGTAATGTCATGCAGACAGCTGCAAACAACTTTCATTTGTGATGGAGATTACTAAAGTTGTTTTCAATCTTTTTTTTTTTTTTAATCACAGTAAAAAATCATCAAAGAGGTAGCAACAAAAACCAGGCTAATATTTCTGGCAAGCAAATAAATGCATCAAATAGCAAGGATTATAAAAGCTCTTCAGAAAATTCAGTCTGATTTCAGCAGGATCTCCTCACTCACTAATGAGTTCCATTATGCTTCTCTGTACAATTTCCCACCCCATTGCCTGTCTGTCTTGTTTATCTCACCATAAAGACTACCAACTCCCCAATTGCTAAGTAGTTTTTGTATTAGATGAGCAGTGGTTCCTCAGGACCAGAAGGCTCTAACCACTGCATGATTCAGAGCTCAAATTGTAGTAACACCGAACATGATATGCCCTTCTCTACACTTCAAATCATGTGGAGACAACAAATATTCACTCACACTCTCATCCCTCATCAGTCTCAATTGCACCTCGATTTGTAGTAGGCAGGAGAATTACCAAACCACTTTCTTCAGCCATAGGTCACCAGAGACACAAAAATGTTCTTACAGAGAGGGCCAAGTTGAATGAGAAATGTTATGCACCTTTGTAAGAAGGGAAGACTGACTTTAAACCAGCGCTGCTTATTTCTTCCTGCACTGCGGTCAATATCTGGATGTAGAACCTGGGGAAATGACACTCCCCAAAGGCCAAATTGACAGAAAATGCATAGTGTTATTTCTCCACAGGCAGTGGAGTCAATCATGTATCTTTTACGAACTGCAAAGCATCTCAGTTACATTAAGGACTATTTAAAACACTTTCATATTGTAAAAAGGTAATAAAATGGGTGCAAATTGCACTAAAGCTTTCTCTAATAGGTCCTATACCATAGAGATGCAGAGAGCCTTGATTGTCACTGACACAGCAGATTAACAACCTCTCCCTAATCCCTGCAGAAGTCCTTTAATGCCCCCCAAGGCTTGTCCCCATATACCAGATGGAGTTGATAACCTTCACACCTATTGAGAGATTCAGGTTAGGGCTATGTAATTTTCATTGCCCAGTATTAGACAGCTCCAGCCAAGAGTTTCAGCTATTAACGGCATCCTGGGTAGTCTTGCCCAAGTTGTGAAAGGAAGTGCCTACCCAGAGTAGGACCAGACTGCCCAGAGTGCATCTTCCAACTGGGCAGATGTGATGTCAGCTAGAGGATGGGGGAAACTGTGTGCACAGCCTAAGAATGGGGTTCACAGGATAGTTTGGTGATGGTCTCAGTCACAAGAAAAGGAAAATAGAAAAAAATGAATTATTTTAGCTGAGTTATTGCAAGCCACAGTGAGCCCATTAGTTCCAGGGTCAGCTCTGTTGGAACAATATCCAGCTCCCAAGGCATTCTGGATTCTCCTGTACAGCAGTACATCTTCTGACCTCTAAAGCACAGTAGCCACCTCCTGTGACCACAGATCATAAAGTTGCCTTGCAGATAAAAATTATGGAACCATGCGTTTCCTTTCCTGAGAAGAACAGCTGTGCTATCTCAAATAAATTTGTTTAAAGATCCTGGTCAAATGAGTCAGTTTAACATCATCAGCATACTGCATTCTGAATAACACAGACACGATCTTCTCTTTGGTGCAGCAGGAGGATACTTTCCTCGGTTGTGGGGCTTTGTGGTTGAAGTATTGGGATTCTTTCAGATTAGATTTAGGGATATATTCTATCATAAATTGACAACTCCCTTTTGTTCCAGTGGGAAAAATGAAACAGAAGAGTCTCTGTGTTATGCTACTTAGGTTCTTTGATAGCTCTAGATATTTTCTGAGGCTTGGCATCCAACATTCAAATTCTTTCTAATGAAAAGCCTAAAATAACAAGCTTTGATGATAATAAATGCTACAAATTATGTGGTAATGGAGACAAGTTCCATGGGTTCCATATTCTTGAGGAACTTTAATCTCCCAAGTATATCTGTAACAATTTGATTCTTTGTCTTTTAAAAATGCCACTTCATCTAGACGTAGTTTTACCAGTTCTTTGTACATAGAAAAGAGTTAAGACAAAAATAGAATGTGCTTATAGAATTGTGGAAGGTTTTTCCCCAGCTCAGATGCCCACTGTGAGAAGTACAGGATACTGAAGAAAACAGTATAAATATCCAAATATCTTTTCCTTTTGGAAAATCCAACTGGAATTATTCATGCAAAAGGTTGTGTGGTGAGATTAGTTGTATGCTGAGCTTCCCGTTTCTGGTAGGGCCAGAAGCACTCTGGGAACAATATATCTTCTGACACTAACATACTTCTGCTTTCACTACTGGGGCTATTTCTGTATATACACAGTAAACATAGAGCAAGCCGATTCAGTGAAGCTTAAAAATGGTTGATGTGCATTATAGCTAAAAGTCAGAGATCACATGAACAGCAGTGCCCTGAGAGTCTAGTGTGTATTTGAATGATATGTCTAAATTTCCTTTTGCTAAGTGTCATTCAAGAGATTTGTACAGAAAGAATTATGAAGATAAATCTTGCAGATAACATTATTCTTGTTGCCTCTGATCTATGCAGGAGTTGATAACAAGCTGATTGCCTCCTTCTGATGGATGACTACACACAACAGATGTTTTAATTTGATTATATCTGTGAGATAAGCATAATGCTGTGTTGAGTCCAAACACTTTTTATGAGTCTTTCAAAACATTTTAAATGAATGTAACCTTTTGTAAATGTCCTTGCTAGAGGTTGCATGTGTTCTCAAAATGGTGCAAATTATTAGTAACAAGTCAAACCCAGTGATTATGCAAAAGAAGAAAACTGCATTTAATGGTAGCTGTAATTCTGTTCTCTATGATAACCTAAATCAAGAAGGAAAATGATGTAAGCAGTGATACATGGCACAATAGTTTAACACTACTCTAAAGAGGACTCTATGGTCTTCAGCAAATGATGCACAACATGGGCAGAATGTTTATTAAGAATGTTGAAAGGCCAGTACTCCATGCCAAGCCCCCTCCATTTGAAAATTAGCAGGTAAATGTCAGCTTTGCGAACGGAGCGCTGCAGGGAATGAGAGATTTGGGCTGCAAACAATTCAGGGTAACCAAATTTTACTTTGATTTGAACTGAAATGCCAAAAATTCCCTGAGAATAAATCTCCTCCTTCACTGCAGTGAAATCAAAGTGCTGTAGGTTGCTCCCATGTTTTATTTTTATATGTAACATAAAAACATTTGCAAAAAAAAAAAAAGGCAAAACTAACTGGCTGCTTCAAAACAAAACCTGATCTGTATCATACCAAAACTGTTGTGGAACGTGCCAACTTTTCAAAGCAGATTTCCTATTTTACTTTTGAAAGAAATTATGACAAAACTTATTGAGAGAGTCATCAATGTTTTTATTTTGGTCAAACTACTTATTCCAGTTACGTCATTAAGCGTTTTGTGAAGACAATATCAGCATACTCCATACCCAACCGCCTTGTTTCATTCCAAACAAAAATCATGGGCAGTAATTCCAATGATTGCCAGTCAGTAAAGCATCTTCTTGCTTACATTATGTGATGTATACAATTCAAAGAACATTTTCTTTAGGATTGAGGTTATTTAACATCAGATACCTAAAAGGTAGGTATCTGAGCTAACTATGCTCTCTATCATCAGCTCGTGGGTCTAGAAGTTTTTGAAATATCTAGACTCCTCTCCATCCTTTGATGACTGAGGGAACATAGGTGGCCTAATAGCTTGCTACCACCATAATGTCAGTTCTGTACAGCCAGCCTTTGTCCTCCATCCTTTGGCCCTTGAACTTGACCTGGGACTAATCCACTACAATCAAACAAACGGGTTCTTTAGATGGCTGTCTCAGCCACCTCCTGGAGCTTCACTTCAAAGCTAACTTTTAGACAGCTAAAGTAGAGTGAGATGTCTTTCCTCTAAGCTACGTATGTCAGCTTTATATAGGCATGAACATCACATTGTGTTAGTGCAGGTGGATCGGCCCTATTTAATTCTGAGTTAGTGGACCTGGGAAGTAGCTTCTGGTGGGATTCTTAAACAAAGCAACACTGGAGCTAATTAATCAAAGTAATGGTTTTACTGGGCACATTGGCAGTTCTTGGCTGTGGGTAGAATGATTTTGGGTTAAAAGTGTATATTGCATACAGTGAAATGACAGGTTTTAGTAATGCAAGTTTTGTGGAACCTTAAAAGTGTTCTTCATTTGAGAATAACCCTGCAGGTTGCATGGGATTTTGACAGATATACAATATTGCAAGCTGAGAGATAGAAGGAATAGTAAAGAGAGATTATTCATACTCAGTGTTTTTTATGGACTGTTTGAAAAAGCTATACCTAAACCCAGAGCAAGGAGCACTTCACTTGTATTCATTAGGATGCCCTGAGATACAAGAGGCACTATCTTCTTTGTGTTTGGGGTATCTCTTGTTAAGGCTCAGAAAGAAAACAGTATTCTGTGCTTCAAAGTTTTGCTGTTCTGGGTAGTGAACTGAAATTAGCTGCCCCCTCCTTACCCTGTCAGGCTGGAGTTAATTATTTACAGCTTTAACCTGCGGCTCTTCCAAGTGGGTTCTTTCTTACCTCAGACAGGCTAGAGGTTAAACATTCACAGTTTCAATCTAGAAGTAAGTCATAAACTGCCATCTTCAGATAGGGAACTGGGAACTATGAACAAGAAAATGGAAAGAAATTACCAGCTTAGTCTTGTTTTATGAATTTTGATTGTCCAGGCAATCCTGATTAAGCTGCATTTGGGCCGCAGCAGGGAAGCTTATCATACTCAAAAAGGCAGGACATGAACTTTTGTTAATAAACCTGTCTGGGATAAATCTGTGAAACAAATTGGGCTTTTACTTCATCTTCCACACTGACTTTTGGTGACAAAGTTACTCCTCCATCGAGGATATCTAGGTAAGATATATTTCTTCCATTCATAAACTTTCTAGTAGCACCTAGCACTCTTGTGGACTTTCTGAACAGCCAAAGTGCAGCTGTAGCACAATCCTTACTTCATAATGTGTCTATGGAAATAAAAGCAATGCTTCTGTGGAAATATCAGACTTCTGAAATCCACTGGTAGTAGTCTCCTCACTTATGGGGTAATGGGCACCGTATCACCTCATGTGAGAGAGGGGGGCTGCAATACCAGGCTGCAGTCAAGGGTGTGAGACTACTGGGGACCTGAGTACAGCCCTTCCCAAGGCCTCTCTGTTGCAAGCCCCTCTCCTACTGCCAGACCCCCGAAGAGAGAGACTGGTGAGAAAGGTGCCCATGTGGGAGATGAACCACAGCACTATTGCAAGGGAGATGCACGCGAGTGAGGCAGAGGCCTTCTTACTAAGTCACGCCTGGATTGTGACAGGCTTGAATAGTAACATTAAATCTGCTTTTGATGTCTTTTAGGCTTCTTTTCACATTGGAAGTCACCAAAAACTAACAGGAGAGTTCAGTAGACACAGCCAACTGTCTAAGCAAAAAGCAACCCTTTGGTACCTGCAGCTTGACAGCTACAAAGAGAACCATATACAGCATATACTGATGGGGGCTGAGAAATGCTTTCCTTGAAGTGTATTACTGAAAACACAGCCAGCTCCCAGCACAGAGCTGGTGCACAGCAACCGATAAGGACACTCCAGCCTGTGCTCAAAGGGGAGTCCAACATTCTTCCTACCTCTGGAAGGTGGTGACTGTGTTTGAGTGAATCTTAACTGTATTCAAAGGCAGGGGGGGAGAGGAAAATGCTCTTGGAGAGGTTTATGAGACTTTGTACCATAAACTAGAACTGCACTGTAAAAATATGCATTTAGGGAGTTTTTAAAACTAAATTTACATAAAATCACATTTAGAATTTTTTAATGTCTGTTTATAGGCCAATTAAATGCATTATGCAAACATTTCCAAATTCATACAGAGCAGATCTGGGACATTGAGTGCATGACTGCATATATTCCTCCCCAGGGCTTAGCCCTTTTCCTCTAGTACCCAGTCCTGTACCTCTAACTAGTTCTGTAATCGAGACAAAAGCAAATCACCAAATGTGAACAGACACCCTCAAATTATCCCCATGTGCATCCACTTACTTTTCAATCAATGCCCAGCCATTTAGCGCCGAGAGGAAGGAAGATTCTGTGAACCAAAAATGAGGCTCAAGACAACTGTTTGCTGCACCAAGGGCTGGATATACATGTGCAGGAAGCTCAGGCCTTATTCAGGTTCTGAATTTAATGGCTCTTAAAGTCTGGGCTGCACAAAGTTGGCCTCACCAGTGTGATCCTAATCCCTGAATCCTATGTGTAATTTCTCCCTTCTGAAGAAGACAAAATCTCTGGTAAAAAAGCTAGGCCTGCTTTGAAAGGCAATGGAGATGAAGTGCATCTGTGTCATGCAGTGCTTAGGAGCCAGTGGTGTGCATCCAGCCCATTTGGGAGCAAAATGCAAAAGAGGAGGCAGGTGACAAGCTGTTGCAGTCAGCTCCAACATCTGCAAGCTGGGTGCCCAGCTACTCTGTGTGAACGTTTCCTGTTATTACCTTGCCTTCAACCTCTCCTGCCCCCTGCTTTAGTTCATCTGCGGGTTACGTCCGTCTTTCCCATACCAGCTCTGCAGATGGGGGAAACTGCAGCAGCATCGACAAGGTCAGGGATATGGATGCAAGGAGGCGCTCTGGGAAGCCCCCATTCCCCAGATGACAGGACTGGGCCCTTGTCAACTCGTGGGGAGAAAGACCCCTTGAACTTGGCGGTTTCCCGTCGACCTTGAGCCCCCTCGCAAGCCACGCCGCCGCTCCTGGCCCCGGCAGCAAGGGCGGGTGCCTGTGGCCGGTCCCCGCCTCGGGAGGGAGGCAGGCGCAGCGCAGGGATCCGGGCTGCACGTCGAGGCCGGCCCCGGCGCGCTTGTGGTGGGAG
>VZTM01020230.1:50717-71422 GCA_013400555.1 Jacana jacana
CACCGTGTGCCCGGTGGGCGGCGGGCTCGGGGGGAACCAGTCGGCCGCGGCCCGGGCCACCCGTCCCCTTTAGTGGGTGCCGGCGGGAGCAGGATCCAGCCCCCGGCATAGCTTTTAGGATGCCCGCTGGGATGGGCAGCAGCTTGCCCTGCACGCCCTCCGGGAGAGGGGCTATCTCGGATGCTACACGGTCTGAGGGCCTGTGCGTGGCTACAGGGCTCGCTGTTTGTGTGGTTCAGCAGCTGCTTACCCAAAACTTGATTTACATGTGAGTTTCTGCCTCGAGCAGAATTAATCTGTGATTGGGAACAGCTGGACCAAGAGTAGTAGCAGTGATTCCTATAGCACTTGGAGTCCTTGTTGTTTGACTCACTTTTAATGACACTTTACATTCCATCCTCTGTTCTTACCAAGACACCCTTAGATATGTTTTTTGAGGCTGTGGTGTGCAGTATTCTTCACAGGATAATCTGGAATGTACTAAGAGTTTAAAGTGCTGCTGCAAAAACAAGGTCCCTGCTCTGAGGAGCTTATGGTCTCCCTCCTACCTGTACTAACTCACATATGTGAACTAACATCTATAACTGAAAGATTAGGCCCTAAGTCATGTTGCATTGGAAGTGGATAACCTAAAAAGAGAACATCAGATCATAGCAAAGCTACACCTGAAACAGTTTTGAAGAAATTGATTTCTGAGGTGTCTTATGGTATCACGTGTCTAGCTTTAGTCTTCAGGTAAGATATGCAGACACCTGAACTGCTCTACGCCCTCTGATTCTCCCTTGTGGCCCAATGATGGTCAATAATGATCGCAAAATTGTCACTAAACCTTAATAACATTAACTAAATAGCTCTTGTATAGTTACTGCCAATAGCTATGTACAATATTAATAACTTCATGCTTCATTAAGAATTCTGTCAAAGTCAACAGGTTTTACATACCTGCAAAGTTACTCATGGAAGCTTTGGGCAAATGAAAAAAACAGCTTAAGACTAAGACACTGTGGTGTCCTAGGGCTCAAAATACTACTGTTTTAAATTTGAGGGGTGCAGCTTCTTGATTTTGATATATATATATTATTATTTCTGATTAATATAAATCATACTCAGCTAGTGAGGCTTTTATTTTGAACCCAGTCTCAATTTTTTTTTTCAGATTCCTATCACAAAAAGCTTTAAGTGAAAAAGCTCCACTTCTTTAAATCTTGTGTTATTTATTATTATGCTTTTTTTTTTTTTCACTCAGACTGAGATTTTTAAAATGGGCATAGTTTAACAGTTTGTTCTTCCTTCTTCTCATAGGTCCATCGAGGAAATAATATATAGAGTGGTTACAATTTAGTATTTTTTGTACTGATCTTCATCTACACCCTATGACAACTAAAACTGAGTAGACCTGTTGTCAGATAATCTATCCTATAGCTCCAAAAGTTGTTTTCATGTTCACTGTGGGGAGAGTTGGTCAGAAAACAACAGTCCGTGGGGGCAGAAAGCGTGGGGTTTGGATATTGGTTATTATTTGGCATCAAAATGAAAACTAGAGCTGCCAAATGTTTGGGGGAAAACAAAACAGGAAAAAAAAAAAAAAGCTGCTTGCTCTGTAACAAATCAATAGCTCAGCAGTTCAGTGAGGATGAGACAGGAGAGATACCAGTCTCAGGAGAGCTCAGTTCCCAGGTATGCCTACTAAGAAACTGGCTTTTGTTAGTGAGGAGGTTAATAAAGCCCCCAGCTAAAGTTTCATTTTACTGTTCTTCACAGTGAAATTAGACAGGAATGGCACACTGCCATTAAGATTCTGGACAAAATCACAAATTCTTGAGCAGGTCCAATAGGAGCTATCTACTTTGAAAAAGATGCTCTCATGTCCTGTACTACACACAAGTAATTTAAATTTAGAGTAAAGGGACAAGGTCTGAGTTTTTGATTTATTGTGAATGATATATTGAGTATTTAATCAATAAATGGCAGTGCAAACCAGCCATGGCCCACATACAAAATGTTGTGTTCAAGTAATTATGAATCTGTAATTTATCTTTAGGGTATCAAGACTAGAAATTTGTTCTTTGGAATAAAGTGTGTAATAATTGTTCATTTCTAAACATAAGGAGCTTAATTTCTCCATTCAGCCAAACTCTATTTGCATTATTGTTTCCTAATTTTTAAAAAGCCATATCACAGTTAGTTAATTTTATAGCCACAAATTCCTATTTAGACCTTAAGATAACTGGAAGAGGGAAGTATGAGAACAGACATCCTCATAACATGTTTATAACACAATTGAATTGAAATTGATTGAATTGAACTGCCCCCCCATAAAAATTGGCAAATTTCCAATTTGTTCAGAAAGGAAGTAGGAATAGAACAGAGGCATTATGGCCTTTTCTTCTATTTATGGGGTATCCTTGAATTCTTAGACTTTTATACTCAAGACTTTGAAAATCACTTGTATTTAATTTTGAGCTCCCTGGCTTTAGAACGCTTCTATAATATTCAGGTGGTGAATTCCACAGAGTAATGGCTTGTATTAAAAAATGATGAGCCAGATCTTAAGCTGCTGCAAATGAGTGTAGATACATTAGCATCATCAGAGTTTCATAGAGTTAGAGCATAGGAGCTTCCTGAAACAGTTTTGAAAGTAATTTCAAAAAGAGAGTGATAGGATAATCCAGATTTTTTTCATATTCATAATATTTTTCACTCCTTTTTTTATAAACATTTACTATTATATGACCTACATTAAGCCAAACAGCATTGCTTCAAAATTAGCTACTCCTTTCTGGGGCGAATTGTTAAAGTTTTGGATGCAGTTGTGCCATGATGGTGGCAGACACAAGTTGCCATTGTGACAGGGTTAATTCTGAACTTAGGAGCAAAGATGGTGTCAGGCTTTTACCAGAAGAAAAATTCTCCATGGTTTGGGTTTTGGGGTTTTGACGTTTTTGTGTGGGGTTTTGTTTTTGTTTTTTTTTTGGGGGGGGGGGACGACTAGACTTTTAGAAAGGAGTTACTCTTCTGAGGGGAGAAAAAAAGTGTGATAACACCCTAGCACCAGTTGTTGGACTTTCCCATGCTTGTATTTCCTCTGCAGGATATTTTTACGGTGATAGTTTTGCATTTGTGGTATAGGAACCTTTTTTCCTTTGTAACGTCTGTCTGTGCGGTGTGCACTTTGCTCGCATTCACGTTGTGTTGCTGTCACTCCAGCCGTGCCTCACCGTATAGCAAGACTGAACAAAACCAGCTGGTTAGGCCCAATTGGATTTCTGCATAACAGGGTGGGTTTGTATCAGCCTGGTATGAAATATTGTCATCAGTGCAATGACAGGTTCTGATCTGGAAGTGACCTGTGCAGTCCCCACACTGGCAGGCACAGCTACAGCTGCCTGTTTGTGGCACATGGAAAAGTCAGGGCTTCCTGATTTTTTCATATTCCTGTTTTCATATTCAACCTTTGTGGCTCCATGGTCCCGGGATCAGCAGGAGGGAGGTCTGTCATTGCAGTCCTGGTCTGCCCAATGTCCCCACAGCCCTTTTGGTATCAGGTGAGCAGAGGAATGAAGAGATGTCCTGAGGCAGTTTGGGAGACCAGTGGTGAGGTGTCTCCCATGCTCCATAGGAGTCCTTTGACTTGGGAAACTATCAGGTAGGCACATCCCAGGGGCACCAGCTGGTTTGTATTGCCAGAGTGTTGCAAACTCAGTGAAATGGAGTAAGATATCAGCCAGTTCTGTGCAGGCGTTGGAGTGTACAAGCGATTTCCAACATGGAGTACTGGAGGGCCAGTCCCCTTATGTAAAAGAAAGTTGGCTGAGTTCTAGTCCAAGAGATTCAGTGCTGAAATTTTGCTTTACTTAACAGGTCTTTAGCCTTAAATATTTTGAGGTTACAGAGTTTCTTGGCTTCTTTTTTTTTTTTTCTTTTGTCCTATAGAATGATAGGAACTGTGTTTTAAACTCTTATAATCCAGAATGAAATAAAAGGTCATGATGAAATACTTGTGCCTTTTTTATGAACTCTTAGTTCTGTAAAGGTTAAAATAGACCAAAGTAAATCAAAATGAGAATGCCTTGTTTTCGCAATACTAGTTGTAAGTCCTTTAAAGTTTAACTTCACCGGCAGGTGGAAGTGGTAAGAGCTATATTAAAAAACAGTGGAGAAACTTATTACAGGGGATAGATTGCTTTTAGGGCAAGGAGCGGGCATGCATACTGGGGGAGGGCATTGTAGTTAGAGTGGCATAGAGATCAGCAGCATTTACCTTAAGCAATGAGTTGATACTAAATATTAGCCAGATTCAGTTCTCAGAGACCCAGCTACGTCTCCAACAGGTGTCTTTCATAGTGTGTCTTCATTCTGGTATCAGCCAGCGCAGCAGTACTGGCACCGGTTGAGTGCATCCATTTATATCCTATAGCCTGAAAGAACACAGATTTAGTTAGTGTACAGATGCTTAGGATAAGATACATATAGAGAGCAAACCACTTCAAACACCATCCAGTGATGAAAAACTCATCCAAAGTAGCAGTTAGAACTAACAAATCTCACTAGGAGTTGCTTAATCCTATTTCTGCTGGTGACAGCATGCCATCATTTGTCTGTGTCTGTAAAATTCTAGGGATTTGAGCAGAATTTAAATTGGAGAATATAGTAATGGGTCTGCCCTGCAGTCCGTATGGCTTCCCGAGTCAGGCACTAATGTCCATTTGTTTGCATTGCTGTGAAGTGTAGCAACTGTTTCAGATTTTAAGAAACATTAAATGAGCAGTGGCCGGAGAAATACTAGTTGCTGATTTGTCTGTGTTTGTGTGGAGTTTTTTAGTATGCCGTTTCTTTGCTCTGAATGCCATTGTGGTTATTACAGCTGGAACTACCTGTCCTTTTTTTTCATATGGCTTCTAAAGCCTTTTTACCTCTGGGAAGATCATCTGGGGAAGTTTTCCTTTGCTCAAACAACTGGTATTTAGCAAGAACTTCCTGCTGGCATTCATCCCTGAGTTAATCTGGTTAGAATTAGAGCCGTTTGAGAGTCTTTGACACTTTTTTTCATGGGAAAATGCTGATTCGTCAAAACTGAAACAATTTGTGGAAATGTACCAGTCTCCATTAAACTTTCATCAGGAAACCTTTTTTTTTTTTTTTTTTCCCTTAGTCTATGGTGGAATTTCCGATATAGAAAGATATAGAGAGAAATTAATCAATAATTAAAATAATCACTGGCTGAGCATGGCAGAAAGGCAGGATCACATGCCTGGTCTGATCTCATAGAATGCACATTTGAATCTGGAGCTCCCCCTGTCCACTCTCCCCAGGATATTGGAGGGCTGTCACTCATTCATTGTGCATGCATGCACAAACACCCCCACACNTGGTGGAATTTCCGATATAGAAAGATATAGAGAGAAATTAATCAATAATTAAAATAATCACTGGCTGAGCATGGCAGAAAGGCAGGATCACATGCCTGGTCTGATCTCATAGAATGCACATTTGAATCTGGAGCTCCCCCTGTCCACTCTCCCCAGGATATTGGAGGGCTGTCACTCATTCATTGTGCATGCATGCACAAACACCCCCACACCCACCACTTCAAATGATTTTGCTTTAACTCTGGTTGTGAATATGAAAAATGTTACAGAACTTTGTGGGGCAGTAAAAACGTTTTCCCAACTCTGTTAGGTTGACCTCTAGCCATGTGTTCCTTTTCTCCTTGTTGGGTGGGAATAGCAGTGCTCAGTGTTTGCTGTCTCCTAGTCTTTGTTTCATATCATAATAACAAGCTGTATTCAGAAATTTCTGTCATACAAAGGAACCACAATTTTTATTACTAACAGTCCGGATGGTCTGATTCCAGTTCTCCATTCACCCAAAGTACTATTTTGGCAAAAAAAAAAAGACTGAAATTAATAGATTTCAGAAGCAGATAGAGGGGTCTGCTTCCTCATACTTAAAACATCCTTCAGTTCAGAACTCAGCAGATACATCACTAGAATGACACCTATGGTTAGTATTGTGCCTTTGGTGATCTGGAACCAGAGGTATTAGAAAGCCGTCTTCTGTTTCCTACATACCTTCTGTTGGTACCCAAGGACTTCAGCCCATACCATCAAGGGAACCGTTGCCCTGCTCTGTAACTAGACATCTGAGGCTTTAAGGTAAAAAAGACTTACTAAGCAGCCAAAACCATAAGCTGAGCCAGTGATTTGAAAGTTACAACACATTCTTTCTGGCTTGTTTATAGGCACCAGTAATAGAAGTTTTGAAAGACAGCCTCTGCCCTCTGTGCAGCTGATCAGTTCCTCCAAACCATTGCAAAGGTATACTGATGGACTTCATTTAATTCTGCTTTTAAACTCAGTTAAAAAACACGGCCTTTGCAGAAGACTTTAGAAAATCCATCTTGTGTTTCCCAGGTCACGGTGACTCTGTCAGGGCTTAGAGACTTCCTTCTGTTAGAACAGCAAGTGAATTTGAACAGTAAAAACTCAGAGAGCAGCAGGAAGGTTTCACTGTCTTACTCCTCGGAGCAACATCGTCCAAGTACAGACCCAAATGTGGTTCTTGCGTGCCTGGGGCACTTTAATGGGCCTCTTTAAAAACTACCCTTGTGCAAGTGGAACGTGTGCAGGGCCAGATTGTCAGCTGGCATAAATCAGCTTTACGCTGTTGAAGGCAAGGAACCTGCCCTGATTTATACCAGCTGAGAATCTGGCCACGGAATAAATAATAGCCAACTGTATGTTATGAGGCTGTAATTCTCTCGAGGAGGCTTCTGTGATATTGGCCTTACAGGAGTCAGAGTGATCCAGTTCTTTTTCTTGAGCAAAAGAGTAATTTGACTGCAGTATTTTGAAGTACTCAGAATATTAGGAAGGGGAGATTTCAGGTAGTTGAGGGAAAGATGCTTCCAAGATTCTTGTAATGTAGAATTAAGGATTTTTTCACAGAATGGGAGGAGAATATGAGAGTATTGGAGATGAATTGATTTGTGATGGGTAGTCCCAAAACAAGAGAAATGTGAAAGGGATGATTTCTTATTGAGACAGGGCCTTTCCTTCAAACTGTATGAAAACTGAAGCTCTCCCATTGCTGATAAGATGCTGGTGCTGATGTCATTAATAAGGAAGCAAAGTCAAAAATTGGAAACAAAGACTTAGGGGCAAACTCTGCCTCAGATTGTGGATGTGGTTTTTAATTTTGTTTAACGTTTCACCCAGAAGGGTCGTAAGTGAGCTAGTACTCATTTTATTGACTTGGAAAGAAAAAGGGGTTCAGTTAGATTTTCCAAGAGGTAACCTGTAGTTCTCCTGCATCTAAACGTTTTAGATGTGAGATGGAGGTGAGCCACCTCCCCCTGATATTAATCCTACTGTGGATTCTGCAACCTAGAATGGCAATAAGAAATCATGCATGTACGTCACCTGCTGGCATGGATAGGTGGTGCCTGGAGCTGTTGGATGACAATGTGGTAATTTTGTAGATTTCATATCACTGACTAATATAAGCACATTTTGAATGTTGCTGTACAAGAGGATGAACTTTGAAACAGACCACAGATGATTACTAATGAATTATCCCTTCTGGTTATTTTCAGGGAAGGAAGCAGAAGCAGCTGTCTGGGATTCTTAGGTGTCTTGAGATGCTGATCTAGTCTGATTCTTGAGGTCTAATTAGTTGCTCAGATACTATTGACAACTCGCCATATAGAGCCGCAGAACGGCAGTGGGTTTGATAGCATGGCTTAGGCAACAGTTGAAGAAAGGTCTTGGTGCCCAAAGGGAGCTGAAATTTCCTGCCATTTTGACCGCTGCCCTGTTTTTAGTGTTACCTGGCTATCCTGACCAACTTCTGTATGCTTTGGGAGCTCTGCTGCTGGAACAAATCTGAAGTCAGAGTTACATCAGGACTCTAAGTGTTCCAGAAAAGTGGTGTGTGTGAATTCTGTCAATTAAAGTGTGTGCTTGGGGAAATATGGCAGATCTAGCTACACTTTTTCCCTTTCTTTTTTTTCTCCAACTGTCTAATATCTTAAAATATTCTTTCATTAGTGTCCATCGAGCAATTTCAGGCCACTGCTAAGGGGAGGTCTGTAGCTACGTGTTAGCACTTCCCTGGTCTCCTCAGCAAGGTGGCTTTTTTTTTTTTTTTAACCTTTTACCCTAAAATAGGCTGCATTGCAAAAATATACACGATTAAGTACATGTCTTTTTTATTATGTTATCAATAGTGGTGAGATGGAAAGACAATAAAATCACATGCAGGAGTTCAGCATCTGACCAGCACTTGAGTTGCTTCCAGAGTTCACATGATAGTTGGTTGCTTCCTGCTCTTGAGAAGCTCCCCCCTCAGCTCTGTAACTATCTTAAGCTTTCCTGTAACATTACTTGGTAGTAACTCCAAGGTGTCCCATTCTTCTTGAGAAACTCATAGAAAGAGTGCAGGAATAAAGAAGTAAATCTTTTTGAGTTTCAGTAACAGGAAGAATGTAGTGAGTTGTGAACAACACAGATCTGCCAATCTGTGATCGGGAACCCATGAAGATTTCAAGAGAAGAGCTGTCATATGCAGGGGGTGGTTGATCCTTTCTTTCCTTTGTATAATTCCGAGTGCAGGCTCGCAGCAATTACCCTTCTCATTTGTCTCCTGCATACAAGGCGATCTGTGATTCTGCAGTGACTGCACTGTGGCAGCTGGCCAGCTGCTGCCCCGCTGTGTACTTTCTACCTCCCCACAGTTCCCATTACCGATTTTCATGGTTGCATTGCATCCTTTTCCTACAGTGGTTAGAGCCTTGGCCCAGAAAGTGGGAGGCCCATGGTCACATCACTCCTCAGCCTAACAGTGTCTAAACTCCATATGATGGGCTCTGAGAGGAAGGATCCTTGCTGGTGAAAACTAGGCAGGGCTTTAGGGGCAACACTCCGCAGAAAAAGGGTTGACATGTGTGCGGGTGGTCCCCCAAAGCGTGTCAGAGGAGAAGAAAGGCTGTTCCCTGATAGATTTATTCATTATTCTGGCCCCTGCAGGGTGACTGATATTCTCTCCAGGGAGTTCACAGCACAACAAAGAAAGACTTTACATACAGAATCTTTTTTTTTTTTCCTTTTTAAACTGAAAACAACTGTTTCTCATCCTCATGAAAAGATCAGAGAAGACCATGTAATAGTCATGACTTCGTAAGCCTCTTTATTGAAGCATTCACAAAGTGACTAGGTCAGTGCTACGTGCTTCTGAGCTATTGAATTTCCCCTCTTCCCTTCAGTCTGTTCTTCCATTTCCTCACCCAACTTTACCACAAGGGAATGCCTTAAGTCAAAAATCTGGGAAGCTGATCCTTTTATTGCATTTGTAGTATTCTCATCTGGTATGTGCAGTGCCAGGCCATCAGACTTACAAAGCTGGCATAGCCCAAGCCTGCATGTAAACAGCAATACCACATTGTCTGGTCATAACTAAAGCCATATCTGCTCAGTCTTTGCCTCTAGACAATAGAAATAAAAGAAATAGGAAGACGTTCAGTGGGAAGAGCTATTGTGGAGAAGGGAACACAACAGAAAAGTGTTTCTTCATCTTTTTTTCTTTTTTTTTCATTCTCTATCATCTCCATCTCACATACTCCTTACATCTCACTTTTGCCTCTAAGTTTCTGCCTGGCGAGGGACTTTGGCTTTCCCATTCTTCCCTGAGGTCACACTGGTATCATGAATACTATCATAACAAGAAACAGTCTAGGCTTCCTCTATGTACATGTCCCCTACCTTTAATGTATATAAAGGAAGATTCAAATCACCAAAATCCAGAAGCATGGGACTCGGGATGAGGGCTTTGGCATATCCCATGTAGCTTTTGAGTCCTTTAAAAAGTAGGCACTTGACTCTATAGAAAGATTTAGTCATGAAAGCTCGACCTATACATGTTGGAGGCGGTTAGAGGCTCATTCTTTTACAAGAGAAGAGGAAGCAAGACTTGTTGGTGACTTACAACCAAGAACAGCTTCTGCATCTTGACCCATGGTTAAAGCAGTGAGCTAGGAAGTGAGAAGCCTGGGATCAATCTCTTAGTCTCTGGAGACCTGAAGTCAGATCTTCAGATTCCTATGATCTCATCCTTTGTATTTTTTGATGCCACAATTAAACATGAGTACAGTTATTTGTGCTAGAATTTTCACAGTTTCAACTGTTTCTGCTTAACATGTGGCAAGAAAGAATGATGCATTGATGTGTGAATTACAGTTTCTATAGACAATTATAGAACTTGTGGGAAACGAACAGGGATTGTTTCAACACTGGTCTATTGTGACTGGGAAACTGAGGTTCAAAGAGAGCCATACCACTGTTACTTTTCCACAGAAGTCCTGTATTTAAGCCCTAAGAGCATGTAGAAATTCTCATCAGCCTCAAACACCCTGCCAAGCTCAATGAAATATGATTAGCGCTTTTTTCTCCTCTATTTTTCTCTCCTTAAGAAGCTGTGTTCCAGGAGCTGCTAGGGAATGGTGAGGCACAAGGAGGCTTTGGTAGCTTGGTTCAGTTTGGCTGTTTAAGGCCTAACTCTTTCCCTCAGTTGTCTACGTATATAGTAATTACAGTTCAGCCAACTTGCACTTCACCTGACTTGGCTTTTTTGCTCTGATGACCTGTAGTACAATTGTCAGGCACATACATATTGGTGGTTTGAAGTCAGAAATATATTGGTCTTCTCATGGGTGAAGTGGGTAGCAAATGCTAGAAGCAAACCACTGATTATTTGAAGTATTTTACCCTTGAAAGTTAAGGACAAGGCACGTTTACCACTATCTTAACCACATACCTAGAAATAGAAAACAGACACCTGCCTTTCCAAACTGTTGCTTAGCTTGAGTAGTTAGACTACCCATAAAATCATCACTCTTCCCTTTAAAAGGTGGATGTTGAGTTTCGATTTTTCGCTTTTGAAACAAGAGGTGTCGATAGCTTTGACCAGAGGAGTAATTTCCACTCAGTTGTCCTTGGGCCTGCAGTGGGCTAGGAAGCAGGTGGTATTGTTTGTTAAGGGAACCATACTGCCTTTTTAGCATTTTCAGATAAGAGTTTAATGGTAATGATTGCCCACCTTTTGAAAATGACAGACTATTGCGGTTTTGAACTTAAGAATTTGAACAAAAGAATTAGGAACAGTATCTACAGCTGTTCCTCCCTGGCATATCTCTGGAGACAGATTTGGTCAGTTTGCCATGCCTTAAGAAGATACCACATATCATATAAGCACCAGTTATTGGGAGTGTTTGCCTCAAGGCAAATTTAAGGTAGTGCAACCTTGCTAAATCCGCTCTGCCAGAATGCTAAACTGTGGGTAGGGGAGCTCGAATGGAAATTCACCACCTTTACTTGATGGAGAATATCTAAAACTTGATATTTTAGACTCAGCAGAGAATAAGATTATGAAAGGGGAACAAGCATCTATTCCAACAAACAAAAGCTGTAGGTGAACTAAACGACTTATAAAACAAGGTGTGCATTTTTAACAAACAGGGTAGCTTCAGTATTAGACTCCTGCCAAGGGATGGGGCAGACTTTTCGATGCAAATCTCTAAATCAGGGCAGGGTTTTGCTTGGTTTAAACTTTGCAAAACTGAGTGGAATGATTTCACTTGCTTCTGCAGTGAAATCAGTAAAATCAGGCCAGACTGGGAATAGCATCCCAAGTCTTTCTGAGATAGAGGTCCAGTAACCTATGAATCTGTGATGCGGCAGGTTACCACCACCAAGCTGATATGACTCATGTCCCTCTCAGAATTAGGACTAGAATCTCCCAAAGTAACAAAGCGTTAAGGTACTCTGCTAGCTAATATTGTGCAAGGAGGTTTCAAATATGCTTGAGCTGTAAAATTTTGGATCTAAGGAATTAAAAGAATGTCTCTATTCTGACGGAGCAATTTCTCTGGTATAACCTAAGCTATTACTGCATTTGGAAAGCTCAGAATTGTTGTGTTTTGTCAGAATGCTTTTTAAAACACACTGCATTCTACATGAGTGCAGTATTTGTGAAAAATGCCAGTGACAGCTTTAGAGAATGAGCTGCCCATGTCAGTAAAGTTACACCAGAAACCGTAAAAAAGCATGCAACTGGCTCCTGATGTTTAAGGGGATGCTAAGTGGTTCAGCTACTATGGCCATGTTATGCACAGCTTCCTCAGTGACATTTGTTGAAATAGTACTTTCATGACATAGTTATTAATCCACTTGGCATTTGATTAAAACTATCCAGGCATTTTATAGAAGCCCTTAGACATCCTGCAGACTGTTACTGATTTCTACAGCTGAGTAAGTGTCCTCCAGATGAAGGATGATGATGTGCTATGACCAATATCCAGAAACATTCAGTGACTCTGAACTGTTAAACATCAGCTAGAATAATTTGACATAGCAGCACTCAGAAATCACAGATTAGTGTCTGCTGAAGATCTTATCCTATTAAATTTAACTAATACACGTGACAGTAAACATCTTCTGCCCGGTGGTAGCGGGATGAGGAATGTTATGCTGTTGCCAGAATTGAACTGCACCGTTAGAGGTTTATGAATTGTCATCATATTTTGCTTTTCATAGTGCTTAGTTGTTAGGAAAAAAAAAAAAATTCAAGTAATTGGATGAAATTTCAGATATTCAGATGAAAATTAAGAAGCAAGGGAAGGTTTGCTTCTGAGCTGCTGGTTGATATGCGTGGTCTTGTGTTTCTGTCTTATCTATTACCAGATTTCTCCCTGAAACAATTCCTTCAATAGAACTAATTGTTTTGTAGACACTTAAATTAGTTTCTTCTGTGCAATGTTTCTTCTAAACAAGCTTGTAAGGCTATAAGCTGTCTTGGAGTCCTAGTGAAAGATTATGGTCTTGAGAATGACTTGATATAGCTTAATAGTGGGTTTACAGAAATAACAGAATGGGACTGAAATGTGGGTTCACATATTTCAAGTGGGACTGAAATAATGGGTTTACAGAAATAATGACCTTATCTAGAGCAACTGGGAGGGGAAAACCCTAGAAATCAAAGTCTATGTGTACATTTAACATATACAATTTTATTCTGCCTCATCATAAACATCTCACACATCTTCAGGCAGGTAGACTAAATATTTTTGACTGGCAAGTTCCTTTCCACTAAGCTGCACCTACTGTGGGAATGTCTTCACCTTGCGCTGTAATGCCAACCCTGCTGGGGGGCTGGCTGCTGCAGTGAGTAATGTATTGTGTGGAGTTAAAAATGTATTCCTACGTGCAGATATTGTAATGTCCAGGGCTAGTTTTCTTTTAATGTAGGGGCTTGCCTGCTGGACCATGCACACATGCAGAAGAGGCTGTCCTTAAAATGCTCCATTTTATAGTATGGTGAATAAATCCTTCATATGTGATATAGAAATAGTGGCAAAGATAAGGACCTTTTGGTGAACTTTCAAGGATGTATTTAGTGGTAAAACACCTATTTATTTCAGAATGGGCAGGGTTCACCCCTGGCTTTTATTTTCCTTAAAGCCCAGCAAAATTTCAGCCTCAAATAGAAGTGAAGGAGCCGATTACTCTCTTTTCTTATTTCAGCAGGATGGCATTGCCAGTTAGTGATTCATAGTCTCAGGGATAACTGGAGGGAGTAATTTGCAAATGCATTAAAAGGAACAGCTAATACCTTGGGGATCTGTTCGCAAATTTACCTTTGGCAGATGAAGGAGATGTTGCTTTGTTGGTAGAGATACTTCTTTACCAAGAAATCTGATAATTCACTTAACAGCATGCCACAGCAGTAGGATTTCTGCAACAGAAATCAGCAAAAGAAAGTTTTCCTGAGGTTGAATATCATTAGAAGTGTGTATTTTTATGCATGTGCCTTTTTCTCAATACTCAGTATATAATCCCCATTAATGGTTGTGGAAGTTAGATGCATCTATCAAGAGAACATATCCCCAGGGTATTAAATTCTGTTATTCTGCTTCTTTGCATGTGACTTGACAGAGACAAATATAACCATCCAAGCTACTGAATTTGTGAAAGATGTGTATTTTTCCCCAAATCCATTCAAAGCAATTCCGCTCCTAAGGGATTACATTTGAGTCCAACTTTCCTCTGATTTACTATTTTAGCGGAGCTGATGGATTATGAAAGAGAGTAATTTCTTTTTCATACCGTTTTGCTGAATCTGTCATTCAAAACGTGCTGTGTGGGGACAGAATGGTTCATAAACATTATTTTCCTGGAGGAAAATGGCTTCTCACAGTAAAAAGAAGCTCTGAGCAGAGCTTCCGCATAAACATGTTTGCCCATCAGTGACTGACAGAGAAGCCTCTGTGTGTATTAAGGATGTGGACTTCGTTAAATGAGACTTCTTATTTGGAAAGAGTTTTTCAAATAGACTAGGAAGGATGAATTATATTCAGGTCTAGAGAAAGAAATTGCTTATAATTCTGTTTTACCAGAATCATAGATTATATTGCAAACTTGTACCGTAGGTGGAGCATCCTTTGGTCAGGGAACGTTCTTAACATAAATTCCAGATCTCTCAAATATTGCTCAAGGTCAGAGGTCTTCAAAGACCTAAGCAAAATTAGGTCTTTTATGCACCTTGTATTAGTAAATTGTCTTTTTATATTAAGCTTAAATCAAAATCCCCAAGTCTTAAATTGTGACTACAAACTCTATACCCTAAACATATGCTTGTTTTAGTTTCATTTTCTTGTTTGTTTGTTTATGGCAGGGAGGGAGGGATAGTGGCCGTGAATACACTTTTAAAAAATCCCGCTAATACTCTCCTTTTATTGGGAAAAACAACTATTTATAAATCCCTCTGAATCATGTAACTGTGTAACGATTGCAAGTTTGAAAGCACAGTTGTCTGGTTAATCCATTTAAATGCTTATTTTGAAGGGGCAGCTGTGAGTCTTTGTGTGCACACAGCTTCTCCCCATACTTACTAGTGTGTTATAAAATACCATGGAAATTCTGGTTTGGTTCAGTAGCAACCAGCGTACACACATATGGTTTTCTATTGTACAAGGTAGAGACTCTCCTGAGGGAGAGCACACCCTTGCTTAAGAACTCGAGCTGTGGCCGAAGCCAGTTTGCTCAGTCACTTCCCATCCTGGTTGTGTAGATTGCTGAGAGCATGCCTAAATATGTGGGTCCTGGTCAGAGACACAAAGCACCCCCTAACTCAGGACTTGAATGTGCTCCAGCAGTTGACACAAAAGGTGCACTTGTGAAGGGCCAGTACAGAGGCGCAATATGGAGTTCTGTATGGAAAAGATCAAGGAAGTTTAGTTTGGATTCCTCTACCTAGGTAAAAATAAAACACAGAACAGCAGAACTGCCATTTATGTACTCCAAACCATGCCGTTGTACCTAAAATCTCTCTGTGTTTCACTTATGCTGTTTGTGCCCCTTGTACTTCATGATTATGAAACATTTCCTAATTCTGAATGTGACACTTAAAGCAGTATTTGAACCGATGCAACCCATTCCAATCACTATGTTACATTTTAAGACTGCGTTTGATGTATTCTATTTTATTTTTTAATCCTAAATCGATTATTTAAGTTTGGCTTCATTTGACTAAAGTTTTGTTCCTTAGTCCACAGGATCTTGCTTCTAATTTACAGAAAAGGAAGTGTAGTCAGAATCAGGCCCTTTGAAATCTGAGATGGGAATTACAGTTCAGCAGAAGTTTCAGAGCAAAAGGTGAAACCCAGGCGATGCTTTTTGGTTTGGGTTTACAGAACATTATCCCAGACTAGTGTTAGTTTCAGGTAAATGTTCATCAGACTTTTCACCGAAAACAAAGCAGAATCGGGGTGACTGGCTGAGTTTTATCTTTGTATTCCCATTTCATATCTGCAGCAAAATCATGTTTCACTTCAGATAGAGGGTATCTGTGCTTCACAGTACTATCTGTCCCTTTTATATAGTCTTTTCTCTTGAAAAAAACGTATTCTATAAACAAGACTGCTCTGACTCTTTCAGCATCCTGTGAAGAGGAGACATCTGTTAGGTCTGTGTGCTGCTGAGGAAACAGTCACAGAGATTCAACTCTTCTGAGAAGACACCTGTCTTCTCAGATGTCTCCCATAAATGTTGTTAAATTACTTGAGACACCAAAAGTCCCTTTTTTCTACGCTACAAAGTCAAAATAACTTCCTGACTACTTTCATAGTGAATTTAAGCAGCTTTGGAGCCCATCCTGAGGTGCCTCTGCAAATATTTCTGGGGAAGAATGTCAATCCTTGGAGTGTTCCCCACAGTGTCATAACCCATGCACATGAGTCCTGGGCAAGTCCTATCTGTCCTTACAGTGGTGATGCCTGGCAGAATTTAACTGCATAGCCTTGTTTCCTCTCCAGGAAGGGCTGTGACATCTTCTCAGGGCAAGTGGCATTTGAAAGCAGACTGTGCTTAGGTTGAAGACAGTAGCAGAATGCCCATGTCCCTGGCGCAGTGGGCAGCCTGACCTTGCCCCAGAAGTAACTGGAGATGTAGATCCACAGAGACTTTTCTCTGCTCACAGCAGTGCTGTTGAAATGTGCCGTGTTGCATTACCTGAGCCACGGGTTCCCGCTCCTCATACCACATTCCTTATTGTGTTCTTGTAGTCAGATAGTTGTCTGGACTGGAGTACTGTTCTGGGTCAGACTGGCCTTTTTGGAGGGAGAAGGAGGTGTGCAAGGTGGGGTCTGATTTCTCTGGGAAGGAGGAGGAAGTACAATGGGGGACGTGAACAAATAACCAGAGCACGGGAGCAGGACTGCTGGGTTGTTTGCAAACTGAAACTGTTTGTGCAGGTATTTTCTGTATGGCCTCACGAGAGAGAGCAGGAAAAGAGAAGATCTTTTGTGTTCACAATGCTTAAGAAACAAATTAGTAATTTTTCTTAAAATGGTCTGAGGACTTCTCCATGAGGCAGACAGTTGTTGCTCTCAAAATATGTGTTTCCTTTCATCAAGAAGGAACAACATTAAAAATAAGGTGTCAGAAAAGGTATGTGAGTGCGAAGGAGGCTCTGCAGTGGCATCCAAAAAGGAAAGATCTGCTGAGGGTGCTTGAAAGCTGCTTGTGGGTATGGCCTTACGACTTCCAAAACCTGTTGGGAAAGTGTGACTGTGGCTTTAAGGAGGTATTGCTAAAGCAAGTAATATGAAAAATAAAAGTGTGAAATGGTAAACACAGGAGTGATACTTTTCTGATTCACCAAGCGACCTAGCTCTATCTAAGGGAACCTGGGGGAGTCACATGTAACTTTGAATTTCCTGTTTTGTGTGATTTGTCACCGTCTTAGTGTCTGGGCTTCATTTTCACTACTTTAAAAAGCAAGCAAAAATCTCCCCCCAAACTAACATATGTCATGACCTTTCCTGGAAGTTCTCTGAGACCAGAGAGGGTTTGCAAGTGCCTGCCAGTCTCCTGAGGGAACAAGCAGTATTAATAAACATCTGCTCCTTTGTATTAACTCTTCATAAGGCACAGCAGCTACTTTTAGGTACTGTTTACACTGTCTCCTCTACATTTTTAATTATCTAAGTCTGCTTTTTTTGTATACACTAGGGTCCGGTGGATATATATTTAGCAGCAGTTTCACTGTAGCAAGACTTAACTTTAGGAAGAGTTAACTGTAGTTTCAGGGGAAGGATTTGGCTGTTTGCCACCTGAGTTGATGCACTCTGCCAGTGTAGTTATCAGTCTTTAAATCTTTACCATTTTGCATTTGGAAGAGATTATTTTCTGCCATCTATCTAGCCTTCCTTATTCCTTTTGAAAATGTTGTGGGTAGATAGTCAAGTAACATGAAAGCTTTTCCCACATACAGAATTCACACCCTTGAGCATATAGTTGATTTAAAAGTAATTAAGTAAACCACAACAACTTTGTGTGAGGTAATTCTCAATTCTGATGCTAACTAGACTTGTTCCTAGTATAACCTATACTGAGGTAAATCAGCTTTAAAAGGATTCAAAGATCCACATGCAAAACCATAAAAAACTCTACCCCTTTAATTTAATCAGTTAATTCATGTGGTGGTGTGCACATGGCAGGCCAGTACTCAGTTGCTTGAAGCTGTTGTGAAAGTTAAGCATGACAAGGCTGAATGCTAAATCTGAGTAAAGCCCTGCAGGAGTGTCATTTGTGAGTGTTTGGCTAAGCAAATATGTTACTATTTTTGATTTCTGTGTGGCTTTGGTTGTGCAGTGGTTTGTGGGAGCTGAGGGCAGGGCTCCATCTGCACAGCGTGCTGTGCGGCTGCCCGCTCTGGTGTCGCAGTGATGAGCAGGCACGAGAGTTGTCCGTGTCAGGGAGAAGTTGGAACTGTACGTGTGTGCCCACCTACTTTGTCCGTCATAGGTACCACAACTGCAATTCCCCATGGGAAGGATGGCAGGGTTTGGCGATACCGTGTAGTAGGAAGCTCATAACACTTTTGGAGTTACCTTCTTTGGCACTACCATCAATCCTAATGTGTTCTGCTTCCCAGAAGTTTAGCAGAAGATGCAGTCACTTGCCCTGTAATATAGGTTTCAGAACTGCTCTGCCTTCCTCCGCCTGTAACCTGTCCAGTGAGCTAGAAAAGCAGACAAGATTTCTCCTTGCATTAAGCAGGTATAAGACAATATGATCCCTTGTCCCAAGTGACAGGATGGTCACTAGAACTTAGTGGCTTAGGGCTCCTAGTAAGTAAGAAAAGGATACCTTTAGGTAAGCAATGCTGATACCTTATGAATATTATTAATTTTTTGATGATCTCGTGGATACTTCAGTTTGTGTGTGGCAACTGAGCACATTCAGTAGCCTTGCAGATAAACTGAAGAGCCAGCATGTGTCTCTCCGGAATACTTCATGACTAATAGAAATAAATTGGCCATTACATTACTAGAAAATATCCTAAAGTACTGTTCCACCTGCACTGAGAAACTCCTGAATTTCCCTTTTGGAAACATGGAGTTTAATAAATAGTCCCTTGAAAATGGGGTTGAATGACTCCTGAAAGCAGGCATTCCTCATTTCTCCTGTAGTAAGCAAGATAAAAGGAAGAAATAGAAACTTAGCTTTTGGAGGGAATATGTGCCTCTCTCAGGACAAACAATTTACCTTACCCAGTGCCAGCATGAAGAATGAAGTAGTATCATATTTTGAAGTAGGTTGGTTTTGGTGGTGTGACTGTAGAGGGAGCAGGAGAGGAGAGAAGCATGTTTCTATAAATAGACTTTCTTAACTGGCTGAAGGGAGAGGTATGATGGGTTCAGGCTACTTAGAAGATTCAGTTTTAAGGTTTTGTTTTGGTGAGACTCAGTAGATGAGAGTGGAGGCACATTTGTGTTTTTCTGAGTCAGAATTGTTCATAATTGTGTATATTTTAAATGCTGGAGGTTTTGACACAGAGACTCTTCTGTCATGAAAAAATCTTTGCTTCCTTCTATATCACAGGGATAACTTTAATGCTTGAATGACTGATGTCTATTTTCAGAACTTATAATTTGGAAAAATAATATTTGTACAAAGCTGAAGTGTTTATACTCTTTCAGCGCCGTTTCAGGTGAAGTAAGAGCAGCTTTCACTGGGCAGGCAGTGATACAAAAGGAGGTGAAGTTGCAGGATATGCTTTTTAATGGCGAGTTCAGAATTAGCTGTGCAAATGTCAGTTCTGAACCATGAATCATGCTTATTCCAACAAAGCAGGAAAGCTGTTTTTCCTAATCGTGTGAATCAGATGAGTATTGCTGTACTCAATAACCACTGTATACCAGAAACCAGAGAAGGAGTTAACCACCAAAGACAGCTTCCAGTAAATTCCAAACTTAATGCATTATGCAGAAAAAAACTAGACCCTGTAGCCATAGCTGAATAAATTCATCTTCGCATTATATCACACAAGGTTCTCCAGTACTGTGTGCTTTTCACTGGCTGCGTTAGGGAGGCTGTGGGTTAAAGTCAGAAGATTAAATGTCCCTTTGAGTACCCTATGGGAAGCCATCATTTAGAATTTTTTTTCAGTCTTTTTGCCTGGAGACAGTATTCTTTTGTTCCGCCTACCATGGAGTGCTAAACAGTGGCCAGAAAATGTGGAAGAGAGCAGCAAGTTAAAAATCCGCAGGTAAAAATCCATCTCATTATCCGAAGCAGCATAACAATGTTATTTTTATTCCCTGTTTTCAGAATATGTTCACACTTCTATTGTAAGAGCTGAGCTGGAGTCTCCTCACATTTGCACTAGTGTCAGTCAGGAATCACGGCAGCGAACTCCGTTCTTAGTGTGTTTGAGGCAGTTCACTGCCATGCCCTGTACCCAAGAAGAGCCCAGCCCTACGATTAAAACTGACAATGCTAGCTCATTTTGGAAGCAGTGGATAAAAATAGCGCTATTTTAATGCTTTAAATACAAGAATGATTTTTATCGTCAAGATCTCCAGCTTAGTATGCTATTCCCTCCCTTATTTTCTCTGGTTGTGTCCCTCCCCCCAGCTCCTGCCAGATTTGATTCTGTTTCTGTGTCAGTGCCTGCAGCAATCCCTAAAGCAAAGTTTTGCCAGTTCCACTTGCTGTTAAAAGCCAGGCACTTCCACTGCAGAGGCGAGCAGACAAAGTTTTCAAACTCCTGCGCCTTTTCCTTTATTCTTCTTCCTCTGCATCTACCTTCCACTCCTCCTTGCCTGCCAGTAGGCAGTTTCCCCTCTAAATATGTTTAATATACACATG
>VZTM01020231.1:0-85120 GCA_013400555.1 Jacana jacana
CACCTCCCTACTGCTGCTGGTAATTATCAACCAAGCCAGACTATCAGATCTATAGACAAATTTATGCAATTCAGGATTTGCACTTATTACATCAAAGACCAACTGGAGCTTCATCTTGAAGAAGCCCTGAGCCCACCAGAGCTCAAACTGTTGCCCTCTTTTGCAATGACCAAGTGGTGAAGGACTGTTTGAGAAGGCTGAAGCTCTGCACTTCTCCCTCTGCAACAGCACCCAGACTCACACTGTGGTGGGAGATCACAGCTCTGCAAGGTGAAAGCACGGAGCTGGATGGTTTAAAGTCAACACAGGCATCGAGTTTGGCTCACAGAGTTGCAAGCCATCAATGTAAACGCGCTCCTCCGTGAGCATACTGTTTAGGGTCCACTCCTCTGGCGACCTCCAGGCACCAGTGAACTAAAATGGCTCAAAGAGAACAGAATAAAGCCAGGGCAATAGCAATGGAGAAAGGCCCACTCGCTAGCATTCAGATGCGAGCACACCTGAAAATACCTAGTATCAAGAAACAATTACACATCTTCCCTTGAATTAATAATAAAGGAGGAAAAGAAGCCCACAAATAGTTTTCTTTTTTCCTAGTTTCCTATAAAAACCTGCAAGGACAAGCAACGTGATTCTGCAGTTAAAAAGCCACCACCAAGGACATGGTTGCCCTCCAGAGATGTTTTAAAACACTGAGCAGCCAAGCCTTGAGAGAATGAACCAATGGACAATGTGGCAATTTTTTTGCACTGTGGTGCAAAAGATGGATACTTTGGGTGAAAAACCACCCAAAGAACAAAACCCAACCAAGCAAACTTTGGTTTTTATTTGCCTCTGTGTTTCGGTTTATCATCTTTACACTCCAAGCCAGTAAGACCTTCCCTCTGAGACCTTCCCTCTGGAGTCTCATGGTGAGATAGATACTTAACAGTTCTGGGCCACCTCGAGGGAAAACAAGACTATTTTTTGGGGGTGTGTGTACAACTTCCCTCCCATATCCNTCCAGCTGCTGGTGAGACGGGCACCACCCTGCAGGTGATGGGAGAAACCCAGTGGGTCCAGAATCTCTGCTGGACCTTCCAGCTCCTGGTGAGACAGGTACCACCCTGCAGCTGATGGGAGAAACCCAGTGGGTCCGGAATCTCTGCTGGACCTTCCAGCTGCTGGTGAGACGGGCACCACCCTGCAGGTGATGGGAGAAACCCAGTGGGTCCAGAATCTCTGCTGGACCTTCCAGCTGCTGGTGAGACGGGCACAACCCTGCAGGTGACAGGACTGCACATCACTCGACAGGACTTCACATCACTGGACTCACCTTAGAGCAGCTGAGTGCTGTCAGCACAATTCCAGCCTTCATCATCCACGCCTTCCCCTCATCCACGTATCTCCATCGTCAGAGCAAAAGCTTCTCTTCATGTCCAAGCAACACAGCTTTAAAGGGAGAGGTATCAGACCATACTGCTGGGAACAAGCCTAAGACACACCAAACACAGAGGGAGCATGGGGAAATGGCTGCTTTTTCTCTAATTTCTACTGATGTTGCCATTAACAGCTTCCCAGAGCTCACTGCTGCTAATCTCGACACCTACCAGCACTGCCTCAAAGCTATTCTTCTCCACGTAATCTCCACTCCCCCTTTACCCCTTTAGGTTAAACCCTACCGAGAACAACAATATCCCTCTGTATGAAAGACAGAGCAAGCAAGGTTGGAGAGCAGGAGCCTCCTCCTGAAAGCAGCCCCACCGCCGGCAGCTCTGGACAACAACATCCATTTTGCTAATGACTGGAATAATGATGGCATTCTTGTTAGCAACTGTGGAGATAACAAGGCAAACACCAGTCGTAATTATTGTAAAATGTGCAGAAGGCAATTTAGAATAATAAATGTTTCAAATGCAGAGAGCACGCGTGCACACAAAAGAGCCCCTCGTTAGCTGGGTCTCTCCGCCTGTGGTGTACAAGGGCCCTCCTGATTGCATTGTCTGGAGGAACGTGCCATGTGGTGGTGGCTCCAGTTTAACAACGCCAGGTCCCCCAGCTCCGCCAGGGTAAGCAGCGCGGCTGGGTCCTCTGCAATCCCAGAATGCTATGGGGTTGGATGGGACCTCTGGAGACCAACTCCCTGCCAAAGAAGGTCCTCGTAAACCAGGTCACACAGGAACATTTCCAGGTGGGGTTTGGAATGTCTCCAGAGATGGAGACTCCACCACCTCTCTGGGCAGCCTCTGCCAGGCCTCTGCCACCATCAAAGGAAAGAAGTTCCTCCTCATGTTTAGACAGAGATTTGTATAGTCCAGTTTGTGCCCATTCCCTCTTGTTCTCTCACTGGGCACCACTGGAAAAAGACTTGCCCCATCCTCCTGATACTCATCCTTGAAGTATTTATAGGCGTTGATCAGATCCCCCCTCAACCTTCTCCAGACTAAAAAAGGCCCAAGTCCCTCAGCCTTTCCGCACCAGAGAGATGCTCCAGGCCCCTCATCGCCCTTGTAGCTCTGCTGCACCCTCTCCAGCAGTTTCCTGTCATTCTGGAACTGGGGAGCCCAGAACTGGACCCAGTGCTCCAGATCCTTGCAAGAGATTCTGCTGGCTTTCCAACCAAAACAAAAACATTAGGGCTGACCCCAAGCCCCCTATGGAAGGGAGCAAGGAGTTGGAACCAGAGCAAGGAGGGGAGCTCATGGGAAGGACAATGCCAGGGCTAGGGGGCTCCAGTGCTTCTATGGGGTTGTGTTGCAGGGGTCTTCCTGTGCCTGCAGCTGCCCCGTTGCCCCAGCAGGATGCACACCCTCTGCCTGGCCATGCAGCAAGGTCTCACTTTCAACAAGCCTGATATGGATGGGGACATCTCTTTGTGGTGGGAGAAGGCCCCTTCCCACGCATGGGTCAACAGTCCCTCTTACTTAAGGCAGCATTTGAGGTGTGATGTGGATCATGGGATGCAGTTGGAGATGGGAGACCAAGAAAGAGACCTAGGGGAGGAGAAGGAGGGTGGAGTAAGAAGAGGAGTCCAGAGGATGAGGAAAGCCAAGGAGAACAAGAGGGTGCCTGGGAGACTCTCTTGTAAAAAGCTGAAGGATCTCTGCCAAAGCAAACAGTTGGGCATGTAGGGCTCTACACGTCCCTGGTTAATTTTGACCATCTGGCATTTATTGAAATTGCCTCCCTTTGTGTTTTCTATGATGAAGCGGGTTTGTACTCTCGCTTTCTCTCCCTCCTTTCTCCTCTCTCGCTCTCTTGGGCTGAGGTGCAGCCTCAGTAAATGGGGTACTAAGGAAGAGTACCTGCTTACCAACAGCCGTGGTACCCCGTGCCCACCCTGCTACCCCTCGTGTCTTACATACCTCGCTTCCCTCGGCTCTCAATCCAGGAAAGCAACAGACCGAGAGGAAAGATGGGAAGAGAAACCAGAGCAGAAGTTACCTGGGAGAACAGAAAAGCAGGGAGAAAAAAAACCCAACCAACCAACCAACCAAACCAAAACCCAAACCTTTCGAAAGCTGGGGTTGCAAAGTGACAACAGGCTGGTGGAAGGGTATTAGCAGCGAGGAGGGCTCTGTTCACGTCCTCCTCTCCCTGAAATGCCGTGTGATTAGAAATAAGCCAAAAGAGCCGTTTTGTGGGGAACTTTAGCATCCGCCGCTCCCCGGCGCCGGGGCTGGGAGGCTGAAATAATCAACCTTTCCCCCCAGAACAGAGATGCAAACAAATTCAAAGTCACATCCTAACTGACAATTCCAGTCAAAATACGTCACCCTGACATTCTTCAATTGGAAAAGATTCACAGGCTCGTTCCATGGTGTAGCCTGCAATCCCAGGCCATGACTACATGACCCTAGAGGTCCCTTTTGGCATGGACCATTCTATGATTCTACAGCCACGCTGCCATAGCTTGTATTTCCTCTAAGTCAGCAAGAAAAAGCTCCGAGGCTCACACTGCCCTCCCAAGCCTATGGCCAGGAGGAGCTTCTGCAGCAGTTTTTCAGGAAGCCTGTCCCAACACAGGGGGGAAATACTAACTAACTAACTAACTAAGACACACAGCAAAAATTAAAGCACCCCAACAGCAAGGGGAGGGGGGGAGGTGCTTCCTTCACCCCCTTTCAGCCCCTCACCGCCTCAAATTATTCATTACAAGACCCGACCAGGCAAACCAACCCCACCACCACTACCACCACCACCACCACCACTGCCGCCCAGTGTGCCCCCGTGATGCTCCTGCATGCTCAGAGGTTGGCTGGGGCTGCAAGAGGGGCTGCAGGCAGGGAAGCTCAGGGGCTCCACTGACACAAATTAGCAGTGCTGAAACTTTAGATCGGTGACAAAAGAGAGCCTGCCTCCCGGGAGCAGTAAATTGCGATGCCTGTCCCTAAAGACCCTCCTTGCCATTAAGTGATTAATGAATTCATTAACACCTCTAAGAACACAGGAAATACGACACAGGCAGCCTGCCTAGGCTTTGCAAAGTTGGTTGTTTTTTTTTTTCCTCTCCCAATTTTTTTTTCCCTTTCAGGAAGAGCAGAGAATAGTGTCTAATTAAGCTATATCGCCCATGGCAGCACTAGCACATTTATCCAGTGGGGATGAACAGAGTGGTTAGATTCCCGCTCTCATGCTCGGACCAGCTTTTATTTGACCCATAACGAGATGCTAAAACAAGGGGTTTATTGCTATTATAAACCTTTCATTTGAAAGGAAAAAGGGAAACAACAAAAAAAAAACCAACAAACCCACCCCACCAAACACTTTTTACTGTAATGGCTTTAAATTACTTTTCCAGTATTTCCAGTCCAGGGGTGGAATGGTCCCAGGGTAAGAAGTTCAACAAGGGCAAGTGTAGGGTTCCACACCTGGCTCGTGAGAAGCGATTGTTACTGTCCATATTAGAGAAACCCAACATAAATATATGGAGGAGACCTGGACAGGCTGGAGAGGTGGGCAAAGAGAAACCCAAAGAAGTTCAACAAGGGCAAGTGTAGGGTTCTGCACCTGGGGTGGAATAATGCCATGAACCAGGACAGGTTGGGGGCTGACCAACCAGAGCAGCTCTGAGGAAAAAGACCTGGAGTCCTGGTAGACAACAGGATGCCCATGAACCAGCCATTACCCACTCTGAAGGGACAAATAACTCCTCCTTGCATCTCATTTCCCTTCACTTGTTGTGGGCTTGCTGGTACCTATGTCACATTATTTGCTGTGTTGTTGCAGAGAACGTGGGATTCATCCCTATGGCCACTGCAGAAATTCCTTTCCCTAACCCAAATGGGACAACTGTCCTTCCACCCCAAAATGAGACAGTAGCATTGAGGCTGGTTTGTGCCTTGGCTTTCTGTGTCCTTTGAGACCTGCCTTGGGAACAGGAGCTTTGGCTGTGTCATGGTTCACTTCCAGCACAGGCTGAAGCTGCTTGTGAAGAGCCACATTAGCCCAAGGAGACAAGAGATGCTCCGTATGTAATGCTTGGTCCCACTTGAAGATAAATGGAGGTGGCGAGGAAGCCACCACGTTTTCCTGCTGTGGGCAGGTACTGGGGCTTTGGGAGATTTGAAGATTTTTGTGGAGAATCAGGCCCAAAAAACAACTCATTTTCAAAGACAGGTAAATTGGAGAGAGCTCAGAGAAAGCCACTACAAAGATTAAAGGGCAGGAGGTATTGATTTAAGTAGGAAGATCAAAAGAGCTATATTTGTATACAGTAGTTTAGCTAAGTGATGACTAAGTGTTTAAAGGGAAGAGTTTGAAGGACATAAACCAAGAGAGGGACCATTAGGGTGAGTGCAGTGAAGAGAGCTTAACGGGAGAATTAGAGTGAAAGGAAAGGGAAAAGAGGGAGATCTCAGCTGCCTGCCCATGGATGTGTCTTGGCAGGGAGATGTCAACAGCCCCATTGACCTGAGCCACATTTGGCAAACCAGCTTCCCAAGCCTTGTCCCACACCTTGACCACTTGGGCTCCACCACCGTGTGGTGCCACAGCATCCAGGAGCACACAGGAAGGGCCTCAAGAGGACTCAGGGTACCATCACAGCCCAGGCAGCACCCTTCAGCTTGGTGGTTCTAAGGCACATTAAACCCTGAACCGTTGGAGCCCTCTGACTGCTCTAACTCACTCAATACCCCAGACAGAAGCAGAAACAAGGCAGCTACGTTACCTTAAATTCATTCCTGAGCACCCTGCTGTCCTGCTCCACCCACTCCAAGGCCTGAGGATCTCATGCCCAGTCGATGAGCCGATTCAAATATTGGAAATAGTGTTTGCAAAGCATTAACCTGGGTAGGGTACAAAGTCTAATCCATCTGCATGGCACGGTGACATCCCAGCTTGCAGAGGACCTTCTCCTCTCTCACACTGCCCTACCTGATTTGCAGGGCTCTAGGGCTGGGACCACAGCCAGAATACCCAAAGCTATTCCGTTCCTCGAGATAATGCAGACCCAGGTGAGAAAAAGTTAGTTAAAGTGACTTTTGAAGAAGTGACCGACCCTTAACCTCCCTCCGTGGGCTCAAGATGATGGATGTCTCCCCAGTGCAGCAGCTGGGTGCATTTCAGAGACTGGTACCTTGGAAATCCTCCAGGAAGAAGCAGCCTTTGTGGATAGGAGAGGCAAGAAACACGCCTTTCCCATCCTGAGGAGTCTGACAGTCGGCCCCGAGACACAAGGGTGCACAGAGCTGGAGCTGGGGAGAATCCGGGGGCCAGATGTTTCATCAAGCAGCTGAATTTTTTTAAGTTTCATGTCTGCTTACTCTACTAAAGGCTGCAGCTGCCCATCCTGGAGGCAATGAGTAACCAGCCAATGAGTTAGAGAAGGTGTTTTCTACCCTAAAGGAGAAGGAGAAAAGGAGGGAAAGATAAGGGAGACAAAGAGAATCTGATAAGGGAGCCTGCTTGAATTGCTCTGTCATTGCCAGGGATACCCTGAAAACTTTACAGCCTCACTTCTTAGTCAGAAAACGTCAAGCAAAAGCTTTTCCTTCAGGATCAGCGGGGACCTCTGGGCAGCTGAGATCAATGCCAACGCTCTGCTCTCTGTCCACATCACTCGGCATTTTATCCACCCTTCGCCGGAGCGATACTCTTTGCTGGGGACTTTTATAGACAGCAGAAAGAGAGGTCACGCAGTAAGTGACGATGAGAAGAGGGCAGGTGACAGAGTAGGCTAAATGAGATCAGATACAAGGGGCAGGATTCATGGCCCATTATAGAGCCACTAAATAAATTTTTGTCACCCTGGCCCATCGGGTGTCAACAGAGTCTACCCCTGATCGAGGAACCCCTTGATCCCTGTGGCCAAGCAGGGGTTCAAGAGGATGAACATTCACAGGTGGGTGAAGTGAATGACAGTAACAAGAGGGCCGCTTTGTTCAGCCGCACGTGGTCCCTCAACCACGAGCTGCTCACCCCCGATCTGCACTGCCAAGGTGCCTTACTGTAGAAAAAGGCATTCTGATGCAACCACATGCAAGGTAACACCTCTGGGGACCAGGAATGCAAATTACAGCTACTTTCCAAGGTAACATCTCTGGGGACCAGGAATGCAAATTACAGCTACTTCCAGAGTGAGAGAAGCACCGACTTTTTCCTCAGAAAGCACCAGCTGCTGCCAGAACTAAAGATGCTTTCCCTGGAGTACATGAATGTTCATCCAAGCAGGAACAGGAACTGGGCTTTCCCCGGCCATTTGCATTTGCTCCTTCTCTTACCCGCCGCTTTGCCCCTTTTACCCACATTTATGTGACTTCATGCCAAAAACACACCCCCTTCCCACATTTTCAACAGAGGGTCAGCAAGCCCCTCTGCAGAGGATGACCAAACACTGCATTGACAGGGCTTTTCCAGGAGACATGGGCAGATAAAAGACAAACCAACCAACTATCCCTTCTTCAGCGACCTCACAAGCCACTCAGGAGACACCAACACAACCCTTCCAGGATAGCTGTGGGGCTACAGGCAATACAAGGTTAAGGGAGGATGCTGAAGGTTTGGGCTCAGCACATGTTGCTCTACCCAGCCAAGTCACAGCCTTGGGGACTGGGGGACTTGGGGACTCAGGGGGTGACAAGAAAGCTGCTGAAGGCGCAACTACCCTTCTCTCATTGCCTGCACCCCAAAGACTCTGGCCCAGCTCTTGGTATCCACAAAAGGAGGGGAGATAGCAGAGAACAGACCTTAGAAGGTCACAAGATGTCTAGACACCTTAACCATAGAAATACCCTGGTTGCAGGGGACTTCCCAGGCTTTGACAAAGACACGGCAAGATTCAATGCCTGGAAATTCAGGTCAGATAAATCCCCAAATATGGTGTCATTTCCCAGCAGGGAGGGAAAGTTAACACTGGAGGACCTTGCAAGGGTGTGGGTCCGCCTCGGCTGACATCGCTAAGCCCAGCAGTAGATAACTTTTGAGCAGCTAGGCTGTAGTCCAGCTCCAGGGAGAATGTCCAAGGGCCAGGCTCAAAGGGAGCGGGGCAGGATGGCGCAGGGCATACCTCCATGCCCCGGCTCCCTTCCTTCTCCCCTCAGCCACAACGAGAACAGGAAATTCTGCATTATCTGCTCCCTGGCCTTGGAGCTCCTCATTACACCAGTAGCTGTAGTCCAATCTCATTCTGCAGGACCTCAGCTGGTTGCCACAGACGTAAGGAAGGAATTCATTTATTTCTTTTCCTCCTCCGGGCTCATTTGGCCAGACAGATGTTACTTGTTATTTCTTTGTTGTTGTTGTTGCTGGTTTTCTTTCTAACTTCTTTTGTTTTGTTTTGTTGTGCTTTTTTCCCCCTCACTTTCTTTTGAATCATCAGAGATTCTCTGCCACTGGAGATACCACGCTGGAGGCACAGCCCAGGTTGTGCAGATGTGCCCAAAGTGGGTGTTTGTCACCATTTTTTGCAACCTCCTTTGGGATCAGTTATAGTGCCACCTCACCCAGTCACCTGGACACCATCTGCCCTGCCATGGAGGCTCAATGGGAGTTTTATTATGATGCTCTGCATCACATAGAACCATAGAATCATTCAGGTTGGAAGAGACCCTTGGGATCATGGAGTCCAACCATCAGCCCCACTCTACAAAGTTCTCCCCTACACCAGATCCCCCAACACCACATCTAATTGACTCTTCAACACACTCAGCCACACTCTTCAACACACGACTCCACCACCTCCCTGGGCAGCCCATTCCAGGGTCTGACCACTCTTTCTGGGAAGCGGAGTTCACAACCCATACTTTGGGTGCTCTAGTTCTCTCAAGCGGTATCGCTATTCATGGCCCTGAAGGACTGCCTAAATAAACATACCTAAGAGCTTAAATTCAATCTCCACCCTCACCCCCCTGCCCTGTCCCCTGGAAAACTCCATGATGACTAAGCCCATTAAAGGAAGGAGCAAATCTCTGCCAAATGTCACAGCTGATCTCCTCTGACCTTATCAAAGTGCAGGATCAATACACTGACCCTTCTGGAGTAGGGAACCTTAACCAAAAGCCAAAGAGAAGCAATTCAAGCAAAATTTTCAGAATGGGAGTGTGGGGGGGTAGAAATACCCACCCTGTTACGTCTCCAGAGAGCGAAAAACAAATGAGCCAAAAGTAAGCATGATGCTTAGAGTCATCAGATACATAATTAGCATTTGATAAAGCAGGAAATAAAACATAACACCCATTCCTCACCCTGACACCTGCAAAGCCACATTGGAAAGACCTCAGGTGTTAGGGGTGGTGGTGGTGTGTGTTTTGCACCTTCAGCATTGCAGGTACTGGTGTAGGGAAGTGAGCGTGCCCTGGGCTCTGCAGGATGCTGGCAGGACGTCCCAGGGACCACTTCTGAGCACGCAGGGCTTCACCATGTGCTCTTGACTGCCTGGATTAGAAGAATGGCGAGGCATCCCTAAAAAGCAGTAGGGATAAGCAGCAGCTCACGAGCTTCCAGTGAGTCTGTGGCTGCAGGCACACAAGGACCTTCAGGCATCCTAGGAAACTAACCCTGGCTTTCCTGACGTCTGGACCTCGACCAACGCCGCCCATCTTGGGATTGCAGCAACTCCCTGTCTCCCTGTCGTGGTGTTGAAGCAAGGTGGTTATCACCATTTCCAACAAGGCCTTGCCCCATGCTTGGGGACACACAGGCCATGTCAAATAGGCAGCCTGATGACAGCCTGCCTGGGAGGAGGAGGAGTATGGGAATCATAGAATCATAGAGGTTGGAAGAGACCCTTGGGATCATCGAGCCCAACCATCAGCCCCACTCTACAAGTTCTCCCCTGCACCTGATTCCTCAACACCACATCTAATCGACTCTGAAACACAGTCAGGGATGGGGACTCCACCCCCTCCCTGGGCAGCTGATTCCACTGACTGACCACTCTTTCTGTGAAAAACTTTTTCCTCATGTCCAGCCTAACCCTACCCTGCTGCAGCTTGCAGCCATTCCCTCTCCTTCTATCGCCCATTCCCTGTGAGAAGAGACCAGCACCATCCTCTCTCCAATGCCCTTTCAAGCAGTTGTAGAGAGGGATGAGGTCTCCCCTCAGCCTCCTCTTCCTCAAACTAAACAATCCCAACTCCCTCAATCGATCCTCATAAGATTTATTCTCCAGGCCTTTCACCAGTTCTGTGTCCCTCCTCTGTACTCGCTCCAGCCCCTCCAGATCTCTCTTGTGTTGAGGTGCCCAGAACTGGACACCAGACTCAAGGTGCGGCCTCACCAGTGCTGAGCACAGGGGGACAATCCCCTCCCTGCTTCTGCTGGTCACACTATTTTTTATGCAAGGCAGGATGCCCTTGGCCTTCTTGGCCACTGGCAAAGGGGATAAGGAATGGTCCTGGGTACCCAAACAGATGTGGCCAAAGGGTTTATGCTCAGACAGGACCCAACGCCTCAGCCCCTACAAACCAAAGCAGCACCTCTACCACCTAATGCCCGGGCTCTGTAATGTAATATAATAAATGCTTATGTAAGATAGAAAAGTAATTTCAGATAAACTCATAGAATCACAGAATGCTATGAGGTTGGAAGGGACCTCTGGAGATCTAGTCCAAGCCGCTGCCAAAGAAGGTCCACCCAGAGCAGGTCCCACAGGAACGTGTCCAGGCTAGTTTGGCATGTCTCCAGAAACAGAGATTCCCCCACCTCTCTGGGCAGCCTCTGCCAGAGCTCTGCCACCCTCACAGGAAAGGAGTTCCTCCTCATATTTAGATGGAGCTTCGTATGGTCCGGTTTGTGTCCACTTCCCTCTTGTCTTCTCACTGGTCACCACTGGAAAAAGCCAGGCCCCACCCTCCTGACACCCACCCTTGACACCCTTGTTTCAGAGTGGATGAGATGTGGTGTTGAGGGATCTGGTGTAGGGGAGAACTTTGTAGAGTGGGGCTGATGGTTGGACTCCATGATCCCAAGGGGCTTTTCCAACTGGAATGATTCTGTGATTCTATGATTCCCATTAAGAGGGCAATCAGCAGGGTAGAGGGCCCAGGGTGCAAAAAGGAGCTACAGTTGTCCTGGAGGAGAGTTTAAAGGAGCAGATGACAGAGAAAAGACTAAACAAAGTCAAAGAGAGGGGCATTAAAAGGTAAATTATCGTGGGGCTGGGGGCTCTGCCTGAGGCAGCTCTCTTTTTAGGCTTTTGCCAACCAAGAGATGTTTTTTTTCTGCTCTTCACGGACATTTTTAAGGCTTACCTTTCCTCACCAGGGTGAACAGGAGCCATTTGCAAGCAAGTCTTCGGCAAACCAGGAAGAAATCGACTCCTGCCTCGGCTGACAAAAATAGCCAAGTGCCTGATGGCAAAGCCACACACCCGTCCTTGCTCTGCCTGGCTGGAACGGAGCTGTGCCGCAGCCTCCCGCTGCGCACGCTGGTCGCCAGATTGCCGACTTGGGATAGGTCCCCATCCATCTGTCGAGGCAGAATTATTCCACTCGAAAAACACTGAAAAAAAAATTAAAAAAATCAAAAAAACCACATATATTCCCCTGAGTAATGCAACTGTCCCAATTCCCACGTGAACCATCTCACCGTCAACCGCAAGCTGCTCGGAGGAACGGGAAGGGCTCCGGTCCCAGCTCTTCCTCCTTTCCCTCCCTTTTTAGTTCAGGGATAAAACCACCACATCCAATTTCACTGCCTTTTTTTCTTTTTCCTTCATGTTTTTTTTCCTGGCTGGCTCTTCATAAACTCACTTCGTTAACCCCCACGTGAGGCAGGATCCTCAGCTCTCTGCCTGCTGACCACCTTTTTCCTGTGAACAATCTCTCAGGGAGCAAATCAAAAGAAAAAAAATAAAGCAATGGAAGAAAGGCTCTGCTGTCCTGGGAAATTTTCTATGCACTGGGAGTCTCATCAAACCAGGGGAAAGCAAGCAATAGCGAATTTAACAGTGCCATCCATAGCAGCCACAGATGGCTGCAGTTCCTAAATAAGCATTACATTAGTGCAAAGGAGAGAAAGAAAAAAAAAAAAGAAGAAGAAAAAGGGAAAAAAAGAAACCAAAACAAAACCCAACCTAAAGGAAGAAAGAAGATAACAGCTGTATCTTAAGCCTGGGGGCTGATGCTAAATCTACTTTCAGCGCTGGCAATAAAAGTCAAGTTGGTTCCACGTTAAAGGGGCGCTGCTGAGTGTTTTATGCCCCATCCTCAACCCGTTAATTATTTGGTGGGAACATCCTCCAGCTGCCCAGCAGGATGAGGGACCCGCAGCAGAACAGGAGGAGACGGGGCCAGAGAGGGAAAGAGCTTGGGAAAAGCATTCAATATTTAAAAGGAGCATTTTGCACCGCTTTGAATGGAGCGTTCTGCTTAACAAAAAACCAACCAACCAACCAAACAGAAAACAGCCCAAACCCCATAAAATAAAGAAAGAAAGAGTAAAAAATCAATAGCTTGTGTGTGCTGGCTTTCCCTGCATTGACAGAAAGATCATCCGCCCTCTCGTCACCGCTGTCAAGCGAAGACCACAGCTCAAACAATTTCCCCAGCACACGTCCTGTCATTACTCCAGGCAGACAAATAGGAGGTAAAAGAACTGAAAGGCCTTGACTGGAAATCTTGACCCCCCTCCTCCCCCAAGCAGAGGAGGCCACCGTTGCTTTGCTCTGGAAGGAAAGGGGAGCTCAAGCACGGCTCAGGGAAAGCTCTGCTCTCGGCCCAGGGATGCCGGAGATTTTTCTCCACAATCTGGAAGGGGAAATGGGAGCTTGCTGCCAGCAAAGATCATAGTTGACACAAATATTGGAGGAGCTGACATGAATGAGTTGGTTACAGTCGGCAAGCTGTGCTGGCAGATAGGCGGGCTACAAGTGGCCTTTGAAATAGCCCCATGCCAAGCGGGGCCTGAGAAACAAAAGATGATTGATCAAAGATGCCCCAGGAGGACTGGAGCCCCTCTGATCTGAGGACAGGTTGAGAGACTTGGGGTTGTTCAGCCTGGAGAAGAGAAGGCTCCAGGGAGACCTTCGAGCTCCTTCCAGTCCCTCAAGGGGCTCCAGGAAAGCTGGGGAGGGACTCTGGATCAGGGAGGGGAGCCCTAGGATAAGGGGAACAGTTTTAAACTGAAAGAGAGGAGATTGAGATGAGATCTGGGGAAGAACTCTGCTGTGAGGGTGGGGAGAGCCTGGCCCAGGTTGCCCAGGGAAGCTGTGGCTGCCCCATCCCTGGAGGGGTTCGAAGCCAGGCTGGATGGGGCTTGGAGGAACCTGCTCTGGTGGGAGGTGTCCCTGCCCAGGACAGGAGGTGGCATTGAGTGGTCTTTAAGGTCCCTTCTAACCCAAACCATGCTGTGATTGATAACAGGTGCACTTAGAAGTGCAGGCAGTTTGAGGAGAGGCTCCTGGGACAAGGGGATAACCCTGTTCCTGGAGGTACAAACAGGGATGCGATGAGGCGGGAGTTCCCTCCGATGCAAGTCAGGCGCTATGGTCCTGGGTCCACCTGGTCTCCACACTTGTGACCACGTCAAACCTGTGGTGGATTCAACCAAGTAGCAGCAAGAAAGCATTGTCCTGAGGGAGCATCTCTCCTGTGGAAGGACGGGAGCTGCCGAGGAGGCGCTGTCGGGGCAGCACACAGGCAGCTCCCCAACACACCTGGTCTTCATCAACTGAGGCAACCAAAATCACTCAAGATCGAGAAACACCGAGCTCAAACGACACACCTGTGTTGGCCTGGGGGAGGGAACAAGGTTTCTTGAGATCTCACCCATCCCTTTTTTTCCTCTCCTCTGCTTTTAAAAGCAACCTGTGAACTTTCATTTCTGCTTATGTTCCCCTTCGTCCACGACAAGGCGTAAAATTTCCCCTCTCTGCCGTGTCAGAGCCGGGATATCTTCTGCCTCTTGCTGACCTGGTCAACACTTTATTTTATCACACCAATTCCTTCTTTTGTTACGCTTCATCACAACATTCACATCCTCTAAGAGACTCAGGCGCTTCAGCAAGCCCTGGTTGCCCTCCGTGGCTACCCCATCACTCACAAACATTGAAGCATTTCCCTATTTTTTTCACTCTCTTATTTCCTCTCCGTCTGTGAAGCGGCTGCCCTGATTTCAGCATCAGCCCCTGGGATGGCTCACAGAGCACAAGCTTTGAGGCTGAGGAGTGAAAAGGGTGGCACCACACAAGCGGGCAAGGTTTGATTGCTCGTACCTGAGCTGCTTGGGGCTTTTCCATCAGGAGAAGGTTGATTTCTTGGTTGGAAAAGAAACAACTGGATGGCTTCTTGTTTCCAAACAACAACAGCAACAACAACTAAATGACCCCAGTGTTTTGATCACATCAAAACATCGTGTTTCATTATTTTGAGGGCGCAGAATGCTTTGATTTTCATTCTGAATCGACTTTTCACTTAGAAGTTCGTCTTGTGTTCCAATTGCTTTTAAATGCCAAAGTCGACTTAAAATATGTAAACAGTTTTTTAATGGCTTCACAGGGACCTCTCAGAACAAAGACACATTTAAATTAAACTCCAGAATTTTGCCATGAAATGGAAAATACACTTCTCACTCCAACTGTAGACACCAGCGTAACAACTTGATGGGCTTTAATATAAGGACATTGTAGAGAGGTTGGTGCTGGTCTCTTGTCATGGGTAATCAGCGATAGGAGAGGGAATGGCTGCAAGCTGCAGCAGGGTAGGGTTAGGCTGGACATGAGGAAAGAATTCTTCCCAGCAAGAGTGGTCAGAGCCTGGAATGGGCTGCCCAGGGAGGGGGTGGAGTCCCCATCCTTGAAGGTGTTTCAGAGCGGTTGAGATGTGGTGTTGGGGGACCTGGTGTAGGGAAGAACTTTGTAGAGTGGGGGTGATGGTTGGACTCCATGATCCCAAGGGTCTTTTCCAACCAGAATGATTCCATGATTCTCCCATTCTATGATAACTGAGAGAACCTGCCCAGGCACCAGGGGAGAGCCAGGCTCATGGGAGCTGCCTGGAGGGCATGTAAAAATGCAGGCTGAGCTGGGAGAGCCAAAAGGCAGAAAGACAATCTGAGAGCAATGCTCTAGGTCAGGGAAATGTTAATTTGTGATGCCAGGCAGGCTATCTGCACATAGGCCAGCTTTTCCAAGAGTTTGGGGATGTGAATGGAGGAGCTGACCAAGAAGGACATTTCTGAGCACAAATTCCAAGGGTCATCCACCGAATAATTTTAAATCCTTATCCCATATATTTAACTTATCCCAATCCAGTTAAATATATGAAAAAACACCTAATTTCCTTCTTTTCCCTTCAAAGCCGACTCCCTGCTGTGCCAATGCACAGTTGCATCTTGGTGACATCAAGGAGAAGGTCTGGAAGCATCACCTCCATCAGCCCAAGCCGTTCTGAACCCCCACTGGAGCAGTGCAGAGCGGGTGGCTGGGACTGAACGTATAGCCATGCTCTAAAGCACATTAATTGCTTATTAATTACCCCATTAATCACAATGACACCTTCTCTGGCGTTCCCCTTGCAGTCAGCTGGGACTGTCACACTGCTTTTGTGTAAACTGAGGTAGCTTTGCTGCCTCACTCCAGACCCTCCTTGGGTCCCGGAGGATGAAGGTCAAAAACCCCAAATCCCTGAAGTCCCAAAGGCTGGTCGGAACCAGGGCCCCTCAAGGGCAAAGGGCAGGGGAAGGAAAAGGCAGACGACAAAGAGGGCTTGGGGGACCCTGATGCTCTGAAGGCCTCAAAGTCCGAGATCCAGGCTATAATTTGCAAAGCATCAGCTTAGGGAGCCCGGCCAGCTTCCCACAGGCAACTGCAAGTTTCCATTAAATCACAGAAAGCTGTAAACCAATCGCCAGGGAAAATTTCTGTTCCATCACCGGTGCTTTTTCTTTATTTCATTATTTATAGCGCTCTCTGATTTCCAGCAACTTTTTTATTATAAGAAAAAAAAAAAAGTAAAATTATTTTCTTTGTCTGAAAATTGATATAAAAAGAAATCCATCTCTCAGCCGTCATTTCTCTTAATGATGTTTACATCAGCAGATGGGGAAAAAATCACTTTTTAAACAGAATTTATTACCCGCTGACCCAAAGCTTTCCCATACATCACTCTGGTTTCAGAAAGTTAGTTTCCACAGCAACATGATGTAACTCTCCAGCGTGTCTGTGAGCTGCTGATGTTAACTCTTCCATTCCTAGCTGCATTTATTTTGTCAGGGACATCTTGGTCACATGGCCTCAAAATTGGTTAGATCACAGAATCACAGAATCTCAGGGATGGGAAGGGACCTTGAAAGCTCCTCCAGTCCAATCCCCCTGCTGGAGCAGGAACACCCAGAGCAGGGCACACAGGAACACCTCCAGGCAGGTTTGGAATGTCTCCAGAGAAGGAGACTCCACCACCTCCCTGGGCAGCCTCTGCCAGGGTTCCCTCACCCTCACTCTGAAGAAGTTTTTCCTCATATTGAAGTGGAACCTCCTCTGTTCCAGCTTGCACCCATTACCCCTTGTCCTGTCATTGGGTGTCACTGAGAAGAGCCTGGCTCCATCCTCCTGACACTCACCCTTTACATATTTATAAACATTAATAAGGTCACCCCTCAGTCTCCTCTTCTCCAAGCTCAAGAGACCCAGCTCCTTCAGTCTTTCCTCCTATGGGAGATGCTCCACTCCCTTCATCATCTTTGTAGCCCTGCCCTGGACTCTCTCAAGCAGTTTCCTTTCCTTCTTGAACTGATGGCAAAGCTCAGGCTCAGGAACCCTTTAAAAATAGGACCACCTTTAAATTCCCTCATTTAATGAAATATGAACAAGTGATCAAGCCTCCCAAGCAAAGGGAGCAGCTCTGTTTCCACCAGCCAGCACCAACTGGGTAGAGGTGGCACAGAAGGAAGACAATGGATGCCTGGAAATGCCTAGCAGTATGGCGCCAATGCCCATAGCAAGGACATTCAAGCCTTGTTAGAAGTCCTCCTCCTCCATGACCATCTTCTCCAACACCAAGCCCAGGATGCCAAGAGAACCAGGGAGGGAAATACAATACAGGTAATTTGAGATACTTCAGAAAAACAGGAGGAGAGGCCAGGGGCTTAGTGAAGAGCAGACACTACTTCACTTAAGACTTCAAAATAGAGGGTGAATTCCTCTGGGGTGAGTCTCTCGTCTGTGGCTCACTTCTTCACTGTGAAACTGTGGCTTGGTGTAGAAATACCCAGAGACCAGACACCCTCCTGGCTGTCAATTGTCCATCTATGCACAAGCATCTCCTGAGCTCCCTCCATGAGACAGCAGAGGCCAACAGATCAGAGAGAATAAACACAGAGCAGGTAAGCACCACCGTCCCGTGGAAGGGAAGGGCTCACGACAGCATCAGGCAACTGTCTGCTCCTCCGAGGACCCGTCCTCCGAGACCAACTCCATGCTTTGGCTCCACAGAAACAGCCATGTCTCCGCTACAGGTGGCTAGAGCAAAAAAAGCCATCTCCTTAGCAATCAAGGTTGAGCTCCAACAGAGACAGTTGCACCTATCACTGCATTTATTGATTGCTGGGATGTTGATAAACATTGATAAATTGACTTTTTTTTTTTTTTTTTCCCTCAAATGTCACCTGGAAAGGGTTTTATACTTCTCTCTACAGGGAGCAAGCAATAGCAAGAGCCTAACAAAGACAAAGGAAGCCAATTCTCTTCCGCTAGAGCTGATAATTCCTGGTTGCAAGCACACAGAGTTGTAGATCTAAGTTGCTTCTATTGGGATTTGGGAGTCTACCATGGTGGGAGATGGGAAAAGCATTGACTCCGTGCTCTGGCTCAGATACCAGAGTGTCACTTTGGCACCTCATCAAAGACAGCCAACATCTACAGCCAGATACAGAGCAATAACTGATCCACCCGATGAGAGATGTTAATCAGCTTTCAGGGCATGCCTGCGACAGATCACAGTCCAAGGGAATAAAGGCTGTTCAGGACCGTGGGAGGAGTATAACAGCCCAGAGACAGGAACTGTGCAGGGGAGAAAGCAGACCCACGTGAGCCTCCAGGGGAGGAGTGTCTGGCAGGCCAGAAGGCTTTGCTGGCATCCAGCAAGACCTGGACAGGCTGGAGAGTTGGGCAGGGAGAAATTTAATGAAATCTAACAAGTGTAGAGTCTGGCATCTGGGCAAGACCAGCTCCAGGTACCAGTATAAGTTGGGAACTGACCTGTTGGAGAGCAGCGCAGGGGAAAGGGACCTGGGGGTCCTGGTCAGCAGCAGGATAACCATGAGCCAGCACGGTGCCCTCATGGCCAAGAAGGCCAGTGGCATCCTGGGGTGGATTAGAAGGGGGATGGTTAGTAGGTGGAGAGAGGTTCTCCTCCCCCTCTGCTCTGCCCTGGTGAGACCCCCGCATCTGGAATATTGTGTCCAGTTCTGGGCCCCTCAGTTCCAGAGGGACAGGGAACTGCTTGAGAGAGTCCAGTGCAGAGCCACAGAGATGGTGAAGGGAGTGGAGCATCTCCCATAGGAGGAAAGGCTGAGGGAGCTGGGTCTCTTCAGCTTGGAGAAGAGGAGACTGAGGGGTGACCTTATTAATGTTTATAAATCTGTAAAGCGTGAGCATCAGGAGGACGGAGCCAGGCTCTTCTCAGTGACATCCAATGATAGGACAAGGGGTAATGGGTGCAAGCTGGAACACGGGAGGTTCCAGTTAAATATGAGGGAAAACTTCACAGTTAGAGTAACAGAGCCCTGGCAGGGGCTGCCCAGGTTGTGGAGTCTCCTTCTCTGGAGACATTCCAAACCTGCCTGGAGGCGTTCCTGTGTGACCTGCTCTGGGTGTTCCTGCTCTGGCAGGGGGGTTGGACCAGACACTCTATTAAGGTCCCTTCCAATCCCTGAGATTCTGTGAATCTGTGAGCCATGTTCCAAGAACACCACACATGGAGCCCTTGAGGAAAAAAAACAGGCATTCAGAGAGAGGAGAAGCAAACTGCAAGTTACCTTGCTCTGAAGACTACCCAAAAATTGATGTTATGTATGGCGACAGAAACCAGAGGACCACTTAAAGGACCATGGATCACACCAGAAAATTTTTAAAGTAGCATTCACAGGAGACAGCAAAGCATGAAAGGAACAAACATGCTGGAAAGCAGATCTCACTGGCCCTGACATCCCCAGACATCCTCAGGTGCTTCAGAGCTCTGCTGGGAGAGCTCTCTAGGGAATTACAAGCCTGGGCATGACCTTGGCATTTCCTTCTGGATGTCAGCACTGTGTGTGCTTTGCAACTGCACCACTGCTGGGGTACGTAGCTCCTGTAGGGGTTTACAGAGGCAGACCTCCTTCCTACACCAGGCTCACGAAGCCCCAGGAATTGTGATGCAGTCCCCAGCTCGGTGCTATGGACCACAGGCCTTATCTGTTCTACTGGTGTGTATGGACCAGCATGGACTACAATCTATATCTGTTATACTGGTGTGTATGGACCAGTATGGACTACAATCTATTTCTGTTATACTGGTTTATATAGACCACAGTCCCTATCTGTTATATATATGATATATATGGACCAGTATGGACCACAGTCTGTTTCTGTTCTACTGGTGTAAATCCAAAGAGACACCTTTGCTTTGTACCAAGGTAAATGAGAGCAGACCTTTGCGTTAACGAGCTGCTTCTGGCTGGCATGTCGAGTGTGCAGTCATGGCTGCAATAACAAATGAGCACACACCGAACAGGTTTGGGAAAGCTGACTCAGAAGGTCGTGACCATTATTCAGCCAAAACCACTCTCTCTGACTGAGTTCCCCCCCCAAACCNNCCAAAAAACCCCAAACCTTCAAGCCCCTGTTCTGCATTCTGCATGGCAGCTGATACCCCAGTCAAAGGCTCCAGCAGAGCTACTCTCTGCTAACAGGCAGCAGTTCTGCCAAAAAAAAACAAGATAGCAGCCACGTTTTCAGAGCTATGAGCAGTGCACTGATGGGGTTAGTATCATTATCAAAGATCAGGAACAAGATTAGTATCATTATCAAAATCAGGCTACCAATGCCATTTCCTCCACTTATCTTAAAATCCTCGAGTCTAAGCAGAGGATGTTGACCTTTATATCAAAAAATGTTGAGCAGCCGATTTATTAGAAAGCTCCAAATTAGGTGACCTAGAAGGAGAAAGCTTTTCCAGAAGCAGCTCTCCCATCCCCTTTCACAGCAGGGAGGTGGGCCCACATGCTGCAAAAGTCATGGGCAGGTTGGAGCCCCCCCTCCAGCAGGGGAAGCCAGCTTCAGCCCAGCATGAAATACTCTGCCTGATGGAAGGAGATGGACTAATCAATGGGGCAGCCGCGGTCAGGAGGCGCTGTGAAATTTCCTGCCGAGGACTGAGAGATCCATCCATCCATCCATCCATCCATCCATCCATCCATCCATCCATCCATCCATCCATCCATCCATCCATCCATCCATCCATCCATCATCACAGCTGGCCTCACCAGGCAGGAGCTTTAAAACCTCGGCCTTTTTAGCAGGTTTGTCCCGTGGTACGAGGGTGAGGCTTGACGACTGAGCTTGGAGCTTGGACTGCATCGCGCCGAGGGTGGGATGGTGGGGCTGGGAAATGTGCTCCCTGCCCTGAAGCCTGGGCAAGAGCCACGGTCCATCTCCTGCTCAGGCAGCCTGTGAGAAAAACCTCAATGGTTGCAAGACCCTGGACTGGGATTCAGATGCACATCCCCACATTAATCCCAAGCCTTTTCCGAAGTTTGGATCAGGCTAAAGCTCATCTCCAGCTCCAACAGTAATTCGAGGCAGTGTAAAATGAATTGGTTGGAAAGAGAAGACTGGAATAGGCAAACCAAGACCATGGGTGGACGTGAGAAGTGAGAATAACCCCAGGCATGCTCCCAGACACAAGATATGCCCACATCCAGCCACCGCAGCTTGGTGGAATCTGGGTGGCATCTGCCTGTGACCAGCTGAGCATCTTCAGACCCAGCATCCCACATCCATTCCCAGCCATCCCAAGATCCTCACCACCCCCCCCCCTCAACGTGACCGTATAGCTGGGGTCACTCGAAATCTTCCTGTCAATCATAGAATCCTAGAACGGTTCGAGTTGGCAGGCACCTACAAGATCATCCAGTTCCAACCCCCCTGCCCTGGGCAGGGACACCTCCCACCAGGTTGCTCCAAGCCCCATCCAGCCTGGCCTTGAACCCCTCCAGGGATGGGGCAGCCACAGCTTCCCTGGGCAACCTGGGCCAGGCTCTCACCACCCTCGCACCGAAGAATCTCTTTCTGGTATCTCATCTAAATCTCCCCTCTTACAATTTAAAACCATTAACCCTTGTCCTGTCACTCCACTCCCTGACAAAGAGTCCCTCCCCAGCTCTCCTGTAGCCCCTTCAGGTACTGGAAGGGACTCTAAGGTCTCCCTGCAGCCTTCTCTTCTCCAGGCTCAACAACCCCAGCTCCCTCAGCCTGTCTTCACAGCAGAGGGGCTCCAGCCCTCTGAGCATTTTTGTGGTCCTCCAACAGGTCCATGTCCTGTCTATGTTTAGGACAGCAGAGCTGGACACAGTGCTCCAGGTGGGGTCTTACAAGCAGAGTAGAGGGGTAGAATCCCTTGCCCCACGCTTCTGTTGATGCAGCCCAGGAAGGGGTTGGCTTTCTGGGCTGCCAGTGTGCACTGCCAGTTCACGTGGAGCTTCTGCACCATCACTCCCAAGTGCTTCTCCTCAGGGCTGCTCTCCAGCCATTCTCCACCCAAACCTATCTTTGTGCTTGGGATTGCCACGTCCCAGGTGCAGGACCCTGCACTTGGCTTGGCTGAACTTCATGGTGATTTACACTAGTTCACCTCTCCAGCCTTTCCAGGTCCCTCTGGATGGCATCCCTGCCCTCCAGTGTGTGCACTGCGCCAATGAGCTTGGTGTCATCGGCAAATAGTGCTTAGAGGCAGCTCCCTCCCAGCCTTTCTGTGGGATATATTCACTAGAAGCATCCATCATTGAACTCGGCCCCAGGTGTCCTCCACCGCTCAAGCAAAACTCCCACCAGAGTCAAAAGGAACATAAAACAAAACCAGCCTCTCTTTGCTGTCACAGCCTAAGTGCATTAATGTCTTTTTATCTCCACGGGGGCACTGTGCCTGACCCCTGTTTCCATGCAATTGGTGTTAATAAAATCTCTCTCTGCGGAAGTGACAAGGGAAAGCTACACTTCAATTGGGGCGTTTCATCTCAATCAAACTTTGAATCACGAGTTTCGCGTCTGATTAAAACCCCTGTTGATAATTTTCCTCCCCCAAAGCCTCCCCCAAGACCAGCTTTGGGGGTTCCTTAGTCCTGAAGGAAACGCTTGGGACACATCTACATAAGGCAGCTATGGTTTAAAATAAAGCAATCAGCTTTGGAAGGCTTCTTTCAGCCTATTTAGGTTCTTTGGACTGCCCTAGGAAAAGCAAAGGTTGTTGGGAGGCAAATCGTTAGAAAGAGCACCCAGGAAATAAGATACAGAGAAGGTCTCAAGTCTTGGCCAAAAACTGGGATGGGGGTCCAGAGGCAGACGGACAGACAGGGTCCTCCTGGGATGTCGGCCACAGAAGGATGAGAGTTGCCCCTCTGATCCCTCAGCTTTTACCCTGAGCACGATGGGGATGGGATGGAATCCCCTGTGGGTCAGTTTGGGGTCCCCTGTCCTGTCCCCTCCTCCCCACAGGGGTGACCCCTGGAGGCTCTTCCGCTTCCCACCCTCCAAGGGGGCAGATAAGGCCATTCCCTGCCCATGGTTGTCCCAGCCATGAGTCTAAGCCAGGGCCTCTCTGCACCCTCCCTTGGGGTGATCAGGGCTGAGCACCCTGAGAGGGAGCGGTTTCTGAACACACAGAATCACAGAATCACAGAATATCAGGGATTGGAAGGGACCTTGAAAGATCATCTAGTCCAATCCCCCTGCCAGAGCAGGAACACCTAGAGCACATCAGGAACACCTAGAGCACATCAGGAAGGAACACCTAGAGCACATCACACACACTCTGCTGTGAATTTCATAGGTCAGTCAGTCAGAAGAGGAACAGCTGAGAAAGTGAAATTACTGAAGAGAGAATTGGTTCTGTTTTACCTCAAAGCAGGACAGAGGTGCAGAACTGAGGAAGAACCCCACCTGGCTGCATCTCTGGGTGCAGTGGAGGAAGTCAGTGAGCATTTTTGGCTCACTGCAGAAGTGGGAGGTGGGAGCAGCATCTCCCAGGCATAAAGGATCAGCTCACCACGTGCCTGGGCAGCGTCGTGGAAGGGAAGTAAAGGGATGCCCAAGAGGTCCAGGTTAGGAGCATCCTCTTGTCATGCTGTGGATATTGAGCTGCATTCCATGGCCTTCAGGGCATGTACCCAGCTAAACATCTGTGCCTGTGCCTGTTAACATGCTGGTAGAAGAGTGATGGAAGTAGCTGGGACTGTTTAGTTGGAGGAAGAGGAGGCTGAGGGGAGTCCTCATCGCTCTCTACAACTGCTTGAAAGAACATCGTAGAGAGGTTGGGGCTGGTCTCTTCTCACGGGCAATGAGCGATAGAAGGAGAGGGAATGGCTTCAAGCTGCAGCAGGGTAGGGTTAGGCTGGACATGAGGAAAGAATTCTTCCCAGCAAGAGTGGTCAGAGCCTGGAATGGGCTGCCCAGGGAGGGGGTGGAGTCCCCATCCCTGAATGTGTGTAAGAGTCGATGAGACGTGGTATTGGGGGATCTCCTGTAGGGGAGAACTTTATAGAGTGGGGATAATGGTTGGACTCGATGATCCCAAGTGTCTTTTCCAACCCCTACGATTCTATGGTAAACTGGGGGTTGGGCAGACACTGTGGCTGTACCCCAAGTGCCACCTTCTAGTTAAGCCTGAAGGGCCAAGTGAAGTCTCTAAGCCATACAGAAATCCTTCTGGAGGTATCTCATTGGAGCATTGATGGTCTGAGGACCAAGGGAAGACACGGTCTTCATACCTGTGTTCCCAAAAGCTTCTCTGATTTCCCTAGCTTTTTTCCTCTCCCCTATCTTCAAACATATTTAACCCTGCTTAGATTTTCCTTAGTGCTCTTGAAAGGATGTTGATAGGTTGTTTTCTTCAGTTTCCCGCTACTTCTGCCTCTCCCCTATAAATCACTAATTCTGGTTGAAATTGATATTAACCATTTGGCCAGAAGCTCCTTTTCTAAGCAAGCTCCTACTAAGAGCAACTGTATCTGTCCGCAGCAAATGAAAAGCAATGATGAATGTGCTTCATCAGTCAAGGCAGAAAAAGTGATAGCAACGTGAAGAGACAGTAAATAAGCAAAGTATCCGCAGAGTATTTCAAAAGTAAATCAAGTTACGGAAACAATTAAAGGAAATAGTGAATTTGTCTGCAATTACCAGTCATATCACTTCTCCCATCCCTACAGTCAGTCAGGCAGCATCAAAATGAAGAACTGACTTGCATTTTTCAGGTTTCATCTGTAATAGCAGATCTTTATTTTTTTTTCCAGTTGGGAGAACAGGTGGAAATCTCCTTCACCTCCTCCCCCTTTAACCAGCTCCAGGGAGAGAGAACTCAGCTGCAACTCGAACGTTAGATTCAAAACCAGGGCAAAACTGAGGCTACAGTGGCTGAAACCCCACCAGGATCTCCCCACCTACAGTCCCAGCAGAGATCTGTAGCGGAAGGCTTTGGCCAGAGAGCTAATTCAGCCTCCTCACCCCCGCCTCTGCTCAGCAAACCACAACTGAAAGAATTCATCTGCCTTTTTCTCAGTGCATTTTTCCTAAGTTTGAGTTGTAGCAGGTGAGGCTGCTCCCCCCAGTTTGTCTCAAAGCAACAACAACAATGATTTCTCCATCTGTCCCATTCCAGCCCAGCGCACAAGCCACGGTACTGCTGCCTTGGTATTGAAAAAGGCTAAAATAAAATATTGTGTCCACCTCTGGGCCCCTCAGCTCAAGAAGGACAGGGAACTGCTGGAGAGAGTCCAGGGCAGGGCTACCAAGATGCTGAAGGGAGTGGAGCATCTCCCATAGGAGGAAAGGCTGAGGGAGCTGGGTCTCTTGAGCTTGGAGAAGAGGAGACTGAGGGGGGACCTCATTAATGCTTATTGGAGAAGAGGAGACTGAGGGGGGACCTCATTAATGCTTATAAATATGTTAAGGGTGAGTGTCAGGAGGATGGAGCCAGGCTCTTCTCAGTGACACCCAATGACAGAAGAAGGGGCAATGGATGCAAGCTGGAACAGAGGAGATTCCAGTTAAATATGAGGAAAAACTTCTTCACAGTGAGGGTGAGGGAACCCTGGCAGGGGCTGCCCAGGGAGGTGGTGGAGTCTCCTTCTCTGGAGACATTCCAAACCCTCCTGGAGGCGTTCCTGAGTGACCTGATCTAGGTGTTCCTGCTCCAGCAGGGGGATTGGACTGGAGGAGCTTTCAAGGCCCCTTCCAATCCATGAGATTCTGTGATTCTGTGAAAATATTGACTGGAACTGTTGCATCGATTGTGGAAGGCAAGCGATTATAGACTGGGAAAGAAGGCGGTGATTTGTGTAATTTTTTCAATTAATCTAATTAATAATCCTCAATTAATTTACTGCTGCCTCTCAATAGGTAAAAAGGAGAGGTGTGACTGCTGCAGATCAAGACACAGCCCGGCAGCTCTGACAACGTCAGGGTGACAGCTTGAGCTTGCGAGTGTCGCAGCAGTCCCAGGCACCGCTTCTGAACCCCAGGCCCCTTCTGGGAGCACGGGGGAGACGAGCCAAAACCCCTTTCCAGAGACATTCCCCAGCAGTAAGTGCACTTAAAGTCCTGATGTCCTCAGACACCAGGGGGACAGAAGCCGGGACAGAAGGCCACGTCTTCCCTGCAAGGCACTGGAGCGTAGCAGCCCAGCGGGGTCTTGCCTTCAGCTTGGAGAATGCCCTTGGAATGCTCTCCTGCTTGTTAAAATCCTGTAGGCTTTGAGCTGTCTGCAACCCTTTCCATCCCGACCAAGCCACAACCCTTCCTGTCCCGACCAAGCCACTTCGGAACGTCAAATCCTACAGCAGAGCTTCTCGTAAGAAAACCAAATACACATATTTGGCCTCAAAGGGGAGTTTTCTGCAGGGTTCATTGGATCTCTCTGTCTCTCCACAGATGGGCTGAATGAAGTTTTTCAGGCAGCACTGGGAGCAAAACCGAGATGGAGAGTCCTCACCCTCACCCGGTCCAGTCTGCAGAAAGGGTGCAGCTGCCCAAGGGATCCTGGTCCCTCACTCTTGGGGCATCACGGGGATTTTAAGGAGCGAGTATAAATTGAGTTTCTTTCACCACAGCCAGGATGAAAACAGGGATTTGCACAAGTCTGAAACCGCCTCAAGAGGAGCCAGAACCCTAGATTTAGTTAAGACCTTCCCCAACATCACTGCCTGGGAGGCAGTTCCCGTCCTCACTCCCACCCTCCTCTTCCCGACCTTGCTCCAGTCTCCTCGTGTGGTCACCTTGGTTGAAGTCCCAGGGTGGGTAAGACAGGGGCGTTCAGGTTGCTGCCTCGTTATTCTAATAACCTTGTTAGGCACCTCACATTTACCTCCAGCATGAGCTCTTTGTGAGGACAGGGCAGGAGAGGCGAGGCAGACTGTCTCACCACCCCGAGGTAGGAGGAGAACAGCCCTTCTGTAGATGCTGCTGGGCAAAAAGAGCTACTAAAAGGCAGAAAAAGAAGTAGAAAAAAGGGGCTAAAAGTCAGGAAGAATTGGAGCAAATGATGCAGCGAGATTTTCAGACACATGTGGCAGTGCCAGGCTTTGCCCAGAGCTTCCCTGAGAACACTTACTAAAAAAAAACCCCCAAAACCCAGGTCAAATTAGAGTATGGAAGGGCACGCTGCAAACTGTCGTGCAAGAGCAAGGGGAATGTTTGATGTACTGTCCTCCCCCGAGTCAGAAGAAAGGTCAGCAATTCCTAAAATCTGCCTAAACAAGAAAAAAAAAAACCCCAACCAAACAACTAACCAAATAAAAACCAAAAGAAAACAAAACAAACAGGGAAGAAATGTGATCCACAGGCTGTGGTACCCCAGCCCGAAACAGGTCGGCTTCAGCCCACCGGGAAGCCCCACGTAAAAACCGGAGCTCTTAATCAAAAGAGAATATTTCAAACACCCAGATTTGCTTCTTTTTTTTTAACCAACTTGAGAAAATCAATTCTTACAAATACTGCCTGGAAAAAGCAGGTTTTCAGTGAAAAGCTTCTGAAATGAAAAATTTGTTTGTAGGCTTCCTCTGAAGAGGAACAGGCGTTCTATTTTATTTTTTCTTGTCCAAATGGATGGTATCGCTCATCTTTTGTGCTAAAAGAGAAGGATGCTTCCGGATAAACCCTGAGCTGGAGGGGAGGTTTATCAGGCTGTGTTTTCCAGGATGCTCCTTGCCTCTGCCTGAGAGCACGAAACCAGAGTGCAGTGAAGATACCAAGGAGGAGCAGCCCACACCAAGGAACAGAGCATCTCCTGACAGAAGCCAAGAAGGCAAAGAATTTGACTCGATTCAAATCAAAGCTCTTCAATTTGGATTTTAACATCTCTGTTGGAGACAGGGACAGTACGATGGGGTGCACCCTCAGCAAGTTTGCTGATGACACCAAGCTCAGTGGTTCAGTGCACGTGCTGGAGGTCAGGAATGCCAGCCAGAGGGACCTGGACAGGCTGGAGAGGTGCTAAGGCAAATCACCATGAAATTCAACCAAGCCAAGTGCAGGATCCTGCACCTGGGACGTGGCAATCCCAAGCACAAAGACAGGTTTGGGTGGAGAATGGCTGGAGAGCGGCTGGAGAGCAGCCCTGAGGAGAAGGACTTTGGGTGATGGTGGAGGAGAAGCTCCACACGAGTTGGCAGTGCACACTGGCAGCCCAGAAAGCCAACCCCATCCTGGGCTGCATCAACAGAAGCGTGGCCAGCAGGTTGTGGGAGGTGATTCTACCCCTCTGCTCTGCTCCCATGAGACCCCACCTGGAGCACTGTGTCCATCTCTGGAGTCCTAAACATAGACAGGACATGGACCTGTTGGATCAGGTCCAGTGGAGGCCATGAAGATGCTCAGAGGGCTGGAGCCCCTCTGCTATGAAAACAGGCTGAGGGAGCTGGGGTTGTTGAGCCTGGAGAAGAGAAGGCTGCAGGGAGACCTTAGAGTCCCTTCCAGTACCTGAAGGGGCTATAGGAGAGATGGGGAGGGAGTGGAGTGACTAGACAAGGGGTAATGGCTTTACATTGGAAGAGGGGAGATTTAGATGAGATATCATAAAGAACTTCTTTGGTGTGAGGGTGGTGAGAGCCTGGCCCAGGTTGCCCAGAGAAGCTGTGGCTGCCCCATCCCTGGAGGGGTTCAAGGCCAGGCTGGATGGGGCTTGGAGGAACCTGGTCTGGTGGGAGGTGTCCCTGCCCAGGACAGGGGATTGGAACTGGATGATCTTTAAAGGTCCCTTCCAGCTCTAACTCTTCTGTGATTTGCCCCAGCTGCCTTTTTTTTTTTTTCTTTCTTTTTTTTTGTCCCCCAAAGCACAAGACAGAAATCAAAAATTACACTAATTTCTATGCCCCTGGGGGGGCTTTTCCCCTGCAGTGGAAAATTCACACCCAGTTCCCAAAGGGAGAGCAGAAATACTGCACACAGGAATTCGCTTTGAACCAAATGGATTTTCCTCCAAGCTATCAGGAAGCACTAATGTAATATCCTCTTTTGGGAAAAACAACAACAACAACAACAAACCCCCCCAGACCCCTTCACCCTGCTCACTTCCAGCTAAAAAAATAACCCCAGCATTAAAAGGGTGCATTAATGCAGGCAAGATTTGTCCTGCCAGACAAGAGCAGTGGTGCCCTACCAGTGCAGAGCAGTGTCCCTGGAAGTGCTTAATTCCATGTGCTTCAGAGGAGAGAAAAGAAAAAGGGGGAAAAAAAAAAGAAAATAAAATAATTAAAAGGCTCTTAATGCATCTGGCCAATTAAATAAAGCCGTAAATGGTGAGGAAATAATTCCTCCCTGACCCCTGCAGCAATCAGCTGTTGACCTGAAGCATGAGAATTGATTAGCCTTATCTCACTGTAGCATGTATAACTACAAATGTTATTATTGGCCATAAAATCATCCAGCCCTTTATGGAACCCACTGGTGGCATTTGGCTCTGCCACCTCCCAATCCAGGAGTTTTACTCACTAGAAAAAATCCTGTTCCCCATGGTGGGAGATGCCCTGGCCTGTTTTCCCCGTGAAAGGGGAGGTGATTGTGCCCCTGTGCTCAGCCATGGGGCTTGTGTCCAGTCCTGGGAACCTCAGCACAAGAGAGATCTGGAGGGGCTGGAGCAAGTGCAGAGGAGGGACATGGAGCTGGAGAAAGGGCTGGAGAATCAATCTCATGAAGAGCAACTGAAGGAGCTGAGAGCGCAGGACGCTGCCGTCTTCACCCCAAATTGAGATCAGAAAACTGCCCTGAGACATGGAAAACGTCCAAAACAAGCCAACCACTTAGCCAGCTTCAAAGCCAAGCTTGGATAACCCTCCAAGAGCTATACAAGACCAAGCTTTCCTCTGCAGGAGCTCCCATCCATCATGCCCGCCCAGGATGGGCAGACACCAGAACCAGTGCTGTGCTGCCTGCCCAGCTGCTGGGACATGCAGAAAGGCTGAGCACCGACCTCGGTGCTGGCAATGCCAACACAGAATACAGGGATGCTCTCCAGATTAACCCAGTGCCCTTCTGGAGTAGCTGGAAAGGCTGGGGGTGGGAGGTATGTAGGGGGGAGGCACAGCATAAAGCCTTGGCAGATAGTGCCAGGGGCTGCTGGTCTTCTTTGAGGAAGAGGAGGCTGAGGGGAGGCCTCATCACTCTTTGAATGAGCTCTCACATACCCAGATGGTACAAAGGATCAACACACGGGTGTGATGCCTCTGGGGACCAACAGCAGCAGCCACAGAGAAGAAACCCATCCTGTCTGGGACACGGCCTTAGAGACTGTCTTCAAGCAAGCGGTCAGAGATTATCCTGACACAGGACTGGAAAGGACATTAACTGCACCAGGTTTCCTCTCCTTCCCAGCCTTTTCCAGAGGGCTGGCTGGCTGTGGTCAGGGGGGGCTCCATGCCAAGAGACGTTCCCCCCCACTACCCTCATTGCACCCTCCCCTCAAGGGGCAGAGCCCTGCACCCCCTCTGTGCTTCTCTGAAGTTACTTGGAGACTGAGCTTCACCCCTCCTCTTCGGGGGAAGACATTTACATTCATAACCTCAAAATAAAACACTGGGCTGGGGCCAGGGCCGGGGGGGCTCGTGTGTGGAATAAAAAGGGAAAAGCAACAGAGGCGAGAGAAGAAAAAGGAAAGGCAGAAGGGGAAGGGGGACAAAAGGGAACGGGCAGCTGCACACTTCAGATCCAGACCTGCTTGAACTCAGCTCGCCTGGAAACTCATTTCTTTTGATGACAGCCCCAATTAGCGTGTGGCCGGCTGGCAAGCCAGGCAGCAGGGAGCTGGTCTCTATGGAGAGCTGGAGAGAGAGGGAAGATTTCATTCACCTGCATGGCTGGCAAAAGCCTGATGTGCTTAAATCTTCTAGATAGCTGCCTGTGGTCGTGTTTAACGTTGGCACATGACTAGGGCTGGGAGAGGTGTCTTGACTCGAGTCAGTGTGAATATCCAGCCTCCCGGCAGGCTTCTGCTCTGGCTTTTCCCTCCTTGGTTTGTGTCATCACTCAGGTCCTGCTCAGAGGAGAATGCCATGAGGGACCATGAATTTGCAACAGGAGGCAGGATTCACACAAGCCACATGCTTTTATGCAACTTCTCCGAGGATCTCCCTACGATGGTCATGGGTGAAGCAGGGCACAAAGGCCAGACAAGCTGAGACTGGTCCTTCAGAGCTTTTCCCCCTTCAGTTAAATGAAAGCAAGGAGGAGCAGAAAAGGGATTAATAATAAACCTTCTGAAGAGTGATTGAAGGAGCTGGGACTGTTTAGTTGGAGGAAGAGGAGGCTGAGGGGAGACCACATCACTCTCTACAACTACTTGAAAGGACATTGTAGAGAGGTTGGTGCTGGTCTCTTCTCACAGGGAATTAGTGATAGAAGGAGAGGGAATGGCTGCAAGCTGCAGCAGGGTAGGGTTAGGCTGGACATGAGGAAAAAATTCTTGCCAGAAAGCATGGTCAGAGCCTGGAATGGGCTGCCCAGGGAGGGGGTAGAGTCCCCATCCCTGACTGTGTTTCAGAGTAGATTAGATGTGGTGTTGAGGGATCTGGTGTAGGGGAGAACTTTGTAGAGTGGGGCTGATGGTTGGACTTGATGATCCCAAGGGTCTCTTCCAACCTGAATGATTCTATAATTCTACAATTTTATGTTTTGACTATCAGAAGCCTGAAATAAATAAAGACCTGCATTTTACCAGTCGTGTCTCTCCAACACTGTACAACACTGTACAAGTCTCCCCTGCTTCTAGGCAGGGACGTGTCCCCTTGGGGTTAGGTGTTACAGGCAGATGTCCACTCTGTAATCCAGGTGGCAGGAACTCAGGAGAAGTGAGAAGTGGAATGAAGTGAGCAAAGAGATGGCAGTGGAGAGAAAGGAAGCAAAATAAAGAGGTGAGTGGGGACAAGCAGGGGAGGCGAGGAGGGCTAACTGAATCCATTAGAGGAACGTCTTGCCAGCTGCTCCCTGCTTTCACCCTGAGCTTTGCAGGAGCTTTACAGCTAAGTCCAACAACAAATACCCGCTGTACCAAAGAGATTATCAACGTTTAAACAAGCCAGAGGGAAGGCAGGCCTGAAGAGAGAAACAAACCATGTCCCTCAACTCTGAGCAGGGCAATCCAGCTCCTGGATGCCTGTGGCTGTTGCACACCCCCATTGCTCAGCCCACCACAGGGAACCACTATGGGTGGGCAGCCCCAACCAAGGGGTCTATCCCCTCTGGAATTCAAATATCAGGATTAGGATGACATAGCCTAATGCGGTGTCCGATTGAGTCTTTCTAATCACCTCCACGCGCTCTAGATTTCAGCTTGTTTTAAGCACATACAGCTGCAGTTGTGAAAGTCCCTCCATTTGGGTGAAAAGGAGCACAATTTCGGCTCAGGCACATATGCCCAGATGAATGTTTTATAGATACCTTTAGCTGCCTACAAGAGATGCTTAAAAAGAGTGGTACACTCCCCTCTAGAAAACGTGGAGGCTCAGTAATGAGGTGGCGCTGAAAAACCCCTGAACGTGTCAAGGCAACAAACAAGACACTACGGTCAGAGTTTAGTACCATAAATACCCTTAACTCTGCCCTCTGTTTTCCAAGCGAAAATCAAAACACAAGGCAGTCCTGCAAACACACCGAGGTGTTTTCAAAGCCTGTGCCCTTCCTGAGCAGTGGCATATGGATAACAGTACCATTGAACAAAACATAATGGATCTCTCTTATTACATCTCTGCCTGCAAAATCCGTTGCACAAAACACACGGCCGGGCCCTCTTATTAAAGACTAAATAAGAGCTTAAATACACCATCCAAATCAAGGCAAGGCTCCAGGACATACACTTCAAATAAACTCAAGTGTTTCTGGAGATCCTCAGCTGGGCAGCTTGTGGGATTCCAAATTACTCACTGAGTTAGGAATATTTCCCAGAGATTGAATGAAATGCTTTACTGGACTCCTTAATACAACGCACCTTGAAACACAAAAAACCCAAGAGGAAGACAGAAAAACAAACCACAAAAGAACCACTGGTAAAACTGGATTAGATGAATATGTTAAGTTACAGTTAATTATTTAAAGTTCTGTGTCTCCTCATCCTCACAGAGGCCGTGTGAGGGCACGAGTGTGAGGGTCAAACAACACGACCAGCGTCTGTCACACGCGGCACCTTCTCTCACATCCTCCTGTCCAGACCTCCCCACACTCAGAGGAGGAAAACTGCTCAACATAGCGCTGTCTTTCAGTGGGAGTTTGATTTAGGGGGTGATTATCTGATCTCCTTTTCTTCTAAACTGATACTTGACTTAAAAAGGGGGCAAGGTATCACACTCGTGTTGGAGGAAAAGCCAAAATCATAGAATCATAGAATCATAGAATCATTTAGGTTGGAAGAGACCCCTGGGATCATCAAGTCCAACCATCAGCCCTACTCTACAAATTCCCCCCTACACTAGATCTCTCAACACCACATCTAATCTGCTCTTAAACACAGTCAGGGAGGGTGACTCCACCACCTCCCTGGGCAGCTGATTCCACTGACTGACCACTCTCTCCGTGAAAAATTTTTTCCTAATGTCTAGCCTAACCCTACCCTGCTGCAGCTTGCAGCCATTCCCTCTTGTCCTGTCGCTCATTGCCCGTGAGAAGAGACCAGCACCAATATCTCTACAGTGCCCTTTCAAGCAGTTGTAGAGAGTACTGAGGTCTCCCCTCAGCCTCCTCTTCCTCAGACTAAACAACCCCAACTCCCTCAATCGATCCTCATAAGCCTTGTTTTCCAGTCCTCTCACCAGCTTTGTTGCCCTCCTCGGTACTCGCTCCAGCACCTCGATATCTCTCTTGTGCTGAGGTGCCCAGAACTGGACACAATACTCAAGGTGTGGCCTAACCAGTGCTGAGTACAGGGGGACAATCACCTCCCAAAATGCAGCACTCTCGTTCTGAACATGTGATTCTTTGCATGATTCCACCTTGAGTTATTTTCTTCTTGTTCTTTCAGTAAATACTGTGAAGGGAATAAAGTCATCTGGGGCTGAACAAAAGGGCTTCAGACTAACACGTGACAACCCTCTTTTAGGTAGAGTTGGGTGAGCCCTTGAAAAAGTCTAATAGTCACTTGACTTGATGCCGGAATCTACTAGACTGCCTGCTTTTGGTTTTTTTATCTACTTGTGCATGCTTCCAAGCAGGAAGGTGTAAATACAAGCACAAGCACGAACACAAGAAAGCACTCACAGTGATCATTTGATGGTACCGTGAATCCTGCTCGATGCCCCCTGTATAGGGCTCACCCAGTACAGGCTCTCCCTGGCGGCTCAAATCTGCTCAGACCATCCCATGGCAAGGTCAACTCCTTTTCCTCAGCCACCAGAAACCCTGTGCCGTGAGATTTAGATCACACAATGGTGGGGTTTGGAAGGGACCTCTGGAGATCATCTAGTCCAAACCCCTGCCAGAGCAGGTCGCACAAGAACGTGTCCAGGAGAGGTTTGAATGTCTCCAGAGAAGGAGACTCCACTACCTCTCTGGGCAGCCTCTGCCAGGGCTCTGCCACCCTCACAGGGAATAAGTTCCTCCTCATGTTTAGACGGAACTCCTTATGTTCCAGTTTGTGCCCGTTCCTTCTTGTCCTGTCCGTGGACACCACTGGAAAAAGCCTGGCCTCATCCTCCTGACACCCACCCTTGAAGCATTTCTAGGTGTTGATCAGATCCCCCCTCAGCCTTCTCTTTTCCAGACTAAAAAGACCCAAGTCCCTCAGCCTTTCCTCACCAGAAACATGCTCCAGGCCCCTCATCACCTTTCTGGTCCTCTGCTGTACCCTCTCCAGCAGATCCCTGTCCTTCCTGAACTGGAGAGCACCTCAACAGTGGTGAAACAACATCCAAATCAAATTCAGAATTTGATCTGAATCAAACACACATGACTGGGTTAAACAGACGTTTCCAGATCCTGAAACCACAGCTTCCAAAACCAAATTCTCATGAGCTTTTACCCCATGCTCTTGGCAGAACTTCCAACAGGTAAAGAGACTAAACAGCACATCCCATGACCTAATCAGCCCCTCAGAACTAAATCACCTGTGTGTTCCCCTCAGAGGGATGGAGCGTTTTTAGGGGATGGCCTCAGAGCAGACCCAGCTCAGTTTGCAGCTTGATGACTCCCCTCTCCCCTTGCAACGGCGGCCAAGGAGGCGACACCAAGTGGCTCCAGCTGCAGCTGGACTTACAAAGCAGCACAGGGGCACCACCCAGGCACTGCTTCCACAGATTTCGGTTCCCCCTCTCCGCACCCAACCTGCCGTGTGGCCAGCATACAGCAACCTATTTATTTTTTTCATTAAAACTAATTGATTCTAAGCAGGAAGCGCTTTTTAATTTCCTTTAGCATTCGAAATAACGTTAGCCGCCGTAAATGAAATGAAAGACACCTCCCAAAATGCATCTTCAAACGTTCCCCAAATAGCAAATGACATTCGAATCGGATGCAGCCAGACTTGTAATTGGAAGCTGCAGAGGGTCCTCTTTCAGGAATCATAATAATTGCTGTTTTGCTGAAAAGGTTCCTGTAATAAAAGCCTTTGCAAATAAGGGCCGGCTTCTCCAGAACACGCAGCTAATTCTGGTCACTCCAGCAACACAAAAGAAGTGTCCCAAAACTCTCTTTAGCAGCCAGGTAAGCTACAGGGCTAGTGTCACGGCATAGCTACAGTGGTGCAAAGCAGGAACACAGCAAGTGTTCACAGGAGGACAACAAGTAGGATATAAAGGCCAGAACGGCCTCTTCATAATGAAGAAAACACAACCCAAGGAGTTGGGATGGTTCAACCTAGAAAAATCACAGAATCACAGAATCTCAGGGATTGGAAGGGACCTGGAAAGATCATCTAGTCCAATCCCCCTGCCAGAGCAGGAACACCTAGAGCACATCAGAGAGGAACATGTCCAGGCGAGTTTTGAATGTCTCCAGAGAAGGAGACTCCACCACCTCCCTGGGCAGCCCCTGCCAGTGTTCAGTCACTCTCACTGTGAAGAAGTTTTTCCTCATATTCAAGTGGAACCTCCTCTGTTCCAGCTTGCACCCATTGCCCCTTGTTCTATCATTGAATTGGAGAAAAGAGGCAGCTGAGGGGGGTTCAACAGAGGGCTGCAAAATCTTGAGCCCACTGCATGGGATTATTCATTAAACCCTCTTGTCCAACCCAAGAACTAGCAGTATCTGAAGAAAGGAATCAAACAGGCCCCCAGCAAAACAAAGGGAGATGGCTCATCACCCAAGAGGCAGTAGACTGCTTGTGAGAAGATGGGGGTGCAGAAAGTTCACAGGGGTTCAAGGCAAGGCTGGGCAAGTACTTAGAGGGGAGATCAAGGATTATTAGGCAGATGAGTCTTATCAGGCACAGAAAAAATCCTGAGCTGAAAATAATTAGAGACCCGGAGATTACTCAAGAGAAGTATCATAACCAGTTGCCTCTTCTTACTGGTAATTATGGCTAGCAGGTTTCTGCAGAGGTTATTCTGGTTGTGGGGTTTTTTTTTGGTTGGGGGGGTGTTGGGTTTTATTTCAGAAACTGCCTTTATTTGGTCCTCCTTGTGCTGCCAGGTATCAACCTAAAGAAGCTGATTCTCAATGCTCTGCTGGAGAAGTGGAAAGCTAAGATGGAGAGAAAGAAAAAAAATGCAGAGAAACCAACTAATGTCAGGGGACAAGAAATGAAAAAAAAATTTAAAAAAAAAAAGGAAGGTAGAGTGGGACAAACACAGATGCATATGGTTGTGTAGGTTCTTCTTACAACTCTATCCAGGTCTTACTCTCCTCCCTCTCACTTGAAGTATCAGGAGGAAAAGGCTGATTTTGTGTCCAGCTTTGGAGTCCTCAGAACAGGAAGGACACAGACCTGTTGGAATGGGTCCAGCAGAGGGGCATGAAAATGCTCAGAGGGCTGCAGCACCTCTGCTGTGAGGACAGGCTGAGGGAAGTGGGGTTGTTCAGCCTGGAAAAGAGAAGGCTGCAGGGAGACCTTATAGCAGCCTTCCAGTATCTGAAGGGGCTACAGGAGGGATGGGGAAGGACTCTCTGTCAGGCAGTGGAGTGACAGGACAAGGGGTAATGGCTTTACATTGGAAGAGGGGAGATTTAGATGAGATACCAGAAAGAACTCCTTTAGTGTGAGGATGGTGAGAGCCTGGCCCAGGTTGCCCAGTGAAGCTGTGGCTGCCCCATCCCTGGAGGGGTTCAAGGCCAGGCTGGATGGGGCTTGGAGCAACCTGCTCTGGTGGGAGGTGTCCCTGCCCAGGGCAAGGGAGTGTGAACTGGATGATCTTGAAGGTCCCTGCCAACTCTAACCAGTTTATGGTTCCGTAGTTCTGTAGAAGGCTCAGCTTCTGTAATGGTGTTAGAAGAGGATGGGGAAGTTTACAGGAAAAGGTAACACTTCAATTAAGTGGAGAAAGCAGTCAGCCTCCTGGGTGTAAAAACACCCCATATCAAGCCTGTGAAGAAATGTCAACTGGGCCTTCTGCATCCCAAAACTCACGTATTTCCTCCCCACCCAACCACATCACACTTGAACTAATAAAAAATGCTGCCTCTCCCTCCAAACCTTAACTCCCCGAGTCTCAGTAAGACAGATCATACCCAAATAAGAATCAATAATGAGGTGGTAAATAAGGAAAGATGTACCACGTAGCAAATGGATATTGAAAAGGGCAAGTTCTAGAGAGGACTAATGACTGGAAAGGGCTTGGGGGGTGTCAAGGGGGGCCTGCAGCAGAGCTGCACTGCTCAGCTCTTCATGCCTTCAGGAAGGGATCATTTTGGAAGGAAAGACATTTCCAGAGGACACAATGCAGTTAGGAATCTCGATGCCAGTGAAAAAGCACTGGCACTACCAAAGTCCTCCAATCTCAGTGTTATGGGGATTGGACAGCAGGAGGGACAGATCCAGGAACACAAACCCACTCATCTCCACAGTCCTCACCTTGCTCTCCTGTAACACCAGACTCTCGCATTCCTCAGTGACCATCTCCTCCCAGGCCACAACCCTGTGCCCAACCAGGCTGCCATCACACTAAAAAAAAACATTCCCTTCTTCCAGTCTTGTGTCTCCATCAGGATTGAAGGGGAGGGGTGGGCAGGGAGACAATAAATACATCTTTTCCAGCAGCAGCTGCACAGCTTTGCACTAAACACAGGGTGCTTGGAATAACGTTACCTCTGAGGAAATTATTAAAAGAATGAGGCTAATTTCGTAATTCACACCCGGGCTGCAAATGTGAAAAGAGTCTGCAATAATCTCTAATGAAATATTACATTGTTTAAAGAGTTCCCAGTGAAATTCGCCTTTAATTGATTTTTGATCTGTGAAAAAACACTGTGGAGAGAGCGAGAAGATATTAGTCACACTCCTGTTTTATCACTCCTGCGAGCATCTTCCTTCCTTTGTTTCCTTTGTCCCCGGAGAATCAACACGAGACCAAAGAAAGCAGCCTGGAAGATACAACAACACTAATAAATAACCCTTGAAAGGGAATCCTGAACAGCACAGCCTCCTAAATCACCTTCCAAAAGGTGAAGTAGTCTCCTAGGACAGCTCGAAAATTAGAGAAGGTGGGTTCGTAGCTAGCACTGTCCCAAGCGAGTCCCATGGGCTGAGGTCTTCTCCAGCCCTCAGGAACCTCCCCAACAGGACCCCAGGCCACGTGTGTGGATGCATGTTCCATCTCACACTCAGGATATCACAGGGGAGCTTACACCAGAGAGGAGTGACACAGAGCAACGGCCAGGAATATTGACCGCAAAGCGCTGAAAAGGTCCGGATGGGGATGGGCCAGGGCAGGAGCAGCAGCTGAAGCCGAGGAGGAAGCTGGTTGGTATTAACCCCCTCCCCAAGTTAATTTGCTGAAAAGCTCTTCCAACAACCAGCAGCAAGACCGTCACAAAGCAGATGACTGCATGCAGAGACAGGAGGAAACGTGTCTATAAACATCACTGGAGACCACAAAAAAACTGCCGAGAGAGACGGCTGTAAAACAGCGGCCACTCGGTGAGGTTTTAACTAACATTTACAGCAGCAAGAGTAGCCATTAAAACAAACAAACAAACAACAAAAATAAATTAAAAAGTGAAAAACCAAACCCACCCCCAAGGAAAAGGATGCTTTTGGTCTTTGGAGACATGGACAGTGGGATGGGGTGCTGTCCTGGTTTGGCCTCAGACGGCAACACAGAACCACGTGGCAGCCGCTCGCTCTTTCAGCCATCCTCAGCCAGGAGGGCAAAATCAGAAGAAAAAGGCAAAACTCGTGGGTTGGGACAAAGGCAGTTTAACAGAAACAACAAACCAGTAACAGTAACAGGGATAAAAGAAGTATAAAAACACGATTACAATGCCGACCGCTCACCGACTGCACCCTGGACCGTCCTGGACCTCCCGCCCGCACACCCCTGACTTCCTGTCCCCCTCTCCTTCCCAGTCAGCTCCACAGGGGATGGAATACTTGTGCCCTGCTAGGAGAATTAACCCTGTCCCTCCTGGAACCAGGACAGGTGCACCCTCAACAAGTTTGCCGATGACACCAAGCTCAGTGGTGCAGTGCACACACTGGAGGGCAGGGATGCCATCCAGAGGGACCTGGACAGGCTGGAGAGGTGGGCTAGGGCAAATCACCATGAAGTTCAACCAAGCCAAGTACAGGGTCCTGCACCTGGGACGTGGCAGTCCGAAGCACAAAGACAGGTTTGGGTGGAGAATGGCTGGAGAGCAGCCCTGAGGAGAAGGACTTGGGAGTGATGGTGGAGAAGCTCCACATGAGCCAGCAATGCACACTGGCAGCCCAGAAAGCCAACCCCATCCTGGGCTGCATCAACATGGCCAGCAGGGCCAGGAAGGTGATTCTACTCCTCTGCTCTGCTTCTCCTAAGACCCCACCTGGAGTACTGTGTCCAGCTCTGGAGTCCTCAGCACAGGAAGAACATGGACGTCTTGGAACAGGTTCAGCAGAGGGCCACGAAAATGCTCAGAGCCCCTCTGCTATGAAGACAGACTGAGGGAGCTGGGGTCATTCAGCCTTGAGAATAGAAGGCTCCAGGGAGACCTCAGAGTCCCTTCCAGTATCTGGAGGGAGCTACAGGAGAGCTGGGGAGGGACTCTGGATCAGGGAGGGGAGTGACAGGACAAGGGGTAACGGCTCTAAACTGGAAGAGGGGAGATTTAGATGAGATACCAGAAAGATCTTTAGTGTGAGGGTGGTGAGAGCCTGGCCCAGGTTGCCCAGAGAAGCTGTGGCTGCCCCATCCCTTGAGGGGTTCAAGGCCAGGCTGGATGGGGCTTGGAGCAACCTGGTCTGGTGGGAGGTGTCCCTGCCCAGGGCAGGGGGGTTGGAACTGGATGATCTTGAAGGTCCCTTCCAACTCTATAAACATTCTATGATTCCATGATGTGCAAAGAGCTGCTACATGGAGCCGCGCTGCAGATTTGTCAAGATTGCAAGCACTGCAACACCTTCTGTGGCAACCGAGCTATGAAGGGTGTGAGAGCAGGCTGCAATCTGGGAGGCTGTGAAGCGGAAGCCTCCGGACAGGCTGAACATCTTCAACAGCAAAGCCCGTGATGAAAACCAGAAGATTTCTTAAAGAATGAAGAGGAGAAGAGTCTTCCAAAACTACAGAAAAAAGAATAATCAAGTGTCTCAAGTTAGTGTCTCAAGTTAGTGAAAGGAAGAGAACCCAATCGACTGCAGTGGAGTGTTAGGGGGTTTTCCCCCCTCTTAAGTATTGTTGGGACAGCAAGAATCCACACAGTCCCAAGCAGATTCAGAACGCCTCCCAAAATGCAGCTGTCTGGAAAGGACAAAGCATTAGTAGCACTCAGCAAGTAGCAAAACTGAGATCCGTCATTTAACAGGCAGCTGGAATAACAGGACTCAGGGAAGGGTCAGATTAGATACTTGTAAAAATTTTTTACACAGAAAGGGTTCTGAATCCTTGGACTGGGCTGCCCAGGGCAGGGGCTGAGGCACCATCCCTGGAGGGATTCAAGAGCCAGGTTGACACAGTGCTCAGTGACGTGGGTTAGTGATGGCTTTTATCAGAGTTAGGCTGATGGTTGGACTCTTAAAGGTCCCTTCCAACCCAGACAATTCTGTGATTCTATGACCAGGCACCTTCTACAATCTACTAGAGCACCATGAGCTGGGAAGGTTGCATCGGAGATCAAAACTGTGGGACAACTCCTTGACTATTTTTCACATCTACCTTCACAGCTGTTTCCCAGACTGACTCAGTATTTCTTCTTTAAGTTTTCTGCTCTCCACCCAAGGCAATTTGTCTCTCTATGGTCTTTCCCAGCCTCTACTTGTAATAACACATTCTGGCGTCAGGCAAAACCAGGTCTGTGTACCTCTGTGTACTTCCACTAGTACCTCATTCACCTTAGATTTAGAGGTTTTAATCTCTTTAGATTAACTTTATTTCTCCTTCTCTCTGTGCAGCTCAACACCCAGCATGTTAAGCGTGTTTGCTCTGGGTGGCCACCTCACACCGTCCCCGTGTTTTCTGCCGCCCTTCTGCTCACTGACTTCATTCCCATCTGTCAGAGATCAACAAGGCAAAGCAAGAGCTTGGGCAAGTCAAAAAATAACCAAGGGGGGAGGGAAAAACCCAAACCATTTAGCAAGTAACTCATTAGGATGACACTGACTTCATCCATATCCATATTCAATTCAACTCTTTCGCTCTGGGGGAACTGGACCAGAACGGCAGCTGTCGGCAAGCCAGATGAACCTTGGCTCCTTTCAGACTCAGCAGAAAAGGCTGCTGCAGATCTTGCTTATCTCCTGACAGGGTTTGTGGTGTTCCCCACGTGCTGTCAGGGAGGTGAGAACTAGTGAAAAATTGCAGTCTCAGACATGGGGCCGATTCTTCCAGCCCCACCTGATTTGAAGAGGATGGTTCACCTGCGACCGCGTGAGTGATCCTTAGGTAGGACTCCGCTGGGATCAGTCTCTTCTCTGCAGGAGTGGAAAGGTAAAAGCACTGAAGAGAAGCTCTGCCTGCAAGCTGTCCATCTGAAGGGCTTTTCTTGTCCATACCAATCAGAGGAACATCCTCCTGCACCTCTCCCTCAGCTGCCTTGTCTAGACTATCATGCTGAGCACCTGGGGCACTTCATAATCACCTCAAGAAGTGCGACCTTAAGTTCTGAGTTAGAATGACCTGCAAGATTGTCCAACAAAAAAAATATATGGGCTTGATTTTAAAAATACACAAATTCCCCTAGTTCTAATTTTCCTAGACAGGTCACTAACTATGCAACAAATTCCTCCAGCTCAGATTTTTCTTAGCAGGTCCAAAACCATGCAGCATTTTCTCACAATCGCTGTACGTGAAGTATAAATATTTTTTCTGCCTCAGTTTCTTGGATACAATCATGTATGCTTCATTTCCTTTAAAATTTAACATTATCAAAACCATTTCACACCTTATACACCCCTTTGCCTTGTGGGAAAAGAAGAAAAAAACAAACCAAAACTATAAGCCAAGAACCAACTCCATATAACAGACTTTCTGACTGACACTCCAGAGGGCTGTGCCACCATCCAGCGTGACCTGGACAGGCTGGAGAACTGGGCAGAGAAGAACCTCATGAGGTTCAACAAGGGCAAGTGTAGGGTCCTGCACCGGGGGAGGAAGAATTTCGGGACCGATATAGGGGCAGACCTGCTGGAAAGCAGCTCTGAGGAGAAGGGTCTGGGGGCCCTGGTAGACAGCAAACTATCCATGGGCCAGCAATGTGCTCTGGTGGCCAAGAGGCCAATGGAATCCTGGGCTGCATAGGGAAGAGGGTGGTCAGTAGGTGGAGGGAGGTCATTCTCCCACTCTGCTCTGCACTGGGGAGGCCACAACTGGAATCTTGCCTCCACTTCTGGGCTCCCCCATTCAAGAGAGACGGGGAACTACTGGAGAGAGTCCAGTGTAGGGCAACAAAGATGATGGAGGGGTTGGAGCATCTCCCCACAAAGGAAAGGCTGAGAGAGCAGTGAATCTTTAGCCTGGAGAAGAGAAGGCTGAGGGGAGAGAGACCTTTTCTTCATGCTCACAAGTGTCTGAAGGGTGGGTTGAAGGAGGATGGAGCCAGACTCTTCTCAGTGGTTCCCAGGGACAGGACGAGGGGCAACGGGCACAAGCTGGGACATGGGAAGTTCCATTCCAAGATGAGGAGGAGCTTCTTTGGGGTGAGGGTGGCAGAGCCCTGGCAGAAGCTGCCCAGGGAGGGTGTGGAGTCCCCTTCTCTGGAGACCTTCAAGCCCTGCCTGGATGCGGCCCTGAGTGATGTGCCTTGGGCAACTCTGCTTTAGCAGGGGAGTTGGACTGGGGGATCTCCAGAAGTTCCTTCCAACACCACCGATTCTGTGAATCCTTGACATCAGTGATATCATTAGTGAAGAGGTGCCAAGACAGTCCCTACAGAACAGGCCTTCAGCTAACTCTCTTGGAGCTAGTCACATCTGCAGATCCCAATAAGCACCTTTTATGCCCTGTCTCAGAGGCAGGGAAGCTGCTGCACAAGGACCTACTATGATCTGAGCAAGGCCACAAAGTCCAGTGGCAAGAACACAACCAGGAGCCAGGTCCCAAGCCACTGCTTTGTCCACTCTGCCTGGAGGGGGAGGCACTTGTTTTGTTGTTTCAGGTATGAAACAACACCTTGAGTCTGGTGTCCAGTTCTGGGCACCTCAGCACAAGAGAGATCTGGAGGGGCTGGAGCGAGTGCAGAGGAGGGCAACGAAACTGGTGAAAGGCCTGGAGAATAAGGCTTATGAGGATCGATTGAGGGAGTTGGGGTTGTTTAGTTTGAGGAAGAGGAGGCTGAGGGGAGACCTCATCACTCTCTACAACTGTTTGAAAGGGCATTGCAGAGAGGTTGGTGCTGGTCTCTTCTCACGGGCAATGAGCGATAGAAGGAGAGGGAATGGCTGCAAGCTGCAGCAGGGTAGGGTTAGGCTGGACATGAGGAAAAGGTTTTTCACAGAGAGAGTGGTCAGTCAGTGGAATGGGCTGCCCAGGGAGGTGGTGGAGTCCCCATCCCTGACTGTGTTTAAGAGTAGATTGGATGTGGTGTTGAGGGATCTGGTGTAGGGGAGAACTTGTAGAGGAGGGCTGATGGTTGGACTGGATGATCCCAAGGGTCTCTTCCAACCTATGATTCTATGATTTAGCGTAGCTCTTACCTATTTCCTTTGAATATAACGGTCTACGCTCTCAACCTGATTTTCTCCTGCCTTGAGAGGCGGCTCCTTACTGATTCACATTCATCTGTCTGGTTTTCCTTGTACGCTGTCATTTTTCTAACTGCAACGTATTCAGCTACATCATCCCAGGCATTTTATGTGTGCGGTTCTGCTCTGAGGGCCAGCCTAGCTGCTCCAAATTATGCCTTCCTTTCAGTTTTGCTTGAGCATAAAACCGTGGAGTCGAAAGCGAGCTACCCTCTGATGAAGGCTTTCAGACTTCCCATTTGAGGAACAGCATGCAGCTCTTTTTTTTGGGAGGGGGGGGGGATGGGAGGGGAGAGCAACGGGAGAAGGATCAATCCAGCTTTTGTTTTACAGATTGCTACAGTAGATAGCTCCCCCGTAGGGAGTTTTACAGTACTATATTATGCTTATAGAAAGGGTAATGACTAGGAACTTGGAGAACTCTACCCTTAGGAAGTGCCTGACGAGAGAGAACAGCAGGTGTGGAAGAAGAAGAAAGCCTAAATGTCTTTCTGTCCCGACTTTCTCTTCTTTTATGTTCAGAGACTGAACTCGGTGTCAGAAGCGAGTTGGCTCCTGCGGGTCCGTGAAAGCAGAGAGGAATGAATGCAGCAAGAAATGAGAACCCAAGCAAACAGGGGAACCTGCTAGCAGGGCAGGAGCCCCAAACCCTGCCCCTGAGCGGGTGGCCTTCAAAAGGGTCGTGTTCAACAACAGAACACCCTTTATCTCACTATGGGAAAATTGGAAAATTACAGGAGGGGAGGCATAAAGGAGAAAAAAAAGTGACAGCAAGGATGCTGCTAAGGTGCAGAGGGGAAAGGCTGCTCCCTGTTGTGAGAGCCTCTGGTCACATCAGCAGCAAGTTGATGAAAAAAAATCCCTGCACAGAACCCTGGGTGGGCTCCACAAAGCCATTTTAGAACCACACAAGCCTCCAATGAAAAAGGTGTCATCTCAGCCCTCACAGACCTAATGTTAAATGTGTCTTTATGTCACTAGGGTCATAAAGATGCTGGGAAGGCTGGAGCCCCTCTGCTGGGAGGACAGGCTGAGAGAGCTGGGGGGGTTCAGCCTGGAGAAGAGAAGGCTCTGACGAGACCTTGGAGCCCTTTCCAGTGCCTCAAGGGGCTCCAGTAGAGATGGGGAGGGACTCTGGATCAGGGAGGGGAGCCATAGGACCAGGGGAACAGTTATAAACTGAAAGAGAGGAGACTGAGCTGAGATGTGAGGAAGAACTGCTTTGCTGTGAGGGTGGGGAGAGCCTGGCCCAGGTTGCCCAGGGAAGCTGTGGCTGCCCCGTCCCTGGAGGGGTTCAAGGCCAGGCTGGATGGGGCCTGGAGCAACCTGGTCTGGTGGGAGGTGTCCCTGCCCAGGGCAGGGGAGTGTGAACTGGATGATCTTGAAGGTCCCTTCCAACCCAAAACCATTCTGTGAATCTGTAATTCTATAAACAGCCTAACGAGCTGCGGGAAAAAAACAATAAAAGAAACCAACTCAGAAGAAGTGCCTTTTGCTTTGTGGAAAGTAGGCAAAAAAGATGAAGAAGCCCCAAGGAGAGACCCAGAAAATGCCACTGTAAGGCATGATGTGACCTGCAGCAGATAAAGCTGACTCAGACAACAGCTGAGGGAAAGCACCAAAGGGTCCCTGTGGGAAAGCAAGGAAGACACAACCCAGCGCAGAGAGAGAAGTGAGACACGAGCTGCTGCTCCGAGTCATGCAATGAACAGCTCTTTGGGCTGAATGAGAACTGTTATTTGCCTGGTCTGTCCCTGAGGATGCCTAGATCTAGAAGGATGGGTCTCCTTCTTCTTCCTGTCCAGAGCCTTCGGTTGTCTCAGGGCTGTAACGGGATGGGGGGGGTTCCCCATTTTGGAGGTCACACCTCCCTCTCCATTCCCTACCCTGACCTGTGTTCAGCTCAATGATGTCCAACTTCTGAGTGGCCTTTGAGGAGAACTGAAGTAAACATAAATAAGTAAAAAGCAGCAGGAAATTCCTTGAATGGAGGCTTCTATGAAATAACCAGGGAATGAAAGCACTCAAACAGGTTGCCCAGAGAGGTTGTGAGGTCTTCTTCTCTGGAGACATTCAAAGCCTGCCTGGACACTTTTCTCTGCAACTTGCTCTGGGCGACCCTGCTCTGACAGGGGGTTGGACTAGATGATCTCCAGAAGTCCCTTCTAACCCTGTAATTCTGTGGAAAAAACCCGACCCTACACATTACACCAAACATTACAAAAAAACAGCTTAATAAAGAGGCAAGAATCTGCTTGGACGATTGCAGAATCACAGAATCTCAGGGATTGGAAGGGACCTTGAAAGCTCCTCCAGTCCAATCCCCCTGCCAGAGCAGGAACACCCAGAGCAGGTCACACAGGAACGCCTCCAGGCAGGTCTGGAATGTCTCCAGAGAAGGAGACTCCACAACCTCCCTGGGCAGCCCCTGCCAGGGCTCTGTTACTCTAACTGTGAGGTTTTCCCTCATATTTAAGTGGAACCTCTTGTGTTCCAGCTTGCACCCACTGCCCCTTGTCCTATCATTGGGTGTCACTGAGAAGAGCCTGGCTCCATCCTCCTGACACTCACCCTTTACATATCTATAAACATTAATGAGGTCACCCCTCAGTCTCCTCTTCTCCAAGCTCAAGAGACCCAGCTCCCCCAGCCTTCCCTCCTATGGGAGATGCTCCACTCCATCATTTTTGTATTCCATATGCTTGCTATGACCAGGGACCAGAACAGCCCAAGGATATGGTTTGCATCCCTTTCCAGGCCATGTTTTCCAGAACTGTTGGTTCACAAACCAGAAGGCAAAGAGACAGTGAAGAGTAACGTCGGGGAACGTGCTGCACGGCAAAGACCTCCCCAGCGCTCTGGGAGGAAGGAAGCCAAGATGTAGCAAAACACAGCCCGATTCAAACCATGCCACCAATCACAACGCCATGAAGCCCATGCAAGTCACAAGCTGAATGCCAAGGGCAACTGCAGAGGCCGAGATCCTAAGTGGTACAGCGAGAGAAAGAGCCAAATGCTGTTTGAAGGAATGGGTTGGCTCTCAAAGGACGCTACAGCCACAACTGGGTGAGAGGAGAGCAATACACATCACACCTCATAGCAACCCCGAGCGGGAATGCAATTGTGTGTTAAAAGAAAACCTTTATCAGCACAATAGACATTCCTGATCCAGAAATGTCCCCATCACTCCCATAAGGCGCAAAGCAAAGGAGTTTAGCACAAAAATATAATATTTGCATGCAACTTAGTAGAAACACAGAATCATTCAGGTTGGAAGAGACCCTTGGGATCGTCGAGTCCAACCACTGACCAGCGAGCTCACATCGAGGAAATAAATACTAATTCCTTGGGCAAAACCAAAAAGATTCAACAAACCCTACCTCTGGAAGCAGAGCACACACAAAACACACACTTTGGAGGCAGGGAAGCAGCAGCCTTACCATGATCTCAACACTGGCAGTCGGAGGTGCGGGGATGGGAACAGTCCCTGGAATCCAGTCTGCGGGGGAAGATGTGCCGGTGCCACCAGCAAATTGCAGAAACAACGCTCCAAGCGGCTAGGATCCTCTCAGATGCTGCTGTGAGATACATCTGAACTCCCCACAGGTGGTTTAAGATCTAGCACAGAAGGATTAACTCTTCTCTGGTTGCTGAAAACAGCCAGGAGGGGAGAGCTAAAACTGAGACGAAACAGAGAGAGGATCATACACAAGCGATTTCCCATCTTCAGGTTGCAACCCCCAGCCCACAAAGGCAGAGGCAGCACAGCTGACATCCAAAGATATTAGAAAGACTCAGAGATTATTAGGACTTGCCAATGATCCAATAAAACACCTTCCTAGTCCCGCTGTCCCCCAAAGGCAGTGCCTGGACAAACACCCATTACTGCTGCATGAAGACAACACGGCCGCTATGAAAAACAAGCGGCTTTTTCCGAAATGCTGTGATGTGGATGAAGGTGAAATCACACCACAGGTTGGCAGGGAACAGGGGCCTAAGTCATCCCTCTTACAAAAGGAAGAGCTGATACCTGTGCTCATAATCATCCCTGGAACAAGTCTGTCTCGCTGTAGAGCCTGCAAACAAAGAGAGACACAACATATATTCCAAGTCAGGAAAGGGAACCTCAAACCACTGTTAAGTGGTTTTGTTGGTTTGGGTTTGTTTTTTTTTTAAAGCCACAGTTTGTAGTCCAAAATACCTCCTGTGCCTCCCACTCAATCTGAAAAATGGGTGCTTTGCCATGTGCTGCAGAAAGGAGGGCTGTCTGCAGGGGTGCTTTGCTCCCAGAGCATCCTCCCAGCACCAGCGCAGGGTGCTGCCGTCTTCACCCCAAACTAAGATCAGAAAACTGCCCCGAGACATGGAAAACATCCAAAACAAGCCAACCACTTAGCCAGCTTCAAAGCCAAGCTTGGATAACCCTCCAAGAGCTATACAAGACCAAGCTTTCCTCTGCAGGAGCTCCCATCCATCATGCCCGCCCAGGATGGGCAGACACCAGAACCAGTGCTGTGCTGCCTGCCCAGCTGCTGGGACATGCAGAAAGGCTGAGCACCGACCTCAGTGCTGGCAATGCCGACACAGCACCGGGGCTGGAATACAGGGGTGCTCTTTAGATTAACTCAATGCCCTTCTGGAGTAGCTGGAAAGCTGGAGGGAGGTGGGTGGGGGGGGGCAATAAAGCCGTGGCAGATAGTACCAGGGGCTGCTGGTTTTCTTTGAGGAAGAGGAAGCTGAGGGGAGGCCTCACCTCTCTACAACTCCTTGAAAGGACATTATAGAGAGGTTGGTGCTTGTCTCTTCTCACAGGGAATTAGCAATAGAAGGAGAGGGAATGGCTGCAAGCTGCAGCAGGGTTGGGTTAGGCTGGACACGAGGAATGAATTCTTCCCAGAAAGATTGCTCAGACCCTGGACTGGGCTGCCCAGGGAGGAGGTGGAGTTCCCATCCCTGAAGGTGTTTCAGAGTGGTTGGAGGATCTGGTGTAGGGGAGAACTTTGTCGAGTGGGTTGACTCAGTAATCCCAAGGGTCTTTTCCTACCAGAATGATTCTATGATTCCTGCCCCTGACTCTACCTGCAGTGTTCCCAAGAGCTCCTCTCCTGCAGTTAAGTTGAACAGGAGTAGGGATATCAGAAGTCTGGCACCTAGAAATGCTGACCAGAAAGCAGAGGGAGACATACATGAAATACATGCCATCCTTGAGAGACCTCACAGCAAAGCAGGCAAGAGCCGGAATCAAGAACTACACCTTATCATTGACCTCTTCTCTTCAGCCTTCTGATAGAAGCTGGCTGTGGGAGGCACTGCAGAGAACACAGCAAAGCCATTTAAGTACTTTAATCCCAGTAGGCACTTGTTCAGCCAGCAGGCTCCAGTTCACCCGCTGCTCGTTCGTACCATTTACCTGGGAAAGGAAACAGAGCCCGGATCATTAACACTGGGCCACAGCAAGAGCAGAACCACTAAGTCAAACAGCTACGGATTAGCTGAAGAGAGGCTGCAGGAAAAGAACGGCCCATCCTGCTTGGGTGATGCTGGATGTCTCCAAACAGCATCTCTTGCTCCTGTGTGACGCCAGCTAGCAGCCCTGGGAAGAGGGACAAGAGGTAAAAATGAGACATAGGTGAACACTGGCATTACTGGACTCAGCAATGAGTCCCAGAATTACAACCTGCCTGATCCCAGGAAAAAGAACCCCTTTTCTTGGATTCAGCAATAAGAGTCCCAGAATTACAGCCTGCCTGATCCCAGGAAAAAGAACCCCTTTTCTTGGGACCAGCCACCCACGGGAACCAAGCTTAGATCAAACATATAAACCCCCACTCTTGAAATCCCCACAAACTGCTACTAAATTCCCCTCCACAAACTTAAGGCAGAAGAAGTGAGTAGAGGAAGCTGAAACGCAGGCGGTAAGAGACAAGCAGCGGGAAAGAGAGGAAGGAGAGCAGGTTGACAAGTCTCCCACAGATGCTGGCAGAGGCTCTCACCCTCGTCACAGCCGACAGGTCTCACGTGTGGCAATTTCCTTCCACCACGGGGAGGATGCTCCAGCCCCAACATCGCGCCACCTGCAAGAGAAGATCCTCTCGCTGCATTTTCAGGCGTAAGCCACAGATGACAAGACACACGCTGTGGAGCACAACCACAGCTCCTCACGCAGATGGAGCGCATGGGATCCCGACTGCTGCCTGCCGTGCCGCAGGAAAACAACCGGGCTGTGACAGATGGCAGAGGGCACTGGGATAAACTGGGACAGCAGGGGGGACCAAGTGACTGCCGATCTTTAGGCTTGACATTAGGAAAAAAAATTCTTCACAGCAAGAGTGGTCAGTCACTGGAATGTGCTGCCCAGGGAGGGGGTGGAGTCCCCATCCCTGACTGTGTTTCAGAGTAGATTGGATGTGGTGTTGAGGGATCTGGTGTAGGGGAGAATTTGTAGAGTAGGGCAGATGGTTGGACTCGATGATCCCAATGGTCTCTGCCAACCAAAATGATTCTATGATCTCCATATTTGAGGATCTTGAGAACAAGACAAGACCTGTCTATTAGGGACAGCTAAGCAGCATTGCTCTGGTTGGAGTGGGAAAGCACCAAATGCCCCAGCCTGCATCACCAAGCACCACCTGAGATGAGACCTTTGTGAAAGCCCCAAAGGCAGCAGAGCTGGGACACCCCAGCTTATGATGCACCCACCCAAAAAACTTCTCACCCACGAAGAGGAGCAAGATACCATGTTGCCCAGAGAAGCTGGGGCTGCCCCGTCCCTGGAGGGGTTCAAGGCTAGGCTGGATAGGGCTTGGAGCAACCTGGTCTGGTGGGAGGTGTCCCTTGTCCAGGGCAGGGGGGGTGGAATTAGATGGTCTTCAAGGTCCCTTCCAACCCAAACCAGTCCATGGTTCTACAGTGTGGGAGATTCTGCCAGTGTGCTCCCTGCCATGAGCCCGACTGCTTGTAGAAGACAACAGCAGCAGGAACAGGGAAGAAGAAACCCCCATGACTGCTCCCACAGTCCAGCCTGACCACAGGTGTACCTCTTCAGCGACATAATTCAATGTTTCAGCCCCATTACCAGGACTGGGGCTGTGGTGGGGACGATAATCCCCCGTTGGCGAGCGCTGACAGCGCGCTCACTGAAGCCAGAGCCACCTGAAGTCGACAAGAGAAGGGCTGGAGTGGTTATTGATTTGCTACATGACCTCGGCTAAGTCACTTAACCTCAGTTTCCTCATCTGTATATTGGGAATTATGGGACTTGCAGAGTGCCACAAATTCATCGGGGAACTACTTAAGAGCCCTATTATGACTTAATGGGATTTCCCACTTCCAAATTACTCCTATGAGAGTTGAAGCAGCTGGACTGGGATATTCATAAGTCCTACTGGAAGTGCAGAGCTTCTTTGTTGGGGCTTTTTTTAATGGTTGTCCCCCCTAAAAAAACGCATGTAAGTCTTCTAGATCAGGAGCACACAGTTGAACCGTGCCCAGGTTCAAAGCTCTTTACAAACACTTATTCAAATGCCTTTGGCCTCAGCAGTCATCCCTGCTAACAAGCACCTCTCCTTGCCCAACTCATAGGCTTTCAAAGTATATGGAGTTTCACACCACGAGCTGCTGTGGCAAGATACTCAGCTGGGTACTCGTGGTGTGAAGTCTGCTCAAATTAAGCAGCAAACCGTCACATAACGGCTCCCTGGAAGAAAGGGAAAATCCAGAGGATCATCTTAAAAGCTGGCATCAGGAACAGTGCGCTGGTTGTCTCAGGGTGGCCAGGTCCAAGCTCCAGCTTCACTCGCGGTGCGAGCGTGTGCGATCCCACCACTCACAGCAAGTCTTCAATCGCTTCGTACCCACGCCAGGACCTGGCTCTGAGCTGCCTTACGTGCCACTGCCTGACATAAAACAGGCATCCAGGTTTCCCAAGAGCGATCAGCGCATCGATTTGCAAAGCAATTCAAGGCGCCTCGAGGATGAAGCACGCTATGTGGTGAGAAGCTGAAAACAAAAGGCTTCACTACGGTGGATGCTTTCCCAGGGAAGGCAAGATAAAAATACGCAGTGTTTGTGTACAAATAGCACTTTATAAGCACACTGGCAGCCCAATACACACTTCAAGACCACAGGACTGAATCTGAAGAGCTTTCCTAGGCTAACTCGCTCCTCCACGGGGAGCTTAAACACTGCCGAGAGTGAGGAACACCTACTTCTGTCCCATCACACTCCCTTGCTCCTTCCTCACCCTTCCCCTCATCACCCACACAGTCACTTGGTATTTATTCTCTTCCATTTTATTTGGATTTCCCCTAAGCAAAGTCATTAATCTTCCCCACAGATGCACAGCTCTGACAGCTAGGGTCTTGACACCTCCAGTGCCAGCGAAGGACATTCTCATACTCTTCTCTTCCCCCCGCCTCCCTTTCTCTTTTTAAAGAAACCCTTCATACTTCACCAGCCACAAGGTTTTGATTAGAAGGTCATGTGAACTGGAGACAAGGGGACTGTGGAGGAGGAAGGCAAGGGAAGAGGATGCAACTCCCACAAGGAACTCCCAAAGTCCCACTGAAAAGGTCAGCATGCTTTTGAGTCATCTGCACTGCTCCCCGACACAGACACAAAAAAATATACTCAGCCCAGTGCAGAGATACTTGATAAAGAGTCTAATGAAGTGGAAAGAGTGTTGTAGGGAAAGAATAGTCCTCTCTCATCCCCACATCCCATGATGCTCCATCTAGTTGCTATGGAGACTTAAAAAGAGAAGGGGGTTTTGTTGTCTTGAAGGGCCTTCTCCCTTCCCAGTAACCTTGACCTTTTCCAGGTTTGTGTGTTTATGTGTAAGCATTTAAAAAAAAAAAATAAAAAAGAAAGAGATAAGGAATTCAGTTTCTTCTTATCTGGTCATGGCTCACTGGTCACTGGCTGGCACTGATGCACGTGGGGGGCCATCAGCTTGTCTCGGCGTGTAGATTTGGAGAGGATAAGAGCAAGAAAATACAGAGGGGAGCAGTTAATTAAGGCTGGTATTGCAAAGGACATTGTTTGCTGAATAATGAATTCCATATGCTTCAGAAACACAAGTGCAATTAAAGGTGTGAGAGATGCAGGGCGGGAGAGGAGGGATGGGTCATATATTACCATACAAAAGGGCCCCACTGGCCCTCCAGAGCTCGGGGTTCAAACAAGAAAGAAAAAAAACACACCATGTATAACACCCAGAGATTATTTCTCATTAAGAAGGCAGAGGTGTTGCTGCCAGTTCCCACAGGTGAAGAAGGGTTTCCAGTACTCAACAGCCATTAGAGAGGGACGCCAGAGCCATTTAGACAGCTTGAAGGTAGTTTGCTTCATGTGATGGCCAAAGCAAGATGAATACGGAGCTAAGGAGACAGGCTGACACAGAATAAGACTGCATATGAGAGGTTCATGTTCATTCCCTCCCTGCTATCCAGAGAAGCCATATATTCTCCATTTTCCATGTCCATTTTTCCCTATGGTCAGGCTAACAGAGACACTCGGAGACGGGGCTGTCACTGGGAGGCCACTGTTTGCCTCCTCCATCGTCCTTCACACTATCTGACCTCCATCTATGTCCCACTGAAACACCCTCCATCTTCCCCATCTCATTCCCAAGGGAGAGAAGGAAACCTGCTACTGGAGTTTGTACCTTCAGCTTGGGTTCCCTCCAGGCTCAGAAGCCACTAATGATTCTGCTCCTTGCTCCACCTGAGGGTACAAGCATCTTGTCACGGGACAGACAAACAAGTGAGGAAAGATGACAGGAAAACGTGTTGTTTTGTGGGAGAGAAGCCACAAACCTTGGCTTAGAGAACTTTCATATCAAGAGTGGAATCAAGACATGGACTATCCCCTGCCAGAACCTCTACAACAGAGGAGAAAAACGGCCAATGGACTTTAGCCAAGAACACAGCCTCCTCCAGGTGTGAGACTTGGATTCTAGATGGAGTGTAACACAACCCCAGCTTTAGCAAACGGGGATAATTCGTGTCAGATAAGATGATCAGAATTTGACACCGTTTTACACCTGGTTTCTTCAAGTTGTAGGTTAACGAGAACCTGATGTCCAGGGCACCTTTGAACTCCTCTCAATTACCAGCACTAGAAGAGTCCCAGGGTTGGATTTCCAAGTCCTTGAGGGATTTAGCCTCTCTGTCTCCAAGGCGGTCTCGGAGAAGGTTTATGGTCACCGCTAAACCCTGCGTCTCTGCACTCCCTACATTAACACAGCACTGACCCAAGCGAGATAAGGAATTAATCAAAACACCAAGTAAGATAAATAAATAAATCAATCCCTGATGAGTAACCTGGGCAGCTGCCTGTTCCCCACCCCCTGACCCCGGGGTAAGCTTCCTCAGATTCTGACTTGACTTGAAACGACTCTGCTTCCTCTCGCTGGTCCTGACAGCTTGCCACATCCCCACTCGAAGTGAGAAGAGAGTACAGAAGGGGAGGAGGGAGGGGAAAAACCATCATAAAAAGCCGTATTGGAAAATATTTCTCTGTTAGCTGAGAGTGCTGTTGATATGATCGCCTTTTCATTTTCTGCGAGAGGACGTGAGCGTGCGCCGACGCCGCTCCCCGCAACCCATCTCTCAAGCATATGATCTGAACAGTCGCCCGGGCTTGCTTGTCCATTCCCAGCCTGCCAAACCATTTTCAATAATAAGATCCATCTCCTTCTGCTCAAGGCTGCATTGTCTTCATATCCGTGGAGATCAGATGTCTGTTCTTCCCTTTTATCACTTGAGCCGCACGTGTTTTGATTGTAAACACCCTGATAACACTCTTGTTAGCCCCTCACAAGTGAAATAATAAAGGATAGATAACATTTCTAGCCATGATACTTATACTGTCATCCTACACTGAGATAACAAGGAGCAGACAGGCTGTGAGTCTGTCTTGCTCCGATAAGGATCTTGTCACCATAGATACAAAAGAGATAAACTTTCTAAAATAATATCCTTGTTCACGTCACTTTGCTCAAGTTGGGGAATGTACAGCACAATTCTTCTCCTGACCACCCCCCCACTTCCCACTGACCAATCCTGCCATCCCCATGGCCAGCAAAACAAGCCCTGGATGGGGTACAAGATGGGAATTCACTTTTCTCACCTGGGTTGTATATAGCTCATCCTGGCTTGTATCAGAAATGGTGTGCCCAGCAGAAGAAGGGAGGTGAGTGTCCCCCTGGACTCAGCACTGGTGAGGCCACCCCTTGAGTCTTGTGTCCAGTTCTGGGCACCTCAACACAAGAGAGATCTGGAGGGGCTGGAGCGAGTGCAGAGGAGGGACACGGAGCTGGGGAAGGGCCTGGAGAATAAATCTTCTGAGGAGCAATTGAGGGAGCTGGGACTGTTGAGCTTGAGGAAAAGGAGGCTGAGGGGAGACCTCACCCCTCTCTTATAACTGCTTGAAAGGACATTGTAGAGAGGTGCTGGTAATTAGTAATTAGCACAGGTAATTAGCAATAGAATGAGAGGGAATGGCTTCAAGCTGCAGCAGGGTAGGGTTAGGCTGGCCATGAGGCAAGAATTCTTCCCAGCAAGAGTGGTCAGAGCCTGGAATGGGCTGCCCAGGGAGGGGGTGGAGTCCCCATCCCTGACTGTGTTTCAGAGTCAATTAGATGTGGTGTTCTGGGATCTGGTGTGCAGGGGAGAACTTTGTAGAGTGGGGCTGATGGTTGGGCTTGATTATCCCAAGGCTGTCTTCCAACCTATATGATTCCACGAGTCCCAGCACATTGCCTGGCAGAGTGGAGAACACACCTAACCCTTCTCATGGAATGGCACCAGCCCAGGCAAACCCGGGTTACCTCTACATGCAGACCCACCGTGTCTCTCCCAAAAGCCCACCCAGCACGGTCCATCAGGGCGGCACAAGGCGGGATGCCACTCACCACAGCAGGTGCCAACGTTCAGAGCCTGTCTTTATCCATGGTAACTGCAAGAGATGCTTGACATTTGGCATTGAAGCGTTTCTTAAATGAAGAATGGTTTTGCAATCAAAACGGGTACGAGTGCAGAAAAGTCTCCGCTTGGCTTTCAAGCTGCTGGGTTTAGAAATTGGAAGCTGAGTGTTTCTCTAATAAAGTAAAATAAAGCACAATAAAATTACAACAGCTATTCAAGAAATACACCTAGCAATTCAGAACTACCATAACCCTTGGGAGTCGCTTTTTTTGGTTTGTCTCTTAGGAAAGTACTTTTAAACGCTTAACAAAGTACTCTGGAGGACAAAAATACCCAAGGGGATTGTTTCTAAATTGACATTTTCTCTGAAAAACCAAGGTGAAGTACCTGTTGGTAGCCTCCCATGCTTAGCTGTCTCACTGCAAATGGCAACAGGCAATGCCAAAGCAGCTGACATTTGGTGGTGACTGGTCTGTATGGTCTCCCCTTCACAGAAAATATAAGAATTTATTCTCCTCGTGGTAAGTATTGACCCTGGCTTTGCTTCACTGAATATTTACCTCCTGGGTCAATAAATCATCATGTTCATCTCAATAGAAGTCAGTATCTGCTTATTATTATATTAACCTTTACAAGGCAGATAACAGTTGTTTTTTCCCCCCCTATAATAAGATATTGCACAAATTGGATAACGAAGAAAGATTTCTTTGTGATAGTACCTTTTTCTTTTTCTTTTTACCCACTCCCAACATTTTTACTCAATTCGAGGCACGGGAAGCAACCCACATTGAGCACACCACACGGAGCTGCCTCCCTCTGACAGCCCGGCTTCCAGAGAGAGAGAGAGAGAGCACCTTAAGAGCCCCCAGGAAGACGTCTGGAAGAGGCACACGTGTGGTGCCTGTCTTCTGGCCAACATGTTAAAGTCGCTGCCTCGCTTGGTTCTCACAGGCAGCTGCACATGGTCGAGCTTTTGGCCGGGCAGGGTGTTAGCACGTGGCTTCAAGAGGGCGCAGCGCTGCCAGAGACAAGGGAGACCCCAGCCAAAATTTGGGAAGAAAACAGATGATGCGAATTTGCAAAGGAAGGATGGCTGGGCAGATGGAAAGCATGAGGATGAAGGCAGAAGGAAAGAAGTGAACCTTCATTACGGAGAGAAAAGGCCACGTGCTGAAGGCAAGCCCAGGCTCCGCTCACCAGCACGCAGGGGAAAAAGCAGCGGGAGGTACCCAGGGAGGCAGCGCTCGCTCCTCTCCTGTCAACCAGCCTTTGGAGATTAAAGACAGCGTGGCACTTCTTCAAAAGTGCAGAAGACAGTCTTGACATCCTGGCAAATTCATCCCTTCAAGAAAAATAAACGACTTCCAAGGCTGCGTGTGAGATATGGCTACACATATGGCTGGCACGTTTTCCTACACATTGCCTGAACTGCCACTATCTACCTCCCTGCTTTGGGAAGCAATTTGAGATACAGCTCCTTAGCTCTTAAACTTACAATATAGAATGTAATTCTCCTTCCTACCTTAAGCTCAAAAGCCCCTTCAAATACAACACACACGCTTCTTCGCTGCAATCTAGATTCTACCTGGGCTTGCTTCACCGGGAAGTGCTGCCCACAGACACCACCCAGACTTCCCACAGGGATGAAACTCAATAATGCTCACGTTTATCATGATAGAATGGAAGGGAACAGCATGTGCTGCGTTATCCTGGTATCAGAGCTCATCTGCCCAGTGAGGGGCTGTTGGCCTAGGGTAGGTGCCAGGAGTGGGACAGGGCAGGGGAAAAAGTTTGAGCATTATGAAAAAGCCTGGATGGGAAGGATGTTGGGAGAGAGAGAAGAAACAGCACAAAAATCGTAACCCATCACGAGCATAAAGCACCACTGGGGCCTTCTGATTGACTATGGATCCAAGCACAGTCCCAAGCATCCCTCTTTGTTTATAAACACTCATTTCCAAAAGCTTCTGAGCTGCTGCACAAAACAAACCCCAGCCATGATATGTGATAAACAGGAAACAAGCCAGGGTAAACACTGGAGCGGGAACAAAGCCTGGGAGAGCAAATAGAGAGCCCCAAGGGACAGATACCAGGGAAAACATGAGGAAAGCACATTCTCCTGCACAGCATGAACATCTACAACCAAGCAAAGGAAGAGCTCCACCAGGTTTTCCAGCAGCGTGGAGAACCAAGGTGAGCTTTACACAGCATGGCAGCAGCCCCCTTTGAAAGACTCCGGGCTTTTAGTCTTCAAAATACAGGAGAACCACAATGCCAGGCACGTGGGCTACATGTGCCCACCACAAAATCCAGGTTAATCCAGGCAGATGCTGAAGCCCTGTCAGCAAATGGCAGCTCCAGAGAAAAGCCAGCCAAGAAGTAACTGTTCTTCCTCTCCTCTCCAAAGCCTGGCTTTGGGGAAATCCCACTTCACCCAAAGTACCTGACTTCTCCAGCTGAGCAAACTCTTCCAAAGCACATCTAGCTCCCTTCACCAGAGAAAGGATGGGCTATGGCCAGCTCAGTTAAGCTGAGAACAACTGGTACATCACCCACAGAGTGGAGAAGGCAGCATCAAACACCGTTAAAAAACAGAGCTGGCGAATAGCTGTCACTTCCTTGTGCCATCTTGGAAAGAAGCAAAGACAGGAAGGATGGCCACAGAGGGGATGGCACCACCTCACCAGTTTCCAGCCCTTTGAAAAACACCCATCCAAGCTGAACGACTCAGAGGACACCCATGCTCAAGGGGATGTGTCATTCTGGTGGTGCTTCACTGCAGAGACAAGTATGAGGATCCCAAGCCTGTGTCCCAGGATCAGGAGGCTTCTGGAATGGGAAAGCATTGGCAGTGCAGCACATGTTCCATGGGCTTACATCCAGTCCAAAAAACACTTTTGCCTGTTTTTATCCTGTATTCCATGTGATGGAATTGAAGGTTTTCCTGCTGTGCTCTGAAAAGGGCAGAAACAATAACTTTTGCAATTAGCACTTGGCAGAACAAGCTCCCGTCCACAAAAAATGAATGGAACCAACTAGGGAGGAGGGAGAAATAATGGGATGCCATAAGGTAAATCCTGGCTCTGCCAGCTCGTGCAGGGGCCGTTCTGGAGCCCAGCCATCCTGGGACTTCCTGCTGGGTCTGAGGTGGGACAGGCAAAGGCTTCCTCCAAGTGCCCGAGCCTTGTCCCAGTCAAGGAAGGGCAGGAAAGTCAAAACACACTTCTTTTTTAAGCCTGTCATATCAAATTTATTGCCTTGGTCTCACCTCGTTCATGGCAACCCCACCCAAAGGGGTGGTCACAAATTGGTTCCTTCATGAAAGGAAACTCTCAGCTGGGATATGATGGGGGGTAGGGCACCGTGTTATAAACTTTTCTCTTTGCTCTGTTTGCTCCAAGGCTTTAAATTGCTTCATATCACACCTCGTGTCAGTAGGACCCAGGGGGTCTCCACCTACCACTGCACCCAGACAGCCTGTTCCCTGTGATGGGGAAACACAGGACAGTGCCACTTACCCCATCAAACCTCACCAAACCTTCCTTCAACAGAAAGAACATTGCCAAGGAGGAGCAGGCTTACTTCAGCAGGACACAAAAGGTGTAGCCAATGCCACTTGCTGAGACTCACCACCAGGATGAGAACCCATGCCATAAAAATTCCCCAAGGCTGAGCCATCCTCAGCAGGTTACACAAGAGCAAAGATGGCCTGAAATAGCAAGAATGCTGATTTTTTCAACTCCTATCTAGTCAACACCCTCTGACTCCTCATCCAACTGAAGCAGAAAACTCTATTTCAACTCCAGAACGATATCTGATCCAGCATCCCGTGAAAGATCACTCCAGTGCTCCATTCAAACTGGCTTGGACATGAGAGATGTGGTGTGCTTCAGAAAACGAGTAAGGAACCATAAACCAGGCAAAATGATAAAGAGCAACTTGTCAAGATGGGGAGATGTGCCGTGTGGGGGTTCGGCAGAGATCACTGTTAGACCCATCCTTCGTCACCTCTTCATTAACGAGCTGGAAAAAAGAAGGAAAGAGCAAACAATAGAATTGGCAGACCACGCTATATTAGGAGGTGTTGCCATCACCAGGGAAGGACAGGAGCATAAAACAAATTAGGAGACAGGTTAGAAATCAGGGTAGAAAATAAAGAAGAGCAGAGAAAAAATGTCTGTCTGGAGAGATTTACAGAGGGGATCAAAACCATTCAAGCAACCAGAAATTCTGCTCAGCAAAGGCTTTTGGTATTTCAAATTTGTAGGTGCTGTTAAACAAAACCCAAAGCTGCCCCCAGAAGAAAGTGACTGCCCACGGTTCCACACACCAGACAATTATGAACTATTTGCTTTTATTTTTTGTGCCTGAAAAGGAAACTCAGAGGCTCACAAGCACTGGAGACAATGGTGATCTGAAGATCTGCCCCCATGGATGCCCCTGTAGTTACGCCTTGGTGAGTCAAAGAATCCCAGAGGTCGGAAGGGACCTCTGGAGATCATCTAGTCCAACCCTCTGGCAGAGCAGGTCCACCAGGAAGGTGTCCATCAGCCTGTAGGAGTCCAGTCCCATTGCTCTGTGTCCAAAAAAACCTGGGGTGGGTTGTTGGTCTGGTTCATAGCCTTAGAGTACATCCAGTTTTCACCTCCTGGCCTTATTTTTTTTTCTTTTTTCCCCTTCAGCAGCCCTTTTTCCTTTAACACAAGTTATAAAACCACTCAAGTCCCAGCACCAGCGCTGTAAGAAAATACTCATCTCTCACAAGAGCTCCTGGCATCCCTCTCTAGTCAGCAGCACAGGAAGCTCAAAGGAGCCAAGAAACGTATGCAAGCACAACCCCGAGCACTGCAGGATGAAGTCAAGGAGCTTCTGATTTGGGAGGGTTGTTTTTAAAGCCACACTTCAACTGTGACACCGTGAGAGGCGCATTGACAGTTCACTCAGGTACCTCCTGCGATTCCTCTGGGCGTGGACACAACAGAAAGAACCAAATTTGAACAAGAGAGATGCCCACACAAGGACCAGGAGGGCTGAAGAGATAAACAGCTCTGGTATTTTAGTGTGCATAGATACATATATATATATAAAATTGTTTTTCTTTTAAGTATACGTACAAGATTAGATGGATATGGAGGCAGTCAGGAATCTCTGGAGATGACACAATGAGCTCTCAGTATGAAAGATCACTCTACCCAGAAATTTTCCTCATTCTTCTTTGTTTTCCCCTAGTGGGTTAGAGGGGCAGCCACACTGGGCTACAAATGAATACACCAGCCAGTGCTGGCCTTCTCCCAAGCCTTAAATTGTTTATAGCCCATTCAATCTCCACTTACAGCCCCGGATCTGCTAATCGAATTGCATCTTCCTTCAGCAGTTGGACATTTTTTCCCCTTTTAAACACCATCTTATCTAATCTGCACCATTTGCATTTCCTGAAGTCTATGTGTGGTACAAGAACCCAGTAAATCAGATTTAATACTGCAAAGAGCTCTTATCTACAGCCGAGCATTTCCCCCCTCAAGCACACGCTCGTATGCTCAAAGTAAGGATTTATGAAAATTGTTTGGGATCCTGGTTTTGTCTCAAGATTTAGGGGAGAACAAGATGCTAAGTTGCGCCTGGAGTGGAGTTTCTGTGTTGCTGCCACCTGGACTCCTTCTCTACTTCCCAACCATTGGGGCAGAGATGCTGCTGCCACCTTTCTCCTTTCTCAGGTGGAAAGGCACAGTTAGCATGGTCACGTGTGGTCGGCTCTCAGGAGGAAGATGGACCATAACTCAGTGGAGATCTCTAGAATGAGACACAGTAGCTCTGCACATCCTTCAGTACCTGACAGGTATGGTACAGTGGCATGATGGACCACTTAGGAGTACTTTGTTGCTTCTCTGATCTCAACTGGCTTCTGCTGTGCTCATCCGCTTCGATTTCCCAAGAGACCAAAGACTGACACGCTGTCCTTTAGGTCACTGAAAAGGGGGGAGCCTTGCAGGCTGCTGCAACTCCCTGTTTCCCAATTTATAAACATTCTTATATATTATATATATATTACAATATATATACATATCATTCTTATATTATAGAGAGCTGGGGAGGGACTCTTTGTCAGGGAGTGGAGCGACAGGACAAGGGGTAATGGCTCTAAATTGGAAGAGGGGAGATTTAGATGAGATACCAGAAAGGACTTTGGTGTGAGGATGGTGAGAGCCTGGCCCAGGTTGCCCAGAGAAGCTGTGGCTGCCCCATCCCTGGAGGGGTTCAAGGCCAGGCTGGATGGGGCTTGGAGCAACCTGCTCTGGTGGGAGGTGTGCCTGCCCAGGGCAGGGGGGTGGAACTGGATGATCTTGTAGGTCCCTTCCAACTCTAACCATTCTGATTCATCTCCTTTTAATGCTTATTTGATCCATCAGAGAACATCCCTTTTCTCCTCTGTGTAATTCCTGACCACAAACCTTGGCTTTTAATTGCAAGCTTGAAGATCCCATTGTTCCATTGAACAAAGAATCTCTTAGAGACCTACTAACCAAAGGTTTTAGGAAGGAACCATGATCCTACTTTCAAAGACCTACCAGAACTTGGCATATGAAACTGGGCACACATTTGGTCTCATTCTCCAGAGAGTCCGTCCTCCATCCTGCAATTTCCGTTTGAATTTGATCTCTGGTTTCCCTAGTTTGTACCTGCTGGTTCACCTACTCCAGAGGTGAAGTCTGCCAGTTGTCCTCCAGCTCACCTCTGAACTCTGGTGGAAAGCAGCCGGGTCACCTCAGCTCCCTCTGCCAGGCAACCTCCCAGCTAGGGCAGGCGTCACCTATGAGACAGAGGGTTCAGAGGTGTTTTGTCCAAAACTCGCTTGGGATCCTTTAAAAGAAACACCCAAAATTGCATCAGAATCTGTGCTTCCTGGTCCTGGCTTGACTAGACCAAGCCCATCTTTTGACATAGACCTCATCCTGCAGGGCTTGAATAAGGAGTGCCATCCCAGGACCTACCCTGAACAGTGAATGCCAGGCACTCCCTGCCATGTACCTCTGAGCAATTAGCGAATTAGAGTCAGGCTGAGGCCAAAATACAGACCTGGATCTGCTTGGTGTTACTTTACCCAAACCAACAGACGCAGGAAAGAGAAAAACCCCACAGACATGACTTACCCACAGCCTCACATTCACTCCTCCCTTGCTAAACATTAAGATAATGACATCCCAAAGACACCACAAGCTTCTCTGGTCGGAGCACCTGAGCCCCACATCGGTTAAGGGACAGGTGTCCTTTCTCCTGGGAGAGCTGATTGTGAGCTTCAATTAAAGCCGATTACACCAGACTTGAAGCCAACGGGCTTTGCAACAATTCCCCCTCTTTCTTTCTGTGTGTGGTTGGTCACTGAGCCTTGTTTCTCCCCGCAGGGGAGTCCGCTCTCTGAGCCTGCTTGCTTATTTAAAACCCAGCAGCCTCAGCCCACTCCCATTTTGCCACTTGAGACCAAAAACCTGGAGTCCCCGAATCATTAAAAGCAAGATGCAATTAGCGCCAGCACTGACTGGCTCGCTCACTCCCTCCTATTCCGTGCCCATGTCTGAAGCTCCTTCCTTTGTGAGCTCTAATGCGTGTTTAATGTGCAACTTAATTATTTGATTACAATGGTGTAATTATGTAATTGTAATGTATTGTGCAAGTTGGCTGGAAGGAGACGGGAGACATTTACGGAGTGACGTGGGATAAACAGCACAACAGCAACATCAAGGAATCAGACTAAATCCAATGAGATAATAATTTGGAGGAACAGTTAAGAAAATGAGCACTTTGGAAAATGAAAAGTAGCTGGACTTGTTTTTTGGTGGTTTTTTTTTTTTCCCTTTTTAAATCTTTTTTAATGAATTTATTTGTCCCTCCGGCCCCTTTGTGATCAGCGAGAAATTTCCTTCCCCTTGCCAAAGCCCCGGCGAGCGTGGCTGTGCTTAGAAAAGCAGAGCCAGAGGGGTTGTCCTCTCCCTGCCTCACTTCTCCCACCAGCAGGACAGGGTGCAGAAGGGCTCCTGGCAATTCATGGCAGGGCAGTAACTCAAAGTACCCAGAATCCCCCTCTGGGTCCCGTCCTCCACCCCTCTGGAGCAGCAACTTTGGATCAGAACGCTCACATCCATGGACTGAACCCAAAAAGGAGGGGGAAATATGCTCAAGGTAAGCACCAGACACAGGGGAGCTCATTGCAAGAACTGCAAACCACATCTCAACCCCCATAAATACTTCAAGGGTGGGTGTCAGGAGGATGGGGCCAGGCTTTTTCCAGTGGTGCCCAGTGACAGGACAAGAGGGAACGGGCACAAACTGGACCATAAGAAGATCCATCTACACATGAGGAGGAACTTCTTCACTGTGAGGGTGGCAGAGCCCTGGCAGAGGCTGCCCAGAGAGGTGGTGGAGTCTCCTTCTCTGGAGACATTCAAACCCCACCTGGACATGTTCCTGTGGGACCTGCTCTGGGTGGACCTGTTTTGGTAGGGGGTTGTATGATCTCCAGAGGTCCTTTCCAACCCCGTATCATTTTGTGATTCTCTGATCTCAGGGACAGATTCTGAGTCCAGCATTGTAAGCTCCCTGGTTCCTCCTTCAAGAGACTTTAATGACTCCCTTTCTCCCAGCAGCAAACACGTTCTCAAGGAGACCACATCAATAAACAAGAGTGCCAGGAGCCCAGACAACCAGTTCAGCCTACTCACCCAACTTCTGGTGAGGCACAACCAACCTGCAACGTTCCAGATTTCTGTGGGAGACACAAGCCCATGGTGGGTGTTTTAGGGAGACCTCTGAACCCATTTCTCATCACTAAATAATCGACAGCTGGCAGAAAGTTCATAGCAGTTAAGCTTTACATAGCAAGGGATGCTCCATGCAGAGCTCAGCTCCCACAGTGCTGACACAAGCCAAGGCCAGAGGAGAGAGATGTGTACCCACGACTCTTGGCAACCGTACTCACAGCACACGCACCATCAAACTGTTCTACAGGTGACGCATCGATAGACGACCGGGGTGACAAGCCCTGGCTACTTCAGCCAAGTGTTCCTCCTGCAAAACAGCCTTCCCAAGCCAAACTTTGGTAAATGTGGGATTCTGACCCATTTCAACAGCAGGCTGCAGCCTGATCTTGTCCAAACACAAACCCCAGAGCAAGTAATACTGATACCGTTCTGCTATTAGCTGAGCAAACAGAGGCAATGACAGCCTCCTGCCTTATCTGTCTGCCAGCTAGCCAAATAAGATCAGCCAAGGAGCAAACTCCCTGATAAGGAAGGGTTCCCCCAGTCAGCCAACTCCAGCAAGAGCAACATCTTGTAATGATGCCAACTGGGGGGTGATGGTGAGTGTAACCAAATAGCCATCGCTACGTGCAGACTCAGGCTGCCAAAAATTGCGTCGCTGAACTCCTTGCACAAGACCCGATTTCAGTCCGATGGCTCTAACTCTCCCTGGGGGCTTCTGGGTATGATTACTACATGCTGTATACAATTACAAGCTTCATTCCCCAGTTTGCCCATGGAAAGGCCTACAGCAACTACTGGGAGACAAAACAAGCAACCAACAAAGTTTCCCCCTGGCTCCATCCCTTCCCAGAAACACACATTTTTGGAAAGAGCCTCCTTTCTGAATCCAACACCACAACCCCCAAAAATCCTGCCCCCTCCTAACTTGCAGCCAGACAATCAAGTATTTTCCACCAAAATAAAAAGGCATCATTCTGAAACAATACTTCAGGATAAAAATGTTTGCTTGGGGGAAGTTTACTTCTTGAAGAATGTCATCTGGAACCGGAGTAAAAACATTTATGTTTCAAAATTAGGGGAAAAAATAAGAAAAAAAATAAATTGTATTCACTCTCAGCTTCCATAAAAATAGAAAACAAGAAAAACAGAAAAGAGCATTTAATGGAATCCTAACAAAGCAGATTTGGCATCCCCCACACGTTCCAGTGTGTTACTTTCGAGTAAAAACGCCAAGAAAACTTTCTGGGCTGAAGACTTCTGGCTGTCTGGTTGCCCACAAGGTAAAAGAGACTGCAGACTGGCTTGCACCAGCAAGGATTTCCAGAGCATCCCTCTCAAAAGCCACTGGGGCCATGGCCTTTAAAACCTATCACTGAATTCTCTGCCATTCCAGAATGCAGTAACATTTTGCTCCTGCTCCACATACCGCCCACCCCCCAAAAAAATTGAAGAGAGGTCTTCTCCTACCGATCTGGGCAGCTGCTGGGCCCCAAAGCGGCAGCCATCACCCAGTATGTGAGGTCTAAAATTCCTCTCGTTGCACCAGGGTATTTGTATGCATATCTAAACGTTTGAGAATTATTATGTTGTGCAAAGGCTTGTCTAACTCTTCAGGGAGGTCACGCAGACGTGTTATATATTCAACCGACGTGCAATAAACACGATTTAGCACCATCTACTCACCTCCAAATACTCTGGTTCCTCGCTCGCAGGGAAGAGAAGCAAAACAGAATTTTAATAATGCATCAGCAACAGTTTTGATTGTTATTAGATTTGCAGAGTCCCCCGGGGTGGTGTGACATTCATTGCACACACACACACACACACACACACAAACCCCAAGCAAGCCGCTATCCTGACACTGATGGCCAGATTGATGCAGAAGAGCAGAGCAGAGCACTCGATGGGAGAGGAGGCTGAGTGTGAGGAAGCCCACAGCCTCCCTGCTTCACCCACAACCTCCCTGCTTCACCCCCAGCCTCCCTGCTTCACCCCCAGCCCATCCCCCATCTCCCATCACAGCGACAAAACTTCCTCTTTCAGGAAATGGTCCAAAAACTTTACAGAACCCACAGGCTTTCTCCAGGACATTAAAGCACAAAGGTGCCACCCCTGGCTGAGCAAGACTCCGTGACACTGATGCCAGAGCTGGAAGAGGACACTGGGAGAAGCACCTCTGCCCTTTCACTGTGTTTCCTCTAACTTTTCCCTAAGTACCTGCTCCTGTGCCCTGGAGGGGATATTGGCTGGATGAGTCCCTGCTCTTGGGCTTTTATTTTCGGCTTGGGTTTTCTATTGAGTCTTTGCAGCTATGACTAACGAGAGCTCTGTTCTCTCCCTCCCCACCTCTCTCCTGCTAATCACAGAATCTCAGGGATTGGAAGGGACCTTGAAAGATCATCCAGTCCAATCCCCCTGCCAGAGCAGGAACACCCAGAGCAGGTCACACAGGAACGCCTCCAGGGGAGGCTTGAATGTCTCCAGAGAAGGAGACTCCACCACCTCCATGGGCAGCCCCTGCCAGTGTTCCCTCACCCTCACTGTGAAGAAGTTTTTCCTCATATTTAACTGGGATCTCCTCTGTACCAGCTTGCACCCATTGCTCCTTGTCCTATAATTGGGTGTCACTGAGATGAGCCTGGCTCCATCCTCCTGACACTCACCCTTTACAGATTGATAAACGTTAATAAGGTCACCCCTCAGTCTCCTCTTCTCCAAGCTCAAGAGACCCAGCTCCCTCAGCCTTTCCTCATATGGGAGATGCTCCACTCCCTTCAGCATCTTGGTAGCCCTGCCCGGGACNTGCACTCTATTCCCTCATTCAAGTAATTGATGAATATATTGAACAGTACCAGTCCCAGTACTGATCCCTGAGGGACTCCACTAGATACAGTCCCATTGACCACCACTCTCTGGCTTCTTTCCTTCAGCCAGTTCACAATCCACCTCACTACCCTATTATCCAGGCCACACTTCCTCAGTTTAGCTACAAGGATGCTGGGGGAGACGGTGCCAAATGCTTTACTGAAGTCAAGGTACACCACATCCACTGCTTTACCATCATCTATCCACCTGGTTATGTCTTCATAAAAGGCAATCAGGTTGGTTAAGCATGACTTCCCCTTGGTGAAGCCATGTTGGCTGCCTCTTATGACCTTCTTATCCTTGATATGCCTAGAGACAGCACCAAGGATAAGTTGTTCCATTACCTTTCCAACAGACCCCAGTCTAGCTGCCTTAGCCCACGCAAAGCTATGAAAAATTCACCTTTTTCAATTTCTCTAATATTGAGGAAGTTGCTTTCTGGTCCTGACCAGTTGCCTCCCATCCTCTTCTCCCTCCTTCCCCAAGGCCCTGATGAGCCATTTGGTCTCTTCCCTGCCCAACCCACAGGTGAAAAATTGAATAAAGAAACCCAACCCACTCGTTTCTTATAGACAACCAGCTTTCCACGTAAGCATTAAATATCAATTATATGAGAAGTCATGCAGTGCTTTAATTATAGTCATGAAAAATCATCCCATTAATCAACTTTCTAATCAGCTAGTTTCTTGTAGTAAGGTGGCAACTGCTATTTTATCGATTAACTCTTAACAGGCCACCCGGATAAATCAATTCTCCATTTCTGCGTGTATGTCCTGTTTTACCAAGAAGAAAAATCCTCCCTTTATCAGGGACTTGCCTGAGTGCAATAACCAGCTCCTTGCTGCTTCGTTTTGGCAGTGCTGCCTCTTCCCTCTGGGGCTTCTTCGTCAGGGCCAGGAAGTGGGCTCCTTCCTCTCAACACCCACCGCCATCCCAGCACAGGCTCCACAGAAAGGGCCCCCGTCGTCTTCCAAAGGGGTGATTGAGGAGCCTGGGTCCACTTCGGATCAAAAAAGAGCTGCAAGAAAAAAGGGTGAGAGAAGACAACAGAGAGCTTCGCCTTTTGAGAGGGGATGAAAAGAGCTCAGCTCGCTCAGTTTAGCGAAACAAAAGCCAAGAAGGGGCATGGCTGTGGTCTGGAAATACATGGAGAACTGGCCAGGGCGGGGGAAAAAGGGAGGGAGGAAACGACAGTGAAAAAAGAGCCATTTGAGTTGGAGAACAAATGAGAACAAAGCAGCTGAGAATTAATATAAGCTGGAGTTTAGAAATACAGGCTAAGAGGCTCAGACTTTCTAACAGGCTTCCCTTGGGAGTCACTGGGCAAAACCTAAACATGGGTTTTGCATAAGTTGAGCTGCACCGGGGAGAGGCGTGACTGCAGGGAGTTTGTGATGGTTAGGCACGAACACAGGGCTCCAAGGAGCCCGTCCTGCCTTCAGAGGAGGCTTTCTGGGATGCGCATCCAGGCTAGACACGAAGCCACTTGATTAATTATTGCCTCTGCTGACTTCTCCCACCTACTGCTCAGTTCAACACCAATTATTCAGGATCAGCTCATAATAACCTATTGAAGAGGTACAGCTTTTCATTTGCATAAGCAGTTTCAGCCAACACAGTCTGCTGAGACAGAAAATATACACTGAATATTTAGCAAGTCTGAGGGCATTTTAAAAGCATGTGATAGTGCACAGTTGATGACATCATGCGTTTCTCACGGTTCCTGAAGCTGGAGAGTAAACTAACGCAGCGCAGAAGTTACCCCCCAAATTGACTGGAGCAGCATTTAAAGAAGAAGAAGAAGAAAAACAAACAAAAAAAAGAAAAAGAAAAGCAGAGCGTTTCTAGGCTTAAATGCAACTTCCAGAGAGTCTCATCTATCAAAACCAAAGCTGAAAGAGACCTGAAAAACTCTATGCAAAACTCTTGAGCAGCACGGGAGATCAGAGACAAGGATCTCACACCTTGGAAAGGTGCAACAAGCTGGTGTGTTAAGGTCTGAACGTGTCTCGACACACAAGCCCAGTCTCAGATGAAGCCACATGGAATCCTCATCCCGCTGTTCCAGCCCGGCAGGTGGCTGTGTTACAGCTTCAGGAGCTTGCCCAGGTTTTGGAGAGGCCTGTTCCTTCTTCAGTTTGGCTGCCGAGTACCCACAAACAGAGGTTTACAGCCCTATGCACTTTTTGCTGCTGCGGCCTCTCCTCCAACAAAAAAAAGCTAAATATCCCTGAAGGATATTGGTGCACCAGTATCAGCTGATAAAAGAGTCCCCACAAACCCTTTCCTCCCTCCCGGTGCTCTCTTCTTGGCTCTTATTCCACACCCCCTGCAACTGCTTGAGCAGCCATTAGCCCATTAAAGGAGGCTGGTCCCTAGGAATAACCCCCAGCAGCACAAACCTGGCTTGGTGGGACATGGAGTTACACAAACCCTTTTCAGTCAGTGGAATCAGCTGCCCAGGGAGGGGGTGGAGTCCCCATCCCTGACTGTGTTTAAGAGTAGATTAGGTGTGGTGTTGAGGGATCTGGTGTAGGGGAGAACTTGTAGAGTGGGGCTGATGGTTGGACTTGATGATCCCAAGGGTCTCTTCCAACCTAAATGATTCTACGATTCTCTCAAATCTCCCAACCCTCCTTATTCCTTCCATGCATTTGGTGCCCCAGTAACTACTACATATTACACCAGTGCAAGGATCAATGTTTCTATGATTGTGATGTGCCCAGAGGGTACCACAGGGTTGCCCAAAGAAGCTGTGGCTGCCCCATCCCTGGAGGGGTTCAAGGCCAGGCTGGATGGGGCTTGGAGCAACCTGCTCTGGTGGGAGGTGTCCCTGCCCAGGGCAGGGAGGTTGGAACTGGGTGATCTTTAAGGTCCCTTCCAACTCTAACGAGTCTATGATCCTAAATGCTGGCAGAAGGCATGTTTCCATTGAAAAAAGCAACTCCATAGTAGTATGTTCCCAGGACAATGGCAGTGGCCTCTAATTCTATTTTGAACTGATATTGCAGGGAAACATCTCCTATTCAGATACCTCTTTGCTTACAGGGAACAAGGACAGGAAATCTACACCTCCTCTTACCCAAATCCTGCCGTATGCTACAGGGCTTCCTCACACACTCACACCTTGTGCACCCCACATCTTCCAATGTATTCCCCACATCTTCCAATGTATTCAGCACACTAGAAGGAAAACCACCAAATCACCCCAGAGCCAAATTGCAAACACACACACCAGAGCCTGTAAAGAATAATAAATGGCTCCCCTGTGCCGTTTCCCCCACATACCCCCTCCCTCAGGAAAGCTTGGGCAGCTTTAGAAATGCTTTTCCTTGCGTGGCCCAGGACAGCAGCACCCATCAGGGTGTTCAACTTGGGGGACGATGACTCGGGACACAACACACGACAGGTCCACAGGCAGACAATAGCCAGTGTGGGGCACGGGGGGGACAAATTGGGGAGAAGAAGGCCATGAAAGCTGCAAATTTGGGCAGTCACCGCTCAGGGCTGGCTGAAGGCAGAGTAAGGAGCTGGCTGAAGGCATCAGCACAACAGGAGCCCTTTGATTTATTCGCCGCCACGGCAATTATTTATTCATAAATAAAACAAAACACACACAGACACACAAAAATAATAAGGGACCGAGACCGGATGCCTGCTCAGAGGTGGCATCTGTGGGAGGAAGGAAGGTACAAGGACCCCACCCTGAGAGGGCTGTCTGACACTTCTTCTGCCCCCACCCACAATCATAACCTCTGATTTAATTACTTCAATGGGAAGGTGGAGGGGGAACCAACCAAACAAAAGGGAGAAGGCAGGAAGGAAAGCAGGCACTGCTTTACCAATCAAAAGCTCCCCAGCTTGCTGCCTCCTGTCCTGGACACCCCCAGGGCCGATGGAGGGACGATTCCCCCCTGCATCCCCTTCACGGGGACGCTCCCAGCCGCATCCAGCCACCGCTGGCAAGGGGGACCCCAGGGGCAGGGATGCTCTTGGCGAGGCTAAACCACCAAGGAGAGGTTTGTGTGTCAAAGAACGAATGAAAACGCCCAAGGAAATAAAGAGAGAGCAATTAAATCACACAGCTCGCTACCGCCGAGATCAATGCCATCGAATAACACGTTTTCAGGCCGAGCCTTGCGGGTTTCGGAGACGGCCCAAAAGAAGCCAGGGAGAATTTGGGCAGATGTTCAGCACCGATGAACCCAGAGCCGCTTCCCAGGCTGCCAGCTTTTGCTGGGGGATTTGAAGGCGGCGTGCTTTGGGGAGCGGGCATTTGCCTGCTGGCTCAATTCACGCTCAGGAATTTCATTTTCCAGGATGTCAACAAGGCTGGGAGGGTTAGAAATGTACACTTGCTTTTTAGTGACAGCTGAACTACATGAAATCTGGCTCTGGGGCTCTAGAAAAACACAGTAAATACTGTTAAGACTTGCAATAAAACTACTCCGCTTGGCAACAGAAGGCTTTTCTTACCCACCGCTCCTTCAGGTACCTTCTCCTTCTCTCACTCCTGCCCAGCAGCTTCATCTTTGCTACCAGGACTCAGTTTTGGGAGCATCAGGTTGTTCACAGCATCAGGCGAGTGAGCAGACCACCTTCTGCCCCAAGAGAAGGAGAAGACAAGGTTCAACACAGCCTCAGCAGCCCAGCCAGGAACTTCTGAGCCCCTCCAAGGAGAAGAGTCGGGGGGCCCTGGCAGACAGTAAACTGTCCATGAGCCAGCAATGTGCTCTGGTGGCCAGGAGGGCCAGCAGAATCCTGGGCTGCATAGGGAAGAGTGTGGCCAGTGGGTGCAGGGAGGTCATTCTCCCCCTCTGCTCTGCACTGGGGAGGCCACAACTGGAATCCTGCCTCCAGTGCTGGGCTCCCCAGTTCAAGAGAGACAGGGAACTACTGGAGAGAGTCCAGCACAGGGCAACAAAGATGATGGAGGGACTGGAGCATCTCCCCACAAAGGAAAGGCTGAGAGAGCTGGGACTCTTTAGCCTGGAGAAGAGAAGGCTGAGGGGAGAGAAACCTTCTTCATGCTCACAAGTGTCTGAAGGGTGGGTTGAAGGAGGATGGAGCCAGACTCTTCTCAGTGGTTCCCCGGGACAGGACGAGGGGCAACAGACACAAGCTGGGACATGGGAAGTTCCATTCCAAGATGAGGAGAAGCTTCTTTGGGGTGAGGGTGGCAGAGCCCTGGCAGAGGCTGCCCAGGGAGGGTGTGGAGTCCCCTTCTCTGGAGACCTTCAAGCCCTGCCCGGATGCGGCCCTGAGTGCTGTGCTCTGGGCAGCCCTGCTTTAGCAGGGGAGTGGGACTGGGGGATCTCCAGAGGTCCCTTCCAACTTGACAGCTCCATGATTCCACACACGATGCAGGGCAGAGGAGCCCCTCACTTCAAGGTCCCTCCAACCCTCTGGCACCGCACAGCCAGGACAAGGCTCCGTCTCGCACCCAGATGAGCCCCGCTATGCATTAGCCTGACTCCACGCTGCTGTACAAATGGGTCTGTCAAGCGTAAGTGGATTCTGCCTTCTGAGAGGGGAAGATGAGGAGGTGGGAGAGACCTCCTGGGTCAGCAATCCCAGGTCTTTGCTGCAGCAAGTGATGCCTTGTGTGAGCCTGTGTTTTATTGATTCTGCCCCCAGCTCACCGGCTTTCCCAGCTCCGGCCGATACAAAGCGTGCGATTTAAAGATTGAGCGCTTCTAAATATTAAATGGGGGAAATCAAAACAGAATGAAAAGTGTTAGTTATCCCTAAATGGGGGCAGCTGTAAAAACCCACAGCAAGCGAAGCACCAGCCTCACTTCCACTCCATGGCCGTGCAGTCCTCCATCGAATATGGCAGCAATTAAAACGATATACAACATGCGACGAGAGAAGAGCTTTCTCTCCACAACCACGGAGGTCCCCAAACCCCTCGCTCCTGACCCCCAAAACACCTCTCACCCTAGACTGCCCTCCCTTGTGCAAGGAGAAGTCAGGTAGATGGGATGCCCCACCCAGCCCTCCACCCAGGCAAAGACAGCCCACGCCGGTTGGAGGAGCAGGGGCTTTGTTGCTGTGTCCTTAGGATGCCTCTGAGTCAGGGAGGCTGTGACTGTTTGGAAGCCCAGGAGACCCAAGGACCCTCCTGAAAGCAAGCACGTGAGTTATCAGCATCTCCTCTTCTCGGTTCTCTGGAGGCCTCCGATCACACCAGGTTTTCACCGCTGAAGAAGCCAGCAAGAACGCCAGGCTCCCAAACACCCATCAGTCTCCCCACCACCACCACCCCCAGCAGCAAACTGCAGATTTCAGCCCATTTTAAAGCATGGTAGAGAGCTGGGAGCGTGCAGCCCCTCCGTGGCTAGAAGGATCTCTGTCGAAAGCTCCCGCAAACGGCTCCACAAACTTTAGTGACAGCATAATTGCACATTATCTCCTACAACTTCACTTTGACGGTTTAGGGGACAATGCAGAGAGCAAAGAGACTGTAATATTCGTATTGACATTTCCCCAAAATGCCTCCTTTCCTGATAAAGCCGCTGTCTTATGAATATGGAAAGCTTGCCTGAAGGCTTTGCTTAAATGCAGTGTGTTCCTATTTAATCAGAAGAGGTGGAGCGGTAGCGACCCCTACACAACAATGGACCAGCGCTTTTTAGGATGTGCAAGACGTTTCCCATTTTCATGGACAATTCTGTTTACAATCCCTCCTCTAAAAGGGCTTATAAAAGATTCACTCCGCCTCGGTGTTTGAAACAAGAGTCAGTCAGAAAACAGGATTCTGTCTCCTATTCCTTCCCCCTGGGTATTGCTAATGAAAACCATTTTTTGTCTAAACTTTTCCATAAGAAACAACAGACTTTTTTTTTTTCCCCTTTCTTTTTCCTTCTCCTTCTTCTACTTCTCTGGTAAAAAATAAAACAAAGTGAAAACTAAAATACTTCAGCCACAGCCCAAAATACGGTGAAGTGAAAGAAATGCCAGGGTGCCCAAGGAGAGCGATGAAGAAGAGCCAGAGCAGGGAAGCAGAGTGTCTGCTGGACCAAGTGACAGGCTACCAAAGACCATGGAAAATGTGGGGAAACCAGTTTCTATGGATTTCAAAAGCCCCCCCTGCCTTTGGGCACGCATCTCCTAGGAGTAAAGAAGGGAGATTTGCTGGAGGTGGGTACTCGGCACCTTCTGAAAATCCAAACTGCTGACAACCAGTATCTGGAGTTGGATGATGAGTAAGTGCTTGAGCCTAACTTGGAGAAAAAAAGACAACTTCTTTTTCCCCCCTTAAGGGTGAAATCCATGGAAACCCATGGGGACTTTTTGCCCCAGACTTCAGCAGAGCCAGGACTTCACTTGAGCAGTTTCTCTTCACTGTTCCTCAATCACCATCCCTGACTGTGTTTCAAAGTGGATGAGCTGTGGTGTTGAGGGATCTGGTGTAGGGGAGAACTTTGCAGAGTGGGGCTGATGGTTGGACTCGATGATCCCAAGGGTCTCTGCCAACCTGAATGATTCTATGATCCTATGATCTGTCTCCATGCCCACAGTGGACTCTTTGCACCAAAGCTGCCAGGTCCAACATCAACAGCCACGAGGGTGTTCTTCCCCCCGGTTCCCTCACTCAGGTTTTTGGACACAGGTACCAGCAATCCACTGGTTTCCTTTAATGCTGCTGCAGAGAAGAGTCAGATTTTGACAGATTTATATTTAGACCCACTTTCTTTTTTATATATATGGGGATTTTTTTTTCAAGGATCTCTGTTTACCTTCTGGATAGAGCTCCAAGTTCACCCACGGAGGCAGCCATCGAACCATGGAAAACAACAAAAAGTAAAGGATGTGCTAAAAAAAAATCCATAGTATCTGTAATACCTCAATTAAGGGAGCATAACTATTGAAGCCTGAAGTATCTTGAGAATCTAAGCCATCAATTCTGACAGCAGAAGGTGCCACTATTAGAGCTGGGGAAAAATCTTTGCTTTTCAGCTCACGAGCAGGGAATATCTCTCTCCCCGAAAAGACAAGAAATTATATATAACAGTATTATTTTACGTTCTGCTGAAATCCACAATTTTGGTTTTATGGTCTACCTTTCACTTTTCTACTGGCAGAGCTGGTTCTTCCCTGATCCTGTAAATATTCTGATTCTCAAACAGGGCTGGAAAGGTTTGAAAGAAAATCTTGTTCCGCTTCCACAGGCTGGCCAACTGGGAGGGACTCCAGCATCTGGAGTGTAAAAAAGGGGTAAGCACACTTCTGGTCGTGGTCCAAATTTCAGAGAGGAGGGCAAGAAAAACCTCTTCGGGGAAGGCACTGGTGAACTAGAAAACACCTTCAAAGACGGTTGAACACTTACACAAAGGGGCTGGGAATGGGAATTGTGTGAAATAGCCACAGTTCAGGGAGCATTTTGCTGTCAGGCACCCTTTGACTCCAGTTTCTCCCCCCGAGAAGCAGCGGAACAGACAGCACTGGTATTTGGAAAGGTTTTTCTTTCTCCACCCACGAGTTCCCAGGACAAGCCCCCTCCACAAGCTAAATCCTTCCATTTGATGTCCTTCCAGGTCACCGGCCAACCTGTCACATCCCTGGTGCGACCTGGCTTTTTAGGGAGCCAGGAAGCCACAGGAAAGCGCTGCTTTAATACATGCAAAGAGCAACGCAGCGAACCACCATCCTCGAGGCAGCGACTGAAAAGGTGCAGCTGCCACCTCAGCCACCAGAGATTTTTGTCCCTGTGATTTCACGCAGGAGGACAGGGCTTTCTCTTCTCACAGGCAGGAGAAGCAGCTCAGCAGGATGGGGTGGGTGGCTGCTCTGCAGGGCAGCAGAGAAAGCCCACGGCTTGCTCGCTGGCTCTGATGAGAGAGAGAGAACAGATCCTCCGGAGAAAGGGCAACATGTCACCGAGACCACAGAAATGCTGTCGGCCTCCCAGCACCACAAGCACTTGGCAAGATGGCTCAAACCTGGCTCAGCCCTGCCAGGTCCCCTGTGGCTCATACCTCCTGCTCTGGGCCACAACTTCAGCCCAAGCATGGACCTCTCTTGTCCCAGGGCTGTGCTGGACCTGGAGGGACCTTTCCCCAGCTCACGTTGTACTATTGCTTTTCCCCCTCGAGAAATGAGGTCTTCGCAGCAGGGGCTGTAGCAGGGGAAGGACTGTGCCTCTTCCCAGGCTGGGCTGGGTATTGGGAAGCCATCCACATCCAGCCAAGCGCAAGGCACAAGCTGGACCGGCCCAAGGCCCATATGTCACAAAGGGGAAGGACAGTCCAACTGACTCACCACAGAAATCGTTATGATCTGCCTCCCGGGCACTAATCTCATACTCATCTGCTACGAGCCCCAGGGCTCCCTGCAGACAACATCTGCCAACCAAGGACACCGGCTCCATCGCTTTACTGCTGAGACTTTCCATCTAGGTGAACAGAAAGGTCACAACCAGCAGGAATTCGCACCAGCAGATGTTTCTGCTACAACCCAGTCTTAATTCAATGACCTCAAATACCATATTCAATTCTGGGCCCCTCATGACAGGAAAGACATTGAGGAGCTAGAGCGGGTCCAGAGAAGGGCTGCTGAGGGCTCTGGAGCACAAGTCTTGTGAGGAGAGGCTGAGGGAGATGGGGGTATTCAGGCTGGAGGAGGCTGAGGGGAGACCTTCTCCCTCTCTCCAACTCCCTGAAAGGAGGGGGTAGCCAGGAGGGGTCGGTCTCTTCTCCCAAGGAACAGGAGACAGAACAGGAGGAAATGGCCTCAAGTTGCACCAGAGGAGGTTCAGACTGGAGATCAGGAGAAATGTTGACACTGAAAGGCTTATCAAGCCTTGGAACAGGCTGCCCAGGGAAGCAGTAGAATTGCCAACCCCAGAGATGGGCTGATGTGGTGCTGAGAGACACGTCTCAGTGGTGGTTTGGCCAATGTTAGGTTGATGGTTGGACTTGATGATCTTAAAGGTCCCTTCCAAACTGACAGTTCTATGATTCCATGGGCACTGTGTCCTCTCTCACAGGGAGCAGTAACAGCAACCAACCCCTTTGGAATCCACCAAGAAATTCCACCTGCCTCACCAACACTGCTAGGTCCCTAGAAAAGAGGGGACAATTCCCTCATCATGCTAGGGCGGTCAGCAATCCCATAGTGGTTCTGAGGGGTCTCAGCACCAGCCAAGGTGCTCCATCCACCCCAGCTTCTCAGCAGTTGGGAGGTTTTGCTGAAAAACGAGGCCTACGGCTGAGCACGTCAGACAGTGCCTGGCCTCCAGCCACATGGGTTAGCACTCCGTGATGGAGGATGAACTCACCAGCCCGAAGCACGGCTTCATTTTATTGCAATAAAGAAGAATCAAGTAATGACAAGCCAAGGGGTGAGCGGAGGGGTAATGGGCGAGCTGCCATCAAGAAGAGCGAGAGGAAACCCTCTCCTCCCCCTGCTCTTTGCCTTCCTCCGCTCCCCAGCCGCCTGCCACTGCCTGTGGAAGCGCCAGATGATGCCAAGAAAGCTGTTGGACGAAGCATAGGCATTTCTCAATTTATCCTCAGCCTCTCAAGCCTGGTTGCAGCAATTAATGATAGCAACCCCTCCCCTCCCAGCCCTGTGTAGCCCGGCCCGGCCTGCTCTCCACCTGGCCAGCCAGAAAGCCCCGCTCCTTTGAACTCCTCACATTATCAATACTGCATTAACGGCAGACAACTTCTTCAGTGTTGGTATAATTGCCACTGAGGAATATTGCCAGGCAGAGTGCATTTGCTTTTACAGCAAGGAAAAAAACAGCCCTGCCTGCGGGGAGGTGTCCCTGTTGGACCTCCAGCATGGCTCCTGTCATGCAGCGGGACTGGTGAAAGCTCAGGGTTTGCTGGCAGAAGGAAGAGGTGTCCCAAGGGAGCAGCCACCTCGCTCAGACTCTTTGCTCAAAAGCAATTCATGCCTGGCTGCCAGGCAGTGGGCGACCCATCGATTTGGACTAAGCAGTACTGGCAGTTCAGGAGGGCACGGCTTCTTTCAAGCACTCTGCCTAATTAGCAAAGCTGACTTGGTTTTACCATCCCTTGGCCAAGCTGGTTTTCATGGTATTGCAGACTCGGCCCTATCAACATCTCAGGCAAGCTGAGTAAAGAAAGAAATTCATTCCTGTGAGGGTGGTGAGGCACTGGTTGCCCAGGGGAGTTGTGGAGGCTCCATCACTGGAAGTGTTTAAGGCCAGGTTGGATGGGGCTTGGAGCAACCTGGTCTGGTGGGAAGTGTCCCTGCTCAGGGCAGGGGGGTTGGAACTAGATGATCTTTAAGGTCTCTTCCAACTCTAACGATTCTATGATTCTATGAGTTGACCATACCCGCTAAATCAGAGCCACCTCCTGCCTCTCTCAAAACCAGGGCCCTTTAGCAGAGCTAAGAGCATCCCGTTATGTCACAAAGTAGTCTGTGCACAAACACAGGAGTTCAGGGTAAAAAACCACCTTCATGGGAGGTGATTCTGCCCCTCTACTCTGCTCTGGTGAGACCCCAACTGGAGCACTGTGTCCAGCTTTGAAGTCCTCAACATAGAAATGACATGGACCTGTTGGAACAGGTCCAGCGGAGGGCCCAAAGATGCTCAGAGGGCTGGAGCCCCTCTGCTGTGAAGACAGGCTGAGGGAGCTGGGGTTGTTGAGCCTGGAGAATAGAAGGCTCTGGCGAGACCTTAGAGCAGACTTCCAGTACCTGAAGGGGCTACAGGAGGGATCGGGAAAGACTCTCTGTCAAGGAGTGGAGTGACAGGACAGGGGGCAATGGCTTTAAATTGAAAGAGGGGAGATTTAGATGAACTACTAGAAAGAACTTCTTTGCTGTGAGGGTGGTGAGAGCCTGGCCCAGGTTGCCCAGAGAAGCTGTGGCCTCCCCGTCCCTGGAGGGGTTCAAGGCCAGGCTGGATGGGGCTTGGAGCAACCTGGTCTGGTGGGAGGTGTCCCTGCACAAGGCAGGAGGGTTGGAACTGAATGATCCTTAAGGTTCCTTCCAACTCTCACCATTCTATGTTTCTGAAAATACAGTTTCACACCCTCTGAGATTGTTTTAGCTGGGATGCTTGAACATGGAAACCACAGAAATAATTTGCCCCTGAGAAACCCAGACCTCCAGGTGCATTCTGGGTCTCCATCCTAATTCAATTTACCCGAAGAAGCAGAGTGTACCAGGACAATCAGAAAAGCAATATGTAGCTCTCATCGAATGCCTGACAGCAGACCTAACCGCGGAACCGCAAACGAGCTATCTTCCCCCAAATCAAAACCAGCTTTAAGGAAAGCCCACCTCAACAACACAGATGAATAAACGTGCAGCCGGTTCGTGCCCAAATTCCCAGATCCAAATTCCCTTGGACACGGGGGAGGACGGGATGAGAACCTGCTTTGTAAGCGCGATGACTCACGCCAGTCTCTGCAAACAGCCAAGCCAAGTGCACCAGACTTCAAAGGGCTTGAGAAAGGATCTGACTCTCTCTTCCCTGTCATCTGTGTGCGTTTCCAATTTCAGTCACGCTGTGACATCTAGGGAGCCCAGCTGGATGAACAGGAAGCTGAGGAGCTCGGCCTATGGCTAATTTACTGTGATAATCACAGTAGGCATGGCCTACCAAAGAGACGAGTCACAGGGAAACCAGCAGCATCTGTCACGGACCCGTTGCGCCGACTGGGACGGAGTCGTCTCCTCCTGCCTCGAGTGTTCCCCTTTAAATGGGATAACGGCCCTGCCTGGCTCGCACGGACCCTGGGAAGGAGGGGAAAGCACACTCAAGCCAGGGAGCTCCTCAGGCACTGCGATAATAGGAGCCAGGCAGACATGCAAGAGCGAGAGGACTTTCACCCAAGCAGCACATTAAATATAAAAGAGAAGTCACCATGGATGTTAATATATAGCATCAGGATTTATTCCCCCCTCCTGTTCTCAGTGTCACGTGACAACATTAATTAAATGTGTTTCTGACCCCGCTGCGCTTCTTTAAATATTTGCCATTCTCCACAAGCACTGTTTGGTTAATGAAATGAAATTAATGAGCTCATTAGATTGTGCCGTAATCTTTCAGATGCGAGCCTGGCACTTAGAATCGCTGCTCCCTTTCTCTGCTCCCGCGGTTTAACTCGACGCATTCAGCTCCAGAAGCAACAGCTGAAGAGTGGAGTAATCAATTAACGGGCCAGGAGGAAGGGGAAGGAGGAAAGACCAAGGCCAACCAGAGGCAGCTCGCTAACTTTCCCACGGGAGCTGATCCTGCAGAGCCCCCGACTCTGGGTGGGCGCTGGCACATAGCTTCGCGCGGCGGATGCTTCACCAAGGTGAAGATCAACCAGAGGAGGCGGACGTGGCAGGACCCGAAGCCATGGCTACATCCACTCTGATTTGTATGTGAAAGCCCAGAGACTTCGAGAAAAGAAGAGCTGGGGTTTAAAACTTCCAGGCCTGCCTCTTAACAGCACACACACACACACACACCCGCCCCAGGGCCCGGCTGGAACAGAAGGGGTCTCACTCAACACCAGCGGAGGCCACCGGGGTTGTCTCCCCCCACCACTCACTCCCATGGCTGTGTGATCTCTAAACCCCTTCCTCCAGCAGCTCTGCCAGGAAAGCGCACACACGTGGCCCCCATCCCTCCACCCAGGTGACTCCCCGCAGGGTCGCTTTGATAATCCACTCGCCCTAATTCCCCCCTGCTGATAGAAACAACCCTCAGGCAACAGATCTTTCCCACATCTTCCCTCTGCCAGGAGCCCTGCTCACAGCTCGGTGCTCACCAGCGAAACGACACCAGGAGAGCGGGCCAGCAAGGCTCTTTGCCTTTGGGCTGCACCTACCTCACCAAGAGAGGTATTTTTTTGGGGGATGCAGGATTCTCCCCAGAGCAAGGCTCAGGATTTCTATTGTTCTTGTGAAGCTTCATCAAAGAATTAAGTCAGATCAAAGAGCCTCTACAGCAGCATAAAATCCTCCAGCGGGGAAGAAAAGGGGGAGATGGGGGGGGTATGAACAAGAACATGAAAAATGCTTCGGTAAATCTCTTTCCAAGAAAGCAAATAGGTGTGTTTCTGCTTGCATGTAAGCCCCACAGTTGGGAGATTGTGTTAGCTATGGTGACTCCGAATAGCAGCAGAGGAATTCAGGGTAGGAAATGTATGCAAATCGAATTCTCTCTGCGGCTGTACTCACCAACAGATTGGATCGCAAAGCTTTATCAAGCTCTCCGTCCCTGGGCTTTTGTAATTTACCTTTTTGCCCAGAAGTCACACACCGGTGAACCAGGCCTGCTGGGGAAAAAAGAAAACAAGGGGATGATGAGCACGAGCAGAGGGGTAGTGAGAGAAAGGCATTCACACAGTGAGACACCGAAAAAGCTTAAGGTTAAAAAAAAATACAACCAAAAAACCCAGTGATGCTCCAAATCTCCACAAAAGCCTCAGGGAAAGCAATGCCTACTGTAGAGCATGTGGGAAAAAAACCAACCCCAAAACCAACCAACCCCAACCCCTTTTTCCACTCAAAGCTGGAAAAGCCAAGCGAGCTCTATTCCCACACTCATCCCCCTGCACGCAGAGGATGATCCCGCAGGACTCTTGAACCATGGCCCCCTCCGTGCCTTAAAGGATTAACAGGCCTTGGCTTGGAAAAAAGCCGGCAGCCCCAAGGTCTGCTTCCCCCAACTCCTAAAGCTGGGATCACAACCATCAAAATGCCAGGCTCCACATTAAAATATCCTGCTCCATCCCTCCAAACCCCCCCCCTGCCCTCGGGTANGCAGGGCCCCCAGCCAAAAAGCGAAGGAGCAGCTACGGAGGGCAGCAGGGAGGATAAATAAAGAAGCCAGGCTAGACCACTGGCCGCCCACTCCTCCTCTGCCGGCCCAGGGGAGCTGTAGGCATCTCGTCGGGAAGGAGTGCAGAGGGAGAGATCACTTTAGGCAGTTGGTGGTAGGTTGGAGAAGATGCACAGAGGAGGATGAGAGGACACACCTGAGGATGGCAGGGGTGGAGCACTACTACGATTCTTGGATAACTCTTAAAATAGCAAGGGTATGCTGCATCCCTGATTGGATCTATGCTGGATTCTATGGTTTTCATAGAACCTTAGAATCACTGAATGGTTAGAGTTTAAGGGACTTTAAAGACCTCTTGTCCTGTCACTCCACTCCCTGACAGAGAGTCTTTCCCCATCCCTCCCATAGCCCCTTCAGATACTGGAAGGGGCTGTGAGGTCTACCCAGAGCCTTCCCTTCTCCAGGCTGAACAAGCCCAGCTCCCTCAGCCTGTCTTCACAGCAGAGGGGCTCCAGCCCTCTGAGCATCTTTGGGCCCTCTGCTGGACCTGTTCCAACAGGTCCATGGCCTTTCCATGTTGAGGACTCCAGAGCTTTCCACCAGGAGTTGCTGCAAACTCAGCAGCGCAGATGTGGCAGGCCCAACAGCCAGCACACCATCAGCAGTTACTTTAGCTGGGCAAGGCCAGCGAGCTGGTGTTTGCTGGTGATGGGTTACTTCAAAAAGGAAAAGCAAGTTAGCTTTTCCACACCCAGGGCACTGCAAATGGCACTAGCCACCGCCTTCCTAACTCCGTGTTTTCATCACTAATCCTGCCTTCCATCTTCCTCCAGATTGGGTACCCACAGACCTTGCTCTCCACGAGCTGTGCAACCACACAATGCCACATGGCAAAGTACCCCAGCAGGCTGGTTATGACACATGAAAGGGTTCAATGCCATAAACCTGTTCTCCAATAAGCCAGCACCAGCCCCGTTGAGCAAATCAATTCCCCTGCCCCACCAGGAGTTTCTCCTGGCAGACAACTTTGCTGGTCACGCCTCATCCTTAATTTTCTCCTAGGGGCACGTGCACGTGGAGAGGGACCTGCGGGGACACACGGCAGCCCGTGCAGAAGACACCTTTGTGGCACCTGCGAAGGGAGCCGAAAGCCAGGGAGCTGATTTTGGTATAGCTTCTTACAAATGCAACTGCATTTCCCAAGTGTATTTATATCTTATCTCTGCTGTTTACCCGTATGTTCAATAAATCATTATTCATTATCTGATAAGGTGCTTGCGCTGGATTTCTCAGGCGGGCTTACAGTCAGCGCAGAGCGGGACATGCTGGGAATACAAATCGAAAAATAAATAGAGCAGCTGTCTCCAGTGAGGCTGCTCCGCTACCAGGGGACTCCGGTGACATCGCCAGCCAGGAGACCAAAGCCTGGGTCACCGGGCCTGCTGAGCTGGATACAACAGGCTTGTGTTATGCAGAACAGCCTCCTTTTTTGGTTAATTACGCGTCTGAGATCCCTCCCGATGATAGAAGCGACATTACAAAGCAAAGCCGTGTTTCCTCTCTTCTGCACTGCATTCATCTCTGCACTGCATTCATCTCTGCACTGCATTCATCTCTGCACTGCATTCATCTCTGCACTGCGTTCATCTCTGCCCTGCCCGGGCCCTTGCGACAGCCAAGCAGAAACAGCCGCCGCTCTTGGGTACCCACAGGGTCCCCGCAAAAGCCTGGGCCTGAGAGCAAGGGGGCAAAAAGAGAGGGAGCTCAGGTCTGAGACCAGCAGCTTGAAGAGACAGGAAAATTCTTAATTGCGCTGTCTGGGGCCCAGGCGTAAAAGCAGAGAAGGAAGAGCAACACAAATCCCAAAGCTTCTCTGAACCCTTCCACCACGAAACAGGAGAGATGGGGAGCACCCAGAGGTGATGCTCCACGGGGCATCCCTACCCCTTCTCAAGGGGTACCTTGAGTCTGGTGTCCAGTTCTGGGCACCTCAGCACAAGAGAGATATCGAGGGGCTGGAGCGAGTGTAGAGGAGAGCAATGAGACTGGTGAGAGGCCTGGGGCATAAATCTTATGAGGATCGATTGAGGGAGTTGGGATTGTTTAGTTTGAGGAAGAGGAGGCTGAGGGGAGACCTCATCCCTCTCTACAACTGCTTGAAAGGGCATTGCAGAGAGGTTGGTGCTGGTCTCTTCTCACGGGCAATCAGCGACAGAACAAGAGGGAATGGCTGCAAGCTGCAGCAGGGGAGGGTTAGGCTAGATATTAGGAAAAAGTTTTTCACAGAGAGAGTGGTCAGTCAGTGGAATCAGCTGCCCAGGGAGGTGGTGGAGTCACCATCCCTGACTGTGTTTCAGAGCAGATTAGATGTGGTGTTGAGGGATCTGGTGTAGGGGAGAACTTGTAGAGTGGGGCTGATGG
>VZTM01020231.1:85265-114492 GCA_013400555.1 Jacana jacana
AGTGGGGAAGACTGCAACAATACAACCCTGTCAGCCCAAATCTGCTTCCCTCCCCACCTCCTTTGTTAATCCCTCCTTAGAACAAGAGCCTAATCAGATATCTCATTAACACTCCAAATAGCCTTTGGGTACGTTTACAAGAAGGGGCAAAAATACCAATTAATGGCGTTCCACATTAAAAAAAAGAACAGAATTTACTCACTTACTGCTACTTGCAGGTTGGGTGGTTTGTTGTTTTGGTTGGTGGGGTGGGGTTTTTTTTATCTTCTCACAAAAGAAATTTAAGAATTGCTGCCAGTGTAACCCCCTGCCTCTATTATTTCTCAGAAGACAGAAACGCTGCCCCGCTTTCCAATTTCTGTCGAAACAGAAAGAGAGGCCCAAAAATGTGCATATCAGCAGCGCTCAAGCAACTTACCTGTATGGTTATTTCCAACTGCCTGGCGAGTGGTTTCCTAGGAACAATGCCAAGGGGCTTTTGTTGTTTAAGCTTTTCTGAATTTGGGATAAAAAAGAAACACCCGGACTTCCCCTTCCTGAAAGCTTTAGGAAGTAGGTCTGGCCAGGTGGATCACCATTACCTGGAGGATCCTCCACCGTTAGCTGGNATACTTCCTCCGATGCCAGGAACCAAAACTGGCTCCATTTAGGCCAGGCAGAGTTTTACCATGGCTTTCCCTGGGGCCGTGGTCTCTCCCCACACCTCATCTCCTGGTCCAGGGATTAGCTGTATCCGATGGGTATTCCATGGGGAACAGGGGGTGGAAGGTGGAGGGAGAGAGCAGGGAGTAAGGTTCAAGTCATGTGAAAACGGGCTACAGCATAAAAACAGGCGACAAGGAAGTGTGACATCCAATTTCTTGGGAAGGGGAGGCAGAACAGTAATTAAATTTTCTGATCTTGTTAGCCAATTTCTCCAATCACTGCCCCTGAACTGGAGAAGGGGAAAGGAGAGGGGAGACGCTTGCGTCAGCGACGCTTGTGAGGGAAATTAGGTTTTCACGGATTATTGGGTTAGTTCCACTTCTCCCACTTTTTAATTTATTTGTCTGTATGTGCTGCAGAGCTGAAAGGCCGAGATTTTTTTTTTCCCCCTTTTATTTTTTNATTTAAGAATTGCTGCCAGTGTAACCCCCTGCCTCTATTATTTCTCAGAAGACAGAAACGCTGCCCCGCTTTCCAATTTCTGTCGAAACAGAAAGAGAGGCCCAAAAATGTGCATATCAGCAGCGCTCAAGCAACTTATCTGTATGGTTATTTCCAACTGCCTGGCGAGTGGTTTCCTAGGAACAATGCCAAGGGGCTTTTTTTGTTTAAGCTTTTCTGAATTTGGGATAAAAAAGAAACACCCGGACTTCCCCTTCCTGAAAGCTTTAGGAAGTAGGTCTGGCCAGGTGGATCACCATTACCTGGAGGATCCTCCACCGTTAGCTGGAGGATCACCATTAGCTTGAAAAGGTTTCAGGGGAAGCCAGCAAAGCCTGGAAACAATAGCTCTTGGGAAAGAGAAGGCAGCATCCTTCAATAACCAGAAGGCTGGGACCCATCAACAGCCCAGGCCTGGGATCTGGTTTCACAAGATGGCCAAGATGTATGAACTGACCCATCTTGAAGATGGGTGGCTCCCTGAGCTACAGATATGGCATCCACCTCCTGGAGGACTTTCAGTCTAGAGTAGAATAGCGTTCTTGAATGTCTGCTCTGGTCCTCCTCCAGAGCTGTTGGGACTGATGGCAGGAAGCACTGCTGCTAGCACAGCTTATCTGATCAGCCAGATGAGATTTCATAGAATCATAGAATCATTTAGGTTGGAAGAGACCCCTGGGATCATCAAGTCCAACCATCAGCCCTACTCTACAAGTTCTCCCCTACACTAGATCCCTCAACCCCACATCTAATCTGCTCTTAAACACAGTCAGGGATGGGGACTCCGCCTCCTCCCTGGGCAGCTGATTCCACTGACTGACCACTCTTTTTCTCTGAAAAACTTTTTCCTAATGTCCAGCCTAACCCTACCCTGCTGCAGCTTGCAGCCATTCCCTCTTGTCCTGTCGCTCATTGCCCGTGAGAAGAGACCAGCACCAATATCTCTACAGTGCCCTTTCAAGCAGTTGTAGAGAGTGATGAGGTTTCCCCTCAGCCTCCTCTTCCTCAGACTAAACAACCCCAAAATTTATGAATTTATGAACATATACAATTTATACAACATATACAATTTATGAACGTCTGCTGGCCTGCTGTCTGCCAAGCCTATGGATGCTCCACACAAGAAGACCCAAGACTTGTCACTGAATGCTGCACCTAAGAGGCACCCACTCTTCAGGCTTACCCATGTTTCTGCAACTTCCAGCATTCCTCTAGACCCAAGAGTGTCAGGAGGATGGGGCCAGGCTTTTTTCCATGGTGCTCAGTGACAGGACAAAAAGAAATGGGCACAAACTAGAACATGAGAAACTCCATCTAAACATGAGAAGGAAGAGGGTGGAAGAGCCTTCCTTTGAGGGTGGCAGAGCCCTGGCAGAGGCTGCCCAGAGAGGTGGTGGAGTCTCCTTCTCTGGAGACATTCAAACCCACCTGGACATGTTCCTGTGGGACCTGCTGTGGGTGGACCTGCTTTGGCAGGGGCTTGGACTCGATGATCTCCAGAGGCCCCATCCAACCTCATACCATTCTGTATTTCTGTGATACCCACAGCCTTATATAGGCCACGTGGATGAGAGTCCTCAGCTGGGACAGTAAAGAGGCCAAGCTAACATCACACAAGCCTCCTAACCAGCTAAATACAAAGGCCCAGACTTATCCCACCCAACTACAGCTATGGACAGAGAGTCTGCCCCATGGAGAACGGAGGTGACCCCCCTCCTAGGCAGCAGCAGAGCATTCTACCTGTAGAGCTGGCCAAAGGTAAATTTCTGGAAAGTCTTTAAGCAGAACAAAAACACACACACAAAACCCACCCTGCTCTTCCTTCCCAATCAGGGCGAGCACACTGGCTGGAGCCCTGATTAAGATCCTCATCATGGACGAGCTCCAAGCTGACCCACCCTCATCAGGCGCTGCGGTTCGGAAAAAGCTAATTCTGATGGCAGCGAAGAGGAGGGGAATTTCCTCTGATCTGCAATGACCCAGACTTCACAGCCATTCAAAAGGAACAGCAACAGCCATTAAAAACTTCACTTTTATACACTGAAGAGGCTCATAAAGAGAATGTGAATTCACGGAGCATTGGCTCAGAAAGCCTATTCCCTGGGTGTCCTGAAGACTGCTATTGTCTGAAATATGGCATAAAGGGGAGGTTCATATTTTACTTCAGAGTTATTTCACTCTTCCCTTGTTTGCTCTGTGGGCTGACTAAAGAGGAAGTGATTTATAAGGGGAAAACAAGGGGAAGCGGTTCTAATTAATTGGCCATAACCATTACAGCTGTACTGGCATCCAGCTAAACACAGGGCAACGGTCCTTAGGACAGAGATGTAGTACCACTGGAACTCTCCCCAATAATCCCACTTCAAGCCAGAATAAAATGAACTTTTTGTCCTCAGAGTGCTGGTAGAGACCCCTCATACAAGGCTGCTGGCACCTGACCTGTCCTTTTACACCCAGGGTCAGCAGGACATGGCAACTGAAGGGGTGTCTCGGCTTGGACCTCTGCTTACAGATCCTCTGTTCCCTCTCCAGAGAGTTCATTTTCCCATCAGCTAAAGCTCAGGGTGTAGGGAGTGAGCCCAGCTTAGGAAATCTCACCCTCAAATGCAGGAGAGAGAGAAGTTTGAGCATTACACCCTGCCATCTCGCAGCTGGGAGGAGAACACGGGGGTCCTGGTGCACTGCAGAGCCAGAGGGAAAGAGAAAGGCTCTTTCGTGTCCAGAAATAAACGTGTTTGTTCTGCTTTCAGCAATGTTACAGCCAGGAGAACGGGCCTCTGGGGAACAATAGCTCATGAACTGCAGGTGCCTAGCATTAGGAGGGGGGAAAACTCTCCAGTTTTCCTAAGTGCATGTGCCAGAAGTTCTGTAACCAAATTTCATCTTGACCTCAGAGGGCTGGCCCGCTCCATGGGAGGAAGCAGAAAGCTGGGCATAATCAGAACAAGCTCATAATTAAAAGTGCTTTAGCTTTTATGAGTTCCCAGATGGCATAGCTGCAGCGAGAGGAGCTGTTTCCATTTTACCTCATGGCGTCCGGAGCAGTGCAATGGTAACCAACAGCCTGGCATTTGCCAGGGCCCAGGGCTTGCAGGAAGAGGGCAACCCACACCAACACAGCACACTGCACCCTGGTGTAACTCCTGGCATGAGGTTACCCCCGCCATGAGTCACTGCAGGGGGATTTTTATCACAGAACACTTAGAGTTGGAAGGAACCTTAAAGATCATCCACTTCCAGACCCTTCTACAAGGATGACTCCCACCAGACCAGGTTGCTCCAGGCCCCATCCAGCCTGGCCTTGAACCCCTACAGGGATGGGGAAGCCACAACTTCTCTGAGNGCTCTGGGCTGCCAGCAGCACATGTTGCCAGTGTGTTGAGCTTTATGGGTAGAAGGTGTGGGGATCAGCTAACTGGGATGGCCTTTAGTGGCAGAGTCAAGTAAGGAATTAGGGGAAGAAGCGCAAAATGCAAATAAGAAAGGTCTTTTCCACTTCACAGAATCACCTCTAGGAAGGGATCTCTGGAGATCCCCCAGTCCAACCCCCCTGCTAAAGGAGAGCTGCCCAGAGCACATCACTCAGGGCTGCATCCAGGCAGGGCTTGAAGGTCTCCAGAGAAGGGGACTCCACACCCTCCCTGGGCAGCCTCTGCCAGGGCTCTGCCACCCTCACCCCAAAGAAGTTTCTCCTCATATTCACACAGAAATTCCTCTGTTTCCTCACTTGCCCCTCTGAAGCATCCTGTCTTAAGACCCACAGAGGTGCTCCAGGAATCAAGCAGGGCTCCTCTGCCAGCTCTCCTGCAGGAGACCACACTGTAGCTGACAGAGCGTGACAAGCTCCAGCTTCTGCAACAAGTAAAACAAAACAAGAAAAAAAAGACAAGACACTAATATTTGCCCAGCACTCAGCTAGCACTGAGCACTATTACTCGGTGCTCTATAAGATGAACACAAACAGATTGCTTTGTGGACTCACTACTTACTAACGTCCCAAGGCAGAGAACTCCCCTGTGTGCTCTGAAAAAGGTCTCAGGGCATGAACTTGCATTTAGCAGGCAGCCCAAGCAGCTCTGTGAAGCCCCTGTTTCCTCCCCACCCAGGAATGCAGGCAAGCAACAACCTCTCCCAGGGAGCCTGTCTCATCATCTGCTCCATTTGGGACCACGATAACCTCAGAGCATGGCGTTTCAAGCTCCCAGTTCTGCCTCACCTCTTCAGGAGCTGGTGGAACCCTCTGCAAGCCACCTAACCCCCTGCCAGCCAAGACACTCCAGCGAGGCAGGAGTTCCTGGGGGGTATTTATTTGGAGCTACAAGGAAGGGAAAGCAATTTCTGTGTCTTCTCGTCAGTTTCTGCCACGCCAGTTGGAAAAGCAACCTTCACCCAAAAGAAAGAAGGACACCAGACCTGACTGGTGGGGTGGGATGTCTCTGCAGGGAGGAAGGTGCAGCAGAATCCATGGGGATGAGAGGAGCTTCCTCCAACTAGAAGAACCCTGGGCAACTGCTGAGGATGCTGGCACAACCGCCAGAGCTGACATCACGGCACCTTCAGAAAAAAAAGACTTTGAAACTGCTACCAGAGAGAAAGCAAAAGAGAAAAGAGAATAACCACTGTTATCCTTCAGGGACAGCCCATGGCAGCCTGTGCTCCTCAGCAAAAGGGACCTCTGAGACATCACCACGGGACACTGGGGTGGGGGGACAATGGGACCCTCAGGTGAAGACACCTAAGGGATGATGAAGGATGTGGCAGGATTGGGCTCTGTGCTGCTGTTAGGAACAGGGTGCTATTTGAAAGCTTGAAGGAGACCAAAAGAACAGCAAGAAACAAGCTGAAGGACAAGTGTTCCTCTCTCCTGCTAGGCTGAAGCAGCTCTGTACAGCCAGCTGGGGAGCAAGATGATAGAGACCTCGTCTAGGCAAGAGAAGTGATGCATGACCTCAAGCAGATATTAGACCTTCAGCCCGCTGCTTTTGGATGTGGCAGACAGGCCACGTCACAGGCAGGTGCAGAGAAGAAAGTATTTAATCCTGTTTTCTGCAGAAAACTCAAATACAGTGCCCCTGTTGACCACTCAGGAGAACAGTAGCTGGCCTGGTACCAAAGCTGAAATAGCCACACCATACATCAAGTCCTCTAAAGCTACGTGGAGGGACGAGGGTTGAACAGAAGTCAATAATACCACAGCTGGCTCCTCCTCTGCTCCTGCGGGAAGATGGGGCAGCAACTGCTTCGGGATGTGACAATCCCACCGGTCGTCCACCACTGGCTGCAGGCAGAGACTCTGTGGCCCATCTGAAGAGCCACCAGCTGGTCCTGCCTCCACGAGGACCTGTGAGGACCACATGGCCCCGACCCTGGGGAAACTGCCCCCATCACCGCACACAGCCCCAAGCAAAACACTCCCTCCCCACCCCAGAGGTGGCATTTTCAGCAGTAAAACAGATTTCCAAGCAGTTGGCAGCGATTTACTATTATTTCTAACTCTGAGCAGCACTTACAGACATTTTCTACCATTTCTCTCTTTCAATAGCACCTTCTTTCCCACCACAGGCAGTTAAACGGTGGCCGCTGCCATTGACTTGCCCGGCTCCTGCCAAGCGCCTCTTATCACCCCTGATCTCCTGCAGCCAGAAAACACCTAAAGAGCAACTTTTGCAAAGTTCCCCCCCACACACACACCCCCCCTCAGAGGGAGGCAGAGACGGAGGGGACGTGATCTGCCAAGGAACGTGCTAATGGCTGTGCCGTGCTCCCGTGTTTGTACAGCTGGTCCCAACGTGCTGCTGAACCACTGCTGTGGGTGGAGGCGGGACATTTTTGCAGGGGATATTCATTTCTCATCTGTCGAGCTCCAAGCAGAGGTTTCAAACACTCAAGTGTACACTTGAGACAGCACCTGGGGAGGCCTAACCCGGTGTTAGGGGAGGGGGGGGGAGGAAAACAAGTGCTGCCAAGATCTGGCTGTTGCTCCTCGTAAAGAACAATGCAATCAAGTCACATTGTGATGACTGCTAGTAAAGAAGGATGAGTGAGCCGTGGCCGGCCATGGAGCCAAGCACAATATAATTATGCTCTCCTGGGGCTGTGAGAAAGCTCTCAACCCACAACCTTCACCAGGCAGTGGTGACCTTCACCCAGAATCACAGAATATCGAGGTGCTGGAGCAAGTACAAAGGAGGGCAACAAAGCTGGTGAGAGGCCTGGAGAANCAGGCAGGTTTGGGATGTCTCCAGAGAAGGAGACTCCACCACCTCCCTGGGCAGCCCCTGCCAGTGTTCCCTCACCCTCACTGTGAAGAAACTTTTCCTCATATTTAAATAGAATCTCCTCTATTCCAGCTTGCACCCATTGCCCTTTGTCCTATCATTGGATGTTACTGAGAAGAGCCTGGCTCCATCCTCCTGACACTCACCCCTGGCTGGGGGACTGGACTAGATGATCTTTCAAGGTCCCTTCCACTCCCTGATATTCTGTGATTCTGTGAACTCCTCATCAGCTCCTGCTGACTGTCCCTGCTGATTGGGCTGATCAGAGGACCCTGGAAGAGTTGCACAATCAAATCTCACCAACATCACTCATTTTGCAAAAGGGTTTGGACGGTTAATCACCTTCTCGATCCCCCACTTTTCAAGCATTTTCCCCAATTCCTGGAGGCTTTCACTTCACACTAACTACCCCAGCAGAAACCTTCCACAAACCAAGCACAGCCCTGACCAGGATTTCACAGGTAGTAAGAGCGGGTGGGGGGGAACCAATCTCCCAGTCTGATGCACATTTAATAACTTTTTAAAACATCCTTTCAAGACCTGCTTATAGCAACTCAGGTATGGGGATCAAAACCCACAAGCCACGGGGCAAAACCAAGGAGAAACACAACTAACTTTTATCAACCAGGCAGGTAACAAAAGTGCCAACAACAGACTCTCGTGAGGCCACTTGTCTGGGGTATTATCAGCCACAGAGATTAGACACTCAAAACATGAATCCCAGAACCAGCTTGTCCCCAGCCTGTGAGGAGCAAACAAGGCCTCACCCTGTGCTCTGTTCTCCTTTACATGCAGTACCACCAGTGCTGATAGGATCTGCTACTGGCGTTATCATCCAGCCTAACACTGCTCCTTATCAGACTCTTCTGTGTGAGACCACCGAGATGGGGCTAAGAACAGTCCAGCTGGAAGGAACTGGCAATGATCATCTAGTCCAACTGGGTGACCACCTCAGGGCTGAGCAAAAGTTAAAACGTGTCATTCAGGGCGTTGCCCAAATGCTCCTTAAACACTGACAGGCTTGAGGCACCGACCACCTCTCTAGGAAGCCTGTTCACATACCTGGATGTCCTTTTCTGGGTCCGGCAGGGATTGGGTTAATTCTCTCAGGTACTGGATACCTCTTTCCATGGTGGTCCACCTGCTGGGATGACACACAACATCTTCACCAAAGGGGTACCTCACGCCCAACAGAAGTCACCTCCAGAGGCTGAGGGCTTGTCTTGTTTCCCCAGTCGCCTTGTCAATGCCCCCTTCCCTCGACAGCGATCCCAGCTGCCTGCCTTCCCCACCTTCCAGTTCCAAGCTACTGGTTCCATTAGCCCAGCATCGGAGCAGTTGGGTGACAATGTGCTCACCTGGAAACGGGCTGAAATCATTGTGTATCCCCCAGCTGGCTCAGGGACAGGGACAGGGAGAGGGATAAGGAGAAGGATAGGGAGAGGGACAGGGATAGGGGGGATTATCTCCAGTTCTGCCTCTTCCTCCTGTTCTCATGATGACCTCGGATCGTCGCCATCCCTCACCAAGCAAACCAATTACCTTGGTGTATTTCTTCTTCTGGGTAGAGGCCACTGATACAGGCACGGGTGGGTTTTCTGGTTCAGTTGCAGTGCCTGTCAGCGGGGTTGGAGTAACTGCAGCGTCTGAAGCAGGAGTGGCAGTAGCCACACCACTGCCTGGTGGCCCAGTTTCCATCTCTTGCTCCCAAGGGTGCGACACAAGACTGAGCAGTACATATTGAGCTTGGTAGATACTGGCCAGGGCCCAGCTCAGCATGGTGAGTTGTGCCTCTCTGGAATACTCCCAGCATTTGCCTTTCAAATATTCAATCACTTTATCAGGGTCCTGAACTTGTTCAGGGGCAAAGTCTCAGACCATTGGAGGGGAGAAGCTCCCTAGATACCTGCCCATATTCTCCCACATGCCATGCCAATCATGACTAGGAATGGAATGTTGGACTAGATGATCTCCAGAGGTCCCTTCCAACCCCATATCATTCTGTGATTCTGTAAATGACAGGGCCCAGTCCAACCCTCTGCCAGAGAAGGTCCACCCACAGCAGGTTGCACAATAACATATCCAGGTGGGATCTGAACATCTCAAGAAATGGAGACTCCACCACCTCTCTGGGCAGCATCTGCCAGGGCTCTGCCACCCTCAAAGGGAAGAAGTTCCTCCTCATGTTGAGATGGAACGTCTTATGGTCCAGTTTGTGCCTGTTCCCTCTTGTCCTGTCACTGGGCACCACTGGAAAAAGCCTGGTCCCATCCTCCTGACACCCACCCTTGAAGTATTTCTAGGTGTTGATCAGATCTTCCCTCAGCCTTCTCTTCTCCAGACTAAACAGACCCAAGTCCCTCAGCCTTTCCTCATATAAGAGGTGTTTTAGGCCCATCACCATCTCTGTAGCCATGATCCACATTGCAATTTCTTTACTGGAACAGCTGGAAAGTGTTCCTACACTGACCCCAATCGTACAGCAGAACAGTGTCCCGAATAAGGTGATCTAGAGCATCATCAATAGAACCTTTTTAGGTCCCTCCCTGGGGAGGCTCCATGAACTACAGTGGTCCCAGCAAAGTCCTGATTCTGCAAGGTGTCCTTGGAGCCATATTATCTGTGATTAATAAGGCATGATGCAAACACTTAGTTAAAACTGGTTAGATCAATAGTACACCGTGAATCACTTCTATAGGTTCCCTATAATATTTATATATACTGCAGTTATCACCAAGACTCTACTGTAAAATCACCTGCCTTGAAATTTATTTGAAAAAGTACCTTTTATACTCTATTAAAAAAAAAGCAAACCAACTCTTTTATTCTCTCTTAACAGCTGAACTTACCGAGGGAAAAGCTCGGGGAACATTATGTGTGGAATTAAACCCAGTCGGTGGCGGGTCACAAGTGGTGTCCCCCAAGGCTTGGTACTGGGGCCAGTTCTCTTTAACAACTTTATCAATGATCTGGACAAGGAGACTGAGTGCACCCTCCATAAGTTTGCAGATGACACTAAACTAGGTGGGAGCATTGACCTGCTTGACGGTAGAAAGGCTTTACACAGAGTTCTGGACAGGCTGGATCGATGGACCAAGGCCGATGGGATGAGGTTCAAATCGACCAAGTTCTGGGTCCTGCCCTTGAGTGACACCAAGCCCCTGCAGCACTACAGGCTGAGGGCAGAATGGCTGGAGCTGCCTGGCAGAAAACATCCTGGGGGTGTTGGTGGACTGTGGGCTGAACAGGAGCCAGCAGTGTGCCCAGGTGGCCAAGGAGGCCACCAGCAGCCTGGCCTGGATCAGGAACAGTGTGGGGATTAGGACTTGGGAGATCATCCCCCTGTACTGGGCGCTGGGGAGGACCCACCTCGAGGGCTGTGTCCAGTTTTGGGCCCCATCCCACAAAAAAGATATTGAGAGGCTGGAGCAGGTCCAGAGAAGGGCAACAAAGCTTGGTGAGGGGGCTGGAGCACAAGTCTTGTGAGGAGAAGCTGAGGGAGCTGGGGGTGTTCACCCTGGCGGAGGCTGAGGGGAGACCTTCTGGCTCTCTCCAACTCCCTGAAAGGAGGGTGTAGCCAGGGGGGGTTGGTCTCTTCTCCCAAGGAACAGGCAATGGGACAAGAGGAAACGGCCTCCAGTTGCACAAGGGGAGGTTCAGGTTGGAGATTAGGAGCAATGTTTCTGTGGAAAGGGTTCTGAATCCTTGGACTGGGCTGCTCAGGGCAGGGGTTGAGGCCTCATCCCTGGAGGGATTCAAAAGCCGGGTTGACACAGTGCTCAGTGCCATGGGTTAGTGATGGCTTTTATCAGAGTTAGGCTGATGGTTGGACTCCATGATCTCAAAGGTCCCTTCCAACCCAAACAACTCTATGATTCTGTGTTGTTTTGCAAAACAAACATTTTGAGACCCTGCTGCCTCATTTGTCATCTCCTGGAATACCCCCTCCACCCCTGTTTCCTCCAGGCCTCCCAACCACACACACACACTGAAAAAATAATTAAAAAACCTGTGCTTCTGCTACTGTTGGCTTGGTGTTGGTAGGACATCAGCAGAAAGCAGGAGAGCAACAGAGAGAGTGAGGGGTGGGGAAGCCAGTACAACTGCACACTGGTTTGGGGATGACAAAAAAATATACCCTGGTGAAGATTTGCATTGGGTTTCAGGAACTCCTCCTGCACTAAATCAAGGCAGAGAATTTACAGCAAATTAATGAAACTAATTTTCTGACTGGAATCATCATCTGTGAATTATCATGTCTTTACTCATTAAATAAATTATCTGTGTCTTCCAAGACATTAAGAACGCATCATAAATTACACCCCTTCATAAATAATTTGTTTTTGCCTGGATTTAAATATAGAGGGAGAACAAAGTGAGAGGAAGAACAGAAGACAAGAGACAGGGGAAGCAAAGAGGCAAAAAAGAAAGCGCAAAGAGAAGGGGAGAGAGTGAAGCAGAGAATGACACGAGTGGAGAAAAAAGAAAAGGCGGGGGAGACCCCAAACATGTGAAAATGGAGACACGGGATATGGCCAGCTCAGAAGGGAAGGAAATGAGGAAGATAAAAAAGGAAGTGAGGGGATGAAAGAGGACGGGCAGGATGAGTAGCACCCTGTGATCCTTCAGGTCCGCGTTAACTGCGGCTCAGCGAGCGCGGGCAGGAAACGAGCCGCTGGCATCCAAATCCTCTCCTGACTTTTACAAGTGATTTCATTCCAGTTGGGCTTCTTTCACGTCAAGGAATACAAACAGTCTGTCCAACAGAGAGCTGAAAAGGGATGCCAGTGAGAGAGTGAGTGGTGAGAGAGAGCAGTGAAAGGCACCCCAGAATGTGTAAATGACACCAAAAAGTTTGAGGGCCAGGGAGATGTAAGCTCCCCCATGGCTTACCTGTCAAACAGGGGCAAACCACCACCACCTGGGCTTCTGCAGCGAGGTCCCTGCTGCCCACTGTGCCAAGGCAGGCACAGTGCTCTTCTGATTGCAGCCTTGCTCTGCCCCTCTCCTGGTACGGCCCGACTGCAGTCTGCGGAGAAACACAAAGTGCTCGTTGTGCAGAAACGCGGCACGTCAATGTGAAGCAACCTGGAAGGCTCCACAGGACGAGGAGGTCTCACACCTGAGCAGACCACACTCCACCAACCTGCCAGGACTCCTGACTAGATACCATCCAGGATACCAGTACCGAGCACTTAGCGGCAATTTAACGTTAACACCTCACTGAAGACAAGTTTAACTTTTAAGACTTATTGGAGAGCCTGCTGCTGCACTCTAATTATTATATATATACATGAGAGCCTATTTATTAACTATATAGATAGATATTAGAGAGCCTAATGCTCTTTAATTAGAGAGCCAGGCAGAGGCTGTAAAAGTACCAGTGAAAGTGAAGTCCTTAGAGTAGTTGGAGTATCTCCTTTCTCAGCCAGACCCTTGCCAGGTTCTGGAAGACGGGTTCCCACCTTAGCTCCAGTGCCAGCAGGACAGTTATGCCTGAGCAACATCAGCTGCATCCCAGGCTTCCTGCCATAGTGCAAGAGATGAACTGCATTCCACGAGGAAGAGGGTTTTGTGCCTGTTTGCAGGCATATGGCAAGAGCCACTCTGCGTGGAGAGTTGGAGTAGATAGATGACCAAAACAGGTCCCTTCCAAGTGAAACAGTCTATTCTATAAAACTGGCAAGTTGGTAAGAAAACTGAGAGCCTCCCCACTGGGCAAGACCAAGACCCTTGTCCTGCAAAGTAAGTATGAGCTTTGATTTAGGGAGTTTTCTGATGAGAAGTGCTGAGCTGGACACAGTTTAGCAGCCGTGATGGGGCTGAAGAGCAGTCTCTGCTTTTCCCGCAGGACACAGCACAGTCACCTGACTTTTTCACCAGCAGACTCAAGCTCACTTTGAGATGGCCAAAAGTCAAACTAGAGGGGAACCAAGCCCAGGCCAAGTATTTTGCCTCTTGGTGAAACTCATGAGAATCACAGAATCTNCATCCTCCTGACACTCACCCTTTACAGACTTAAAAACATTACTAAGGTCCCCCCTCAGTCTCCTCTTCTCCAAGCTCAAGAGACCCAGCTCCCTCAGCCTTTCCTCCTATGGGAGATGCTCCACTCCCTTCATCATCTTGGTAGCCCTGCCCTGGACTCTCTCCAGCAGTTCCCTGTCCTGAGCTCACCACCACACAACTGGGGCCGGGAGAACTTGTAGAGTAGGGCTGATGGTTGGACTTGATGATCCCAAGGGTCTCTTCCAACCTATGATTCTATGATTCTACGATTTTCTGGCCAGCTCAGAGCACAGTCACGCATCTGCCTTCAAACCTGCATGGCCATTCCCTTTGCTGCATCCCTCAAGCCAGCTGTGGTTTACACCCTTGCTTGATAACCCGGAGTTTCTCCTCCTCCCTCCCAGGATTTGTCTGTGTCAGCACCCTCTGCTGGGCTCAGGGACAGGGCAGGGTTGCAGCAGCTGGGCCACCTGTAGCCTCCTGGCTCGCAGAAGGGTGTTCCTGCAGGAAGCTGGAGGATGGCCAGTTCTAGGAGCTCTTGGAGAACGAACACAGCAGCAGCTGTTTCCTATTTGGAAGTGGAAGGGCTCTGCTCTCAGCCCATGCAAGCCACAAGCCAGGACGAAAGGAATGTTTTCCCTCTTTGTCCAACCCCAAACCCAACCTGCGGTACATGCAGGCTCACAAAGCTTCCCCCACTAGCACCAGAACCACTGTGGAACAGGCAACACCACCACAAAGGCAACAACAAATGTGAAGCCACAGCAAGAGAAGACCCTGAGAATGTTAAGATCAGGTCAAGCAAACATCTCTGTGATAAGCCCCTGGCTAGGTGATAGCACAGATGCCCTTGCTGTGAGATTTGGGTTTAATGGATGCATTTAAGGGGGGGGGAGGGGTTGTTGTTAATTTTGAGAGTCCATCATTTGTATCTGAAGGGCAGTTCCATAGAGACAGACTGTGGTCTTTGGTGGAAAAGGACCTCCTTGATGCAAATGCAGAAGCTGATGCACAATATTTGTACAGCTCTCCCAGCATTCACGAGCTGCCTGCTGAATCCAGCATCCTTTTGCACTAACCTGCAGGTGCTGAACATTCCCTACATCTCCCATCCAGGTCATTCCCTAAACTTGAACCACTTTGGCCTGGCACTTCTCACTCCTCAGATTTACCCAGTTCGAGCCCAAGAGTAGTTTCCCCAGCTAATTTCACCATTAGCACAGGATCCTCAAGGCTCCAACAGCAGTAGGAGCTGGTGCCAGGTTTGCTGCCTCGAGTCCCTACTTTGGGCACCCTGAATGCTGGATGAAGCCATCTGGGGTGCTCAACAGAGTCCTGAGCAATGCATCCAGCAAAGAGGAGGCAGAAGAGGAAGCAAAGAAGAACAGCAGAAACAGGCAAAAAGGAGAACACACTAATCTTCATGTCATTTTGGGGGGAGACTTTAGCTGGGTGACTTCCATCTGCTCCCCACAGCCCACCTACCTCCTCTGCTCACACTGCTGAGCAGAGCTCAATCATAGAAGGGTTTGGGTTGGAAGGGTTGGGTTCGGGTTTAAAGATCTGCTAGTTGCAACCCACCCCCTGCCACGAGCAAGAACGCCTCCCACTAGACCAGGTTAAGCTCTCCTGCAGTACCCATCTCTTCCCTGGTCTCCAGCCAGCCTTCCCCAGCAGGATGGTGGTGATACAGGAAGCCAGGGAGGAGAAAAAGCCTTTCCTTTCTCTGTCTGGACCATCTGTGCCCCAGACTGCCGCAACCGCTCACCGTGGGCACAGGGTCACAGCACACAGGCTTTTCACACCTCTTTGAAACTGCACAATCCCCCCTCCTGCTTCCAACTTGGCTCCTTCTAAAAGGACAGACCCCAAACACTGTGCAAGCTGCAATACAACCCCAAACTCGCCCTTTCCCTCCTTTCCCAGCCCTGATGCCAGCAGAGCACCTCCACTCCAGCTGCTCTTCCCACCGGTGTCCAGCCCAAACTCTCCGTAGCCTCCCTCCCTGATGTCTCACTGTCAACCAGCCCTCAAGGGAGGTCCTTTGTTGGAGTCATTTCTCCAACTACGACAGCTCGGGAGGGAGGCCAGTGCTGACTGGTAATGGAAAAGCCTTTCCCAGAAGACCTTCCAGCTGATTTTAGAAAGGGTCAGTGCAGCCAGCCCGGATCCCACCACCTCCACGCTGCCAGCATAATCCCTGGCAATGTTTATCTCCCTTTTCCTTGGATAAACAAGTCACTTGGTTCTGCGTGGCGTACATTGCCCAAGGACCCTGCAGTCGCCTCCTTTTCCAACAGCAGCTCAGACTGTTTTGAAACCCAGATTAAAAGAAAAAAAAAAAAAAAAAAAACCAAAAAAGCTATTTCCATCAGTTCCTGAGGTTACAAGGGAGCCCCAGCCAAGTGTGAAGCAGGTCACTCTCCTCCTTCACAGCCTTTCACACCATGTGTTTTGTGTCAAGGCCGTGACGAGCGAGCGCTTGGCCCCGAGGGACATTCGGAGGAGCCAGCTGCCGTGGCCTTTGTTTGCCGGCAGCCTCGCGGCGCACGCCTCCGCGCCATCCCCAGCTCCCTTCCCTCCCTCTCCAGCCAAGGCACATCTGCCCCACAGCAGGCGCCCCATTCCTTCCTCCCCGAGCCACCAGGAAGGAGAGCCAGAGATTTATGTACTCCGCAGTTTTTATGTGCTCTCAAGAAGGCTGCGGAGGGAAAACTTCGCCAGTCACAAAAGCCTCCATCTGTGAGTTTATTTATCCATGCTGGGAAGGCTGTTTATTCTGTTTCTGGGTGGAAACTACACTGGGATCGTGGCTTAATTGTACTGTTTGTTGAATTAATTGCCCTGTTTGATCTGCCTTTCTCCCATAATGCTTGGGAACGAGGCGTTATCTGCTGCAATGTGGGAACAGAGAGGGTGGAAGCTGTTTCTCCCCGGCAGCCCAGCGTGCAGTTGGCAGGAGGGGCTATTTTGAGGACAGCACGTGAAGTTGCCTCACATAAATGATAGAATCGTGGAAAGGTTAGAGTTGGATGGGACCTTAAAGATCATCCAGTTCACACTCCCCTGCCCTGGGAAGGGACACCTCCCACCACACCAGGTTGCTCCAAGCCCCATCCAGCCTGGCCTTGAACCCCTCCAGGGATGGGGCAGCCACAGCTTCTCTGGGCAACCTGGGCCAGGCTCTCTCCATCCTCACATCAAAGAAGTTCTTCACAATATCTCATCTAAATCTCTCCTCTTTCAGTTTAAAATCATTACCCCTTACCCTGTCACCTACACTCCCTGATCAGGAGTCCCTCCCCAGCTCTCCTGTAGCCCCTTCAGGTACTGGAAGGCTGCTCTAAGGTCTCCCTGGAGCCTTCTCTTCTCCAGGCTCAACAACCCCAGCTCCCTCAGCCTGTCCTCATAGCAGAGGGGCTCCAGCCCTCTGAGCACCTTTGTGCCCCTCTGCTGGACCCATTCCAACAGGTCCATGGCCTTCCTGTGCTAAGGACTCCAAAGCTGGACACAGTGCTCCAGGTGGCATCTCACCAGGGCAGAAGAGCAGAGTCACCTCCCACAACCTGCTGGCCATGCTGCCTCTTCCACACTCTATGACCATATTTTCACAGAGGTATGTGTTCAGTGAGGTTAGGGATCCTGGGGAAAGGGTACAGGCCAAAGGCAGGAGCACAAGGATGCACAGAGTCCTGGGTTAGTCTTTCATTTCTTTCTCCAGCCAATACCTGCCTTCCTGGGATCAACATGCCCCAAAGAGGACCAGCTGCTGAGGCTTACCTCCTCCTCACCAACCAGCAGCCTGGGGTGGCCTGTGACCTCCTCTCCAGTGATGAGAGCAAACCTCATGGATTATTCCCAGGTGACCTGTTAAATCATGGGATGCAGAGCAGACAAGAGGTCAGCATTACTTTTTTTTCCTCCATATTGGATCATTTTCACCTTCATTTTCATTCTTGTCTTTTCTGCTGGTTACCTTTTTTTTCCTTTTCCTTTTTTTACATCCTGCCAGCAAACACCCAGCTGAAATGAACTCCTGGCTCTTTTACACTCCCTTTTTCCACTATCACAATCACAGCATTAACTTTTTAGGTTTCATTCCTGCCTCTCCCACTTCCCGCCCCACACACACACACTTCCTTCTGCCCACTGGCCTTTGGATGCACCACATTTGACCAGTGTCCACGTCTGACATGGCTATTTCTCACACACAGATGCTTTTTCATTTCCCCTCTCCCTCTCTGCAAAATGAAACCAGTATTAGGACTCCTAACACACTGGGATCATCTCTCTTCCACCAACCCTTACACCAGGCAGGATATCTCTCCACGATCCATAACCTTCTCTAGAGTCTTCTCTAACCAACACAAGAACCAGGCACTGAAGGTGATTGATCTGGTCAGCCAGATCCACCATGCTGGCAACAGCCCAAGAGAGAAGCTTGGTTTCTCCCACTCACCAGACATCCTGCTAGAGTTCAGGGAGCATCTTGGGCCAGGAAAGAGAGATCCCTGGAGGACTGATCCTCCATACCCAACCCTGCCCCTTCCCCTGCCCTCGAGAGGCTCTAGGAATCTCCCCTTCCATGGCAGTGTGAGGTGCTGGAGACAGCAAGATGTTTCAATCAGCAGATCTCTTGTGTCTGACTCAGACCCATTCCTTGCTGATAAGGAATGAATACTGTCTGTGTCTGTCCAGGCACGTGTGTGTCTCTCCCTCTATTTCTCTTCTCTCCTTCATAAAGCTGTCAGACCAAAAATAACATATTAGTGGAAGAAAGGAATGTCAGGTGTAATATAATAACGTGATCAGGAGGCTGGGGGAGTGTGCGTGTCTGTCTGGCTGCTGTGCTGGAGTATCTCTGCAATGGTGATAAATGGCTACTACTCAGAAACGCCTTTCACTCCATCTTCACACCCTTTTCTCCCACTGCCCCCCATCAGACCTGGAAAACAGGATGATAAATGGGAGGGAGTGCTTACTCAGCACCTTTCTGCTCCCAAAAGCCACCTGTGTTTGACACTGCAGGCGGATCACACATCCCCAGGCCAGAGACTGAGGAATACGACAGGAATGGCTGGACCCCACCAGGCTGCAGACTGGGCTACCCTGTGCCCCATTTATCTCCCAGATGAACAGGGGAAAAAAGACAGGCTAAACTAGGCAAGCACCTCCCATGGCCTCCACCATCTCCCAGATGAACAGGGGGAAAAAAAGACAGGCTAAACTAGGCAAGCACCTCCCATGGCCTCCATCAGGCTGGGGTTTAGGGATTTGCAAGGACAGAAAGAGCATCACGCACCTCCTTGTGTTTAACTACCTTCCATGGGCTACTCTAATCCCTCTCTGAACCCAAATCCTGGCATTCAGCCCCAGTTCTGTTTCAGTGATGGTGTAGTGCTGCACCAGAGAGTGAGGAACCCTAGGAGACATGGTAACTACCACAGCTGACTCAGGGCTACACGGAAGGAAGGGGATTTTGGGGACGATTGCCCCAAGAAGGTGCCCTGCACTGCTCCCTTCTAACATGGCACATCAGAACCAGCCAGAGCTGTCACGAGGTCTTTGAAGGCTCTCTGCAAACTCTGATCCCAGTCTGACACAGTATGGTGTGTCCCATAGCACAGTCATCGAACCAGCTCCAGGAGTGGTTTCCCAGTGGGAAGGACATGAAATGGCAACAGCTTCACCCACAACCACAACTCATACTCACTGCTCATGTTTGGCATGGACTAACATAGGTCATGCCGACCAGTGCCAAAGTCTTACTCTGACTGGTTTTAAAGTCTATGCTGGTGTCCTTCAAACCAGACAACAGCACAAGGCTGTCCCCTCATTCTCGTTCCCTCACCCATCAGACAAAGCACTCAGGGGTCTGTTTGGATATAGGTAGGAAGATGAGATGGGTTGGGTTAGAGCCCTGGAAGAAAAGCCTTCCTTCATCTAAACATGTTTACAAAACATTGTCTTTCATCATTTTATTCTCCAGTCCAGAAGAACAGCTCCTGTGTAATAAACCCTTTGCACTAGAACTGGCTGACAAGGTGGTTGGGATAAAGCTGTCACAACCAACATTTTAAGAAGGACGTGGCCACAAGACCTGTCCACTGACACAGGGGCTCAGCTACACATAGGGAACTTGAAAATCCAGTCCCAAGTGTTGACTGGAACCCAATCTGGGATAAAACACATGGTGGAAGTCACACTGCCGAGGTCAGCTCTAGATGTTATGGCCAGGAAGGCCTGATATTGCTCTCTGGCCCATTTTACCCATTCCTGGCAAAATATCCTCCTTGAAAACCAACGACTTTTGGCAGAGCCTGTCTTTTATGCAGGCCTCCAACATCACCTGAGTGATTTCCAGTGAGGGAGAACTGATTGCTTCTACTGGTTATCTGTTCCAGCATCTAGATACCTTTTCTGCAAAGGAAAAGAAAAATAGGAAATACACAAAGAACCAGAGAATGTGTCTTGCTCCCACACAGGTCCCTTATCTTCAACTGGAATGGGTGCGTCCTCTTCTGGCATCACCTGGGAAGGAGCCCTCAGGTATCAGGTTCTTCTCACATGCCTTCTACACTTCAGGAAACAGCACTGTGTATTTCAACACTTTCCAAAGAACCACCCCAGGGCACAACACTATCACATTTCACAGTGGTGCAGATCTCCCATCCCCAAGCTCTGCCTTGAACGATGACATTAATTGAAATTGCTGCAGAAGTGCCAAGCCTGAGATCCAGCTCTGTGACCTGCTCCGAGTACAGGCTCCTGCGTGGCTGATGCAGACCTGCTGGCTCTCAGCCCGCTGCAGAGATGTTCCTCTTTGCTATTAAATATTCTCCCTCTTGCCCGTTCCTTTCCATTTCCTCCACCCCATCACCACAAAGCCAAGACCTGGGGGACTGACAGGCAGGAACAGGCCCGTGGCCATCTTGTCCAGTGTCCAATTTGGGGACATGCCAGGCTGAAGTATAAGATTCCTACCAACAGCACATATGCAGATCAGGTCTCCTTCTGCAGTTTTTAATAGCCCAAAACTGATTTAACTCTTCAAACACAAAGAGCAAAATCCCTTTCGAAACGCGTGCTACTGTTCCAAAAATTCTGGCTACTTTTGATATGCAAATACCAACCCAGCCTCCTTAGAAAACTTGCCAAGTTCTTGATTCCAGTTTCTTCATCTCATCCGGTAGCGCTGTGCTGCCCAGAAAGATGCAAAGGGTTTCCTTTAGCAGTCGCTAATTAATTCACCTACTGGTCCCCTCTGCTCTTCGTTTTCCATCCTGCTCCTTTGCAACCTGGTCAGTTGTTGGAGGCATCTAAGGTGTCTGTGAAAAGTAACAGGGCAATGAAGGCACCGTGATGATTCTTCAACGCGCTGTACAAGGATGCTCACCATCACAGGGGACAAAATATATCCATAAATACAATGACAATAACGTTTCTTCTGCTAATGAGCACTAAGGAGCCCATACCTGGGGGATTCTGCACTCTGATCAAAAGAGCCCAATCAGAACCTCCGCAAATTTCTGATTAAACCGGACAAAAAAGAGAGGAGGGAAAGCACCAAGTCAGATGCTGAATAGATAATAAAATTCACTTCCCCTTTCCCTTCCCAGAAAATGGTAAATCTAATAGGCATGACTAAGCAGCTATGAAGGAAGACATGAACAAATTTGTAAAGCAAAGGGGAGTTTAAAGTTCATCTCATTTTCCCCTTCTGCAACATCGTCTGCAATCATATTATGATTTAAAGGCCACCTTTCCCCCAGTGGGAAGCGGGCGAGAAGGGCGTGCTTCGATTTTGCATACCAAATACGATGGGAGAAGGAGAAAGGCCAGGAGGCACAAGCTGAACAGCCACATCCCTTTGGCACTGTCAAACCTGTGCTGCTTTTTCCAGTTCTCAGAGGCACGTGGTGGAGGGGAACGGGGAGGAGGGGGGAAGAAATAATAACGGCGTGGTGGCATTTTCTGTCTAAGTTCATACATGGAAATACTGCACCTTTCACTTCTGGGAACAAAGCCAGAACAAATCCCAATTCAACCAACATCAACCTCGTGAGACCCTGGTCTGCCTTGAAACACCACCCCCCACACACACACTCCGGGGAAACCAGATCCTGCCCTTTTCCAGAAGCTGTCGCTGTTCCCTGCTGCGTTTCCAGCTCACCAGAAAGCCAGCGTGCTGCTGCTGTCCTATACCTTGCTCACTTGCCATCAGGATTAACCTCATCTCCGTGTCACAGCACTCCAGGATGGCAGCTAGGCTGTTCTGATTTGAGGGAATAGGAAAGGATTATCCCAGAGGCTGTAGAGGAACGAAGCAAAGCAGCACGTACCTCTGCCTGTCCCTCCCGGTCCCCAATTCCTTGGTAGGTTAACTTTTTTTTCCAGATACCATCCAGCTCCAACGGCAGCTTCGTGTCAGTGAATGGCCATGGTGGGAGCCAAGCACAAGAAGGAAGGCATGAACGGAGGAATGGAGCTGTTTGCAGCAGAGGGAGAAGCCTGGAGAACTGTCACCAGCCAGATAGAGAAACCAAAGGGCCAGAGAAAGGGATTCAGGAGCCAGTTAGCCCATTTAGGAATGGTGCAGACCTGGATGCCAGGAGATCTGGACACTGTTCCTTCTTCTGCCACTGACTTTCTACAAGTCCATGGGCAAGTCACTTTGTTTGGCCCCACTTCTCCCTCCTGGGGTGGTGGGGTTTTGTCTTATTAGCAGCGTGGCCCAAAGGCAGGGAAATCTCTCATCATGCCCAAGCACAGCCCGGGTTGTGCAGACAGGTAACTGTCAGAGTGCCCAGTGCCAACCATCCCGCCAGGAAAAAGCAGCTCTGAGAAGTCACCACTGTCCCACCAAGAGGGCAACGCCAGCAGCCAAGCATGGGACAAAAACCAGTTCACGCTCCCCGGCTCCACACAACCTGTATCCCCCAGTTCAATAAAATGTCATAAAAGCAGAGAAATTTCACGATAAACACAAATAGATCAATAGCATTAGAGCTACTCTTTAATAGCTGCCTCAGGCTTTTCATACTACACCTCTGAAAATGTCCAGTAGTGAGTAATTAATGACCGAACCGAGTAATTACTTTCTTGATTTTCCTCAAAACCAGAATTCACCGAAAGAACTTTGAGCTTTATTGGTGCTACACAGCAAATTAATTCAGTAAGAGCTGATATTACAAGCCTGGGCTGCCTATTAAAACCCAGCAGTGCTGTAGAGTCCGTCTCTCCTTGCTGTCTGATGTAACCCTTTACGTGTTTCTCCGGCTGCCTGCGAGAAAACAGCTCAACCTCCCATCACTCTGCTCTTCAACCTTCACAGGTATTACTTGGGTGCTCCTGGGACAGGTAGTAGGGGAGCAACTTGTCTTAGAGGAGATGCCAGGACCTCAGCATTCCTGTGCCATTGGCTCACACCAGGGATTAAAAGCAAGTTCTCACCTTACACCTCTACCATGTCAACGAACAGGAGCATGGGGGCTTCACTGAAGCCACACGAAAGCTGAGAGTAGCACCACAAAGACTGTCCAGCACCTTTGAACTCTGCTCATCATGTTCATTTTACAGTGAGCAGGGCAGGACACTTCCCACACTGGCAACTCCAGTCCAACCTGGGGACTTTTATCCCTTGAGAGAGAAACCAAAGAGGATGACCAAATAGCAGCGGACGAGGAGCACAAGGGAGGCAAAGAGAGAAAGGAAGAGATCAGAGATCCTGTCTGTGAAGGCAAGGACCTCTCTCTCCAGCACACCATGCTCCTGGAGTAAAAGAATGTATCTCCAGTTTCTTGACACCTCTTCTGTTCTGCATCTCAATTTCTGCTAAGAGTGACACCTCCAAAACCAGCCCAAGGTGTCACTTCAAGACTATCCACGGCTTGTTGCCTACTGACCCACTCAAAACTGGGACTCAGACTTCTAGCAGCCATGGCACACCCTGTACACAGCTGAAAGGAACCTTCACAAGATACATCCAACGAGTCTACTTTTACTTTCTCACCTTTCTTGATGGCTTTCAGCCACCACAACCACCAACTGACCCAACACCATGAGAGGAATTGCCTGTAGAGCTCATCCACAGAGAGCAGCCAGAGGCACTGAAGCTCAGCTGGTTGGGGTCCTCACACAACATTGGGCAACCAATGCAGTATCTAAGAGGAAGAGGAGGATGAGCAATTCAGGTGACCCATTTTCCATGGCTTCCAGACAGACTCCAGAGAGAGAAACATGCACAGAACCTCAGGAGGGAGGAGGGAAGGGAATCCAGGTCTTCCAAGATCATAGAATCATAGAATCATTCAGGTTGGAAGAGACCCTTGGGATCATCAAGTCCAACCATCAGCCCTACTCTACAAGTTCTCCCCTACACCAGATCCCTCAACACCACATCCAATCTACACTGAAACACAGTCAGGGATGGGGACTCCACCACCTCCCTGGGCAGCACATTCCACTGACTGACCACTCTCTCTGTGAAAATTTTTTTCCTAATGTCCAGCCTAACCCTACCCTGCTGCAGCTTGCAGCCATTCCCTCTTGTTCCATCACTCATTGCCCATGAGAAGAGACCAGCACCAACCTCTCTCCAATGCCCTTTCAAGCAGTTGTAGAGAGGGATGAGGTCTCCCCTCAGCCTCCTCTTCCTCCAACTCAACACTCCCAGCTCCCTCAATCATTCCTCATCAGATTTCTTCTCCAGGCCCTTCCCCAGCTCCGTGTCTCTCCTCTGCACTCGCTCCAGCCCCTCCAGATCTCTCTTGTGTTGAGGTGCCCAGAACTGGACACCAGACTCAAGGGGTGGCCTCCCCAGTGCTGAGCACAGGGGGACAATCCCCTCCCTGCTTCTGCTGGTCACACTATTCTTTATGCAAGCCAGGATGCCCTTGGCCTTCTTTGTCACCTGGGCACATTGCTGGCTCATGTTCAAGATGTCTAGTCTTCCTTGCTTTGGCCTGTCCTTGTCACTGCTAAGCATCTTGGGCACCGTACCCAAAAGCAAACCATCTAAACCTTCCCAGATTTCAATAATTTGCACCATGAGACCTGAATAAAATGAGTGTTGCAATCATGCATGCTTGTGTTTATGCATGTATGTGCCTGCATGAGGAAGAACACAAATCAATAAGCAAATTGCTGAAGTAATCCCTCCATCCCCATCAGTAATGAATGATTGTTTCCCTGCTCCCAGGAGCATGGTCGGAGCTTGGGAGCTTAACTTTCAGGCTGACACAGACCTCCAGCGTGCAGTTTTAATCCCTCTAAGCACAGTGACAGCTAACAACAAACCCCTCAAGCAGAGGAAGCGCCACATTTCTTTCCCATCTTTCCATTACCATATTTTTAATTGGCTGGGAATATCCTTTGGTGCTGTCAAAACAAATTCTGCTAAATCACTGCTTCAGATTTGAACGGAGGAGCCAGGAACCGTGAGAGAGAAGCCAAGAAGATAAATCCACCACCACCACCTCCCACCCCAAAGAAGATTCCTGCCAGCGGGGGGAACGATGAGGAGAAGCAGGAGCAGTGTCCACTTGCCTCCACTTGCATCCCTGGCCGTACATCACTGGTCCCCAGCCCAGCAGCCGCCTCCAAGGCTTTAATGCAGGGTGGATGGGTGATGAAGAGGTGCCAAGGCAGATGGATCTGCTGACTTGGTCGGAGAGAACATGAGAGAAGAACTGAAATGGTTACCATAAGGGTGTTAAGAGAAAATAACAGCAGCAAGAGTCCATCTAGAAGGTCAGAGGCCAGCAGCTGGATGAGACAGAGCTTGGAGTACAGTCCTATGGAGAAATCAATTTTAAGAACGTGAGAAGCAGAAGGGCCCTGGAAGGGAAGTCCTGCCAGAGGGCACACGGCAGGAAGAGGAGGAGGAAGCAAGGGGAAATACTGCACAAATTATGCAAGCACCTGGCATGAGTTGGACATTTTCCCTTGTCTCCTCATTGCTTTGTTTCTTCCCTTTCCCCTCTCACAGGAAAACAGGGTTTTCATAAAGCCTCAGTGTTATGAAAATTATTCCAGTTCTCTGTTGCTTGCTTTTTATTTAAAACCCAAACAAAACAAACCCAAACCAAACAACAACCTTTTTCCTTTTCAACTAACCTCCTTCTTCCCAAGTAAAACACTTTTCAGAAGGATGTAACAGAAAACAAAAAGAGCTGAAGCTGCTGGAGAGAGGTGGCTGGCAGGTTTCTACCCAGCACCATCTTCCCCACGTCCCCAGTCTCTCAGCACGTCCAGCAGAAAGCACAGATACAGCCCTGAGCAATTTCTTTTCATCCACCTCCACAGCTGAGGTCAGGCAGGCAAAAAAAAAGAAAAAAAAGAAGAAGTCTCCTGGCTCCTGCAGAAGGGGAAGCTGGGGCAGGGGGAGATGGTGTTGGAATGCTCTCCAAGCTGTGAGCAGGCAGCAAATCCCGCTGCAGCCAACGAGACAAGCTCTCCCCATGCCTAAGCATCCCCCAGAATGCTTGCCCTTTGGATGGGAGCAAGGAGGAGATGCACTCGGTCTGAACAGGCTTGGCACCTCCTGGGAAGAGCCAAGCTGGGGAGGCCAGTGCTCCCCCTGTTCATCCCAGGAAAGAATTAGGCAACATCTTTCTTTGGCTTCCACCCTCAATGCGCCAACCAAAGCAGAGTCAATCAGGAAGGGATACCATTGTCCTCAACAACTCTACTGTCCCCAGGGACAAGGAGGCAGGGAAGTTACAGCCCCCAGTTTGTGGCTTGTTCTGCTAGAGAGCCCTCAGTGCAATGGGGGCTGTTAGAACAGGTCACAGTCAACCCTGCGAGCAGGTCCATGAAAGGAAACACTGACTTCATTGATACCATTAAATGTGGGAAAAACACACATGGAAAAAACCTGAGAGCACAAGCGGAAGGATGGCCAGCTGGAGCAGGGAGGTGATCATCCCCCTTTACTCAGCTCTGGTGAGGCCACACCTCAAATTCTGGGTTCAGTTTTGGGCCCCTCACTCCAAGAAAGACATCAAGGCCCGGGACCGTGTCCAGAAAAGGGCAACAGAACTGGTGAGGAGTCTGGAGCTAAAGTTCTATGAGGAAGGGCTGAGGGTTGTTTAGCCTGGAGAAGAGGAGGCTCAGGGGAGATCTCCTGGCACTTCAACTACAACTTCAACTTCAACTACAACTTCCTGAAGGGAGATTGTGAAGGGATCAGCCTCTTCTCCCAGAGAACTCAAGGGAACGGCCACAAGTTGCACCAGGGGAGATTTAGATGAGATGTCAGGACAAACTTTTTCTCCCCAGGAGTGGTCAGGCACTGGGATGTCCTGCCCAGGGAGGTGGTGGAGTCACCATCCCTGGGGGTGTTCAAGAAGCATCTGGACAAGGTGCTACGAGCCATGATTTAGCAGCTCAGTGGGTAGGATTGGTGACAGGAGGACGGTTGGACTAGATCTTGTAGGTCCTTTCCAACCTTGTGTTTCTACAGTTTCTAGGATTATCATCAAGCACAGGTCTCCAGAAGCTTTGATGCATCAGCCTGAAGTCCAGAGAGGGTTGGCTTTGGTGTGTCGGGAGAAGCCTGGTTTTGTTCTTGCTTTGTGTAGTCTAAAATGAGTTCTAAATAAATCAGCGATGTACAGGCTGCCTGTGAATCCAGCAACAGACCCTCTTCCACAAAGGGTTGTGGAATGTCTGAATGGCTCTGTCTCCTCAGGGAGACGGCAAACAAGCTGCTCCGCCAGCCCGCTCCACCGAGTTAATTCCTCTGCCCTTTTTATGACAACAGGCAGCCCCGACGCTCGTTTGCGGTATCACACAACAAGGGCTATACACAATAATCAGGGCTGGGAGAATACTCCATGTCCCTACCCCTGGAACTAGGCAGCATTATGCAGCAATAGGGGGAAGACTCGGGATACGACCTGCAGTAAAGCAGAGCCCCTGCTCCGTGAGTCAGAGCCACAGCCCGGCATCTGCGGCGCGCCAAAATATTCGTGAGAGAGCCATAAAATATGGAGATAATTCTCCTAATGTCTCCAGCATTTAAAGGCTGATTAGTGTTGCTTCTGCTATAGCTGGGCCAGGGACTGAAGTGGCACGAGACATCTGGCCCACAATTGAAGTGTGGGTGTCAAAGGAGATGTTACCAGCGCAGAGGCAAGGCTCCATCCTCCTCTCTCAGCTCCTGGCTTCAACCCCAAGCCATCAGCAGACCCAGGAGCAATACATACACCAGAGACTGGAATCCTGCCCCTGCCTCCTCCCACGCTCAACAGAGAGCCCTGCTAACAAAAGCAAGAAATTTTAACAGCTCCTACAAAGCCATGCAGGTGAGACCCAGAAGGAAGTGTAACCCAGCCAACCTGACCACATGGCATCTGTTAGGGTAGGTCACACCTCGCACGTGCCTGGTTGGGGACCAGCAGGTCTTTCCAAGCACTAAATTTACACCTAGAGTGGTTTGGGGTTTGGGTGGGGTTTTTTTTCCCCTCTCTACCCTCTCCAGATAAACCTAGAAAGACAGCACCACACACAGGGCAAGAAACACAACCAAGGCCATTCATGAGAACTGCTGCAGAGCCCCAGTGCACACCTCCACCCACTGCAACAGAGAAATAACCAAAGCTCCCAGCACAACACAGATAAGATTTCCCATTAGCTGACTCTCTAGTGGTCAGGCACTGGAATGGCCTGCCCAGGGAGGTGGGCGAGTCACCATCCCTGGTGGTGTTCAAGAAGCATCTGGATGAGGTGCTACAAGCCACGACTTAGCAGCTCAGTGGGTACAATTGGTGAAAGGACAACAGTCAGACTAGATGGTCTTGTAGGTTCTTTCCAACCTTGTGTTTGCATGAAAACTACAAAACATTGCCCATTCCTATCCAGGTTCCAAGCCCCAGAATGAAAACAGGTAGGCCAGTACCTGACTGGACAGAAAAAGGCCAGCTCAGCTTTTTTTCTAGACCTCCCTGGAATAAGGACGTGACTTCATCAGCAGCTGCATTACAAAGGGGACAGCATTTGCCCTGCAGCACAGAACTCAATACCCCCTCATCGGAACTGCAAACTTTGGAGGGTCTGTCTGTCCTGGAAATGTGTGCAGTTGAGGCTGGCAGCCTTCCCACACCACACCTGCCCAAACATACATCTGCTCTGCATCAAAGCAGCACACTGCTCCTACAGGTGGATTTGGTTTGGATCTCAGTGACTGCCTGGGGGTGGATTTCCCCTTAAGGAACTCCCCCCCCCATGGAAACCCAAGGCCACAGAGCTGGTGGAGCTGGGGTGGGTGCACCCATTGGGGTACCGCTCATGGAGCAACAGAGCATGAGTTTGGAGAACAAGAAGCCCATGCTCAAGGTTTCTGGTCAAGATTTTATGCATTTTTGACCAAATCCAAGGTTCAGCTGCTAATGCTGAGAGTTCAAGTCCTTGGAAATTTAATCCCTCGGTTGCAGCTGAGCACAGAGGAAAAGCAGCCAAACCCCCTAACCTGAATTTTCAGATAAGGGGAGGCAAATCCTTCCCACACCCTTAACTGGGTCACATCCTGATCCTGCAGAAACCATGAGCTTTGGCCACCACCACCAAGGAACCAACAGAGGAAGGTCATCCTTGACCATCCCCATCCTCTGCCACAGTCAAGCCTCAAGCAAGCAAGACATGGAGCAGGAAGTGCTTGAATGCAGCAGTTCTAACAGGCTCCTTCTCCGCAGCCCATGGCTAGCTGACAAAGCTGATGCAAGCCACTCCATAGTGCAATTGCCCAGCCTGTGATTGCGAGAAGCCATTATTTCATAGAATCATTTAAGTTG
>VZTM01020232.1:0-19898 GCA_013400555.1 Jacana jacana
CAGTTATATTTCTAATAAAAAGCATGAATTCTAGAAAAAAGTACCATTTCTGAAGACTGAGGTACATATCAAATGTTTCAAATGATTGCCCGTTGCTGCCATATATATACACATATGTAGTGACAGAAAAGGACAGACTTAGCCTGTGAAGAGGTTGTAATTTCCTATTATAACTTTATGCACTATAATTTACACTTAAGCACATTACCTTACCCACAGACCACCTTTGCTTCCTGGTACTTCAGAAAGTAACCAGAAATCACTTTCTAGTATAATGTGGTTAGTTAACTGCAACAGCTGCAGGTCATCAATACAGAAAGCAGTAAAGTTAGCAATTTGTTTTAATGTTAAGTGCAGTGAAAAAGAAGAAATAAATATTAACAAAAACCCCAAACAATGCTACTAGAGATTCCATATCTTTTTTTATAACATTAAAAAGAGACTACCAAAGGTTCTTGAGGTGTATGTGTTGTAAAATTACCATGATGTAACATGAACATCCTTGAGAAGGCTGATAAACTTGTCCACCAGTGGGACACAAAATGGCCCAAGGATATTGTCCCAGCTGGGTTGCATATACTCAGAAGCTCTTCGTTGGGCATCACTTTCACAGCAAAAGTAGTCAGCACAAGGTGTGACAATGTATGGAATAAAATAATAATTGCAGCTGGAAGCCTGAAAGAAAAACAGGCACAGTTTAGAAAACAAAGGAAATACGTTTGTGTATACACAGAATATTTTGCTGTCATAAAACCCAGTTAGATTAGGGCTGGTGCACTATGCAGCTTTAGCACATTGTTTAACACAAGATTTGCAAGCATTAAATTCAAGGAATTTTCTGTGGAAGAGTTACAAATATTAACAAGGGTGATGACTAAGGGCCTGGATCTGTTAAGAGACAATACAAAACGGATCCATTTTTTTATGTGATGCATGGGCCCTGCTGGGGCCTGACAGTTACCAGCTAACCTTCTGCTCCCAAATGTTTTGGTCAGTGATGTACTTGCACCCTCTCTACTCTGTTTGTGCTAGGAAGTATATGATGCAGAGCTCCCCACAAAGAGAGAGAAAATTACAGAACCACAGGCACTGGAAGGAATTTATGGAGATGTTTAATCCAAAGGAGCATACAAAACACCTGGTGCATGCTGCCATCAAACATCAAACCAACCAGCCAATAAAACTTTGAAGTGTTTTTTAATATATGTAAGTCTTTTAATACAAAATTCTAGAATTAAAAACCAAAAATTTGTATCTTGCCACATAAAAAGCGTAAATTCAATCAAGGTGCTGAAAGGGGAAAGGAAACACGAAATGCCCTTCAGAGCCCAGAACCAGCAAACCCAGAGTCCTCAACTCCTGAACAAAACTCCAAAAAGAGGACAACCAAAGTTTTCCACAGCTACCAGAACCACCATTTTGAGCTATGACAATTCTCTGGTGTTTAAAAAAATAAGTAAGCTTTGCATTCCAGAGTAACCAGCTAGGACCACTGAAGCATGGGACAGTATGATACATCCAACGCAACCAACTGCCACTAAATACCTTTCAGCCATCACCTTGGGGATATCAAGGCATCAAAGACATCAAATACATACAGCAAATCATACCTTTCATTTTTTGATATCACCTAAGCCTGCAGTAAAGCCATAGCAATTTAAAGTCACCGTGAACAATGAGAGAATGCTGAGACAATGAAAAGAATGGAAATGAAGATTGCACATTTTTATATGCATTAATAAACCAGACAAGAGAAATAAACAGTTCACAGGAAGTAACAATGTAGGGCTGGCAGTTACTAAAAATACAGATGGGAAGAAATTGTAACACTGACATCCTATCACTGATCTGCAAGAATTTAGAATTTTAAATTATTTCTAGCAGAGTAAGATCAAGCCACATTCCTTCCTCAAAATTTCTACAGTACAGTATCTCTGTTGTAACAATCTGTCGCAATGTTTTCTTAACTTCCTACTAAAATAAGTCAGACAACTTGCAACCCAAACTACCAGTATGTTAAAACAATTTAGTCTCTGAATCATTCAAATAAACACTGAGTTCAATGAAACATAAAAGCTTCTTGTGTATAAACTTTACCCTTAAACCCGTAACAGTGAAACAGGTCTTCCTGCAATGGAACAAAAAAAAAGTAATCCAATTTGAAGTATGATGTATCTTCTGATGCAAAAGGAGCTGCAGTTATCTACCAGAAAAGCAATTTTCAGAAAAAAATTAAATTATGTGTGTGAAACACTGTATTAATCTTATTCAGACAACATCTTATCTATTTGACTTAGATTTTTGTCTCTTTTTTGATAGTGAAATCTATGCAATTAATTTTTATCTATGACACATTTTTGTGTGCAGAAGTCATGAACCCTGCACATATTTGAGGATGTCATCTTGTCTGAAAAGCAACTGGCTCCAATTTTCTAACTCCTTCTGACTGATATTTACATATTTATTATATTTAAATATAATAAATTATAAAGTCCCTTCATATAAGACCATCTAAGGAGCCTGAAGGTATACAAGTCCATAGGAACTGACAAAATCCATCTGCGGGTCCTGAGGGAGCTGGTGGATGAAGTTGCTAAGCCACTTTCCATTGTATTTGAAAAGTTGAAGAAGTCTGGTGAAGTTCCCACCGACTGGAAAAAGGGAAATGTAACTCCCATTTTCAAAAAGGGAAAAAAAGAACCACCAAGGAACTACAGGCTAGTCAGTCTCATCTCTGTGCTTAGCAAGATCATGGAGCAGATCCTCCTGGAAACTCTGCTAAGGCACATGGAAAATAGGGAGGTGATTGGTGATAGCCAACATGGATTCACCAAGATCAAGGCATACCTGACAAATTTGGTGGCCTTCTATGATGGGGTTACAGCATTGATGGATAAGTGGAGAGCAACAGGCATCATCTGCCTGGACTTGTGCAAAGCGTTTGACATTGTCCCACATGACTTCCTGGTCTATAAATTGGAGAGACACAGATCTGATGGATGGACCACATGGTGCATAAGAAACTCTCTGGTCACACACAGAATCACAGAACATCAGGAATTGGAAGGGACCTTGAAAGATCATCTAGTCCAATCCCCCTGCCGGAGCAGGAATACCTAAAGCAGGTCACACAGGAACGTATCCAGCCGAGTTTTGAATGTCTCCAGAGAAGGAGACTCCACAACCCCTCTGGGCAGCACCTTCCAGTGTTCAGTCACCCTCACTGTGAAGAAGTTTTTCCTCATATTTAAGTGGAACCTCCTATGTTCCAGCTTGCATCCATTGCCCCTTGTCCTATCACTGGATGTCACTGAAAAGAGCCTGGCTCCATCCTCCTGATACTGACCCTTTACATATTTACCAATTACACTCAAAGGATTGTGGTCAACAGCTGGATGCCTGAGTAGAAACCAGTGACAAGGGGCATTCCTCATGGATAAGCACTGGGACTGTTACTATTTATCTTATTGGCAACATGGACAGTGGGATTGAGTGCACCTTCAGCAAGTTTGCCGATGACACCAAGCTGTGTGGTACAGTTAACACACCAGAGGGAAGGGATGCCATCTAAAGGGACATGAATAGGCTTGAGAAGTGGGACCATTAATACTTAATGAAGTTCAATCAGGCCAAGTGCAAGGTCCTACGTGTGGGTCAGGGCACTCCCAGGCACAAATACAGGCTGAGTAGAGAATGGATTGAAAGCAGCTCTGAGGAGAATGACTCTGGGATCTTGGTTGATGGGAAGCTCAGTGTGAGCCAACAATGCATGCTCGCAGCCCAAAAAGCCAAGCATATCCTGGGCTGCACCAAAAGAAGTGTGGCCAGCAGGTCAAGGGAAGCAATTCTCTCCCTCCACTCCACTCTGGTGAGACCCCATCTGGAGTACTGTATCCAGCTCTGGAGCCCTCAGCACAGGAAGGACATGGACCTGTTGGAGCAAGTCCAGCAGAGGGCCACAAAGATGGTCAGAGGGATGAAGCACCTCTCCTGTGATGAAAGGCTGAGAGAGCTGGTGTTCCGCCGGGAGAAGAGAAGGCTCTGGGGAGACCTTGTAGCAGCCTTCCAGTACCTCAAGAAATCCTACAAGAAAGCTGAAGAGGAACTTTTTACAAGGGCATGTAGTTATAGGATTAGGGGTAATGGCTTCAAACTGGAAGAGGGTATATTTAGATTATATATCAGGGAAAAATTCTTAGCTGCGAGGGTGATGAGGCACTGGAACAGGTTGCCCAGGGAAGCTGTGGATACCCCATCCCTGGAAGTGTTCAAGGTCAGGTTGGATGCAGCTTTGAGGAACCTGCTCTAGTGGGAGGTGTCTCTGGCCATGGCAAGGAAGTTGGAACTAGATCATATTTAAGGTTCTTTCCAAACCAAACCATTCTATGATTCTATGATATAGAGTTTACGACTATTCTAAGAGAGTCTTATCTTCATTATGTAAAATACCAGTTCTGTCCATCTACTTTTCTTGCACTGTCAAGGGCTAGAGATGGCTGAAAGTATCACCCTTGCTTCTTTAGACTGCCTACTCACGATGCTGACCTCTGACACCAAAAGCGAATCATTGTGAAAATAACTGTACACCAACTATTGCTTTTTAAGATAATTAATAAATTGCACAGATCGGTATGAGGTAACTTATATGGCATTTCTAGCTGCAAATATATATAATCCATAATTTATAGCTCAATTGTAATGTAGTTGTAACTTCATAGCTCATAGAGACTATATACTGAGTTGGTTTGTTTCAAGATTAGTAGTTACGCTATTTTTATTCTATTATTTTGAGAAATTCTTAAGTTAAAAAATATAAAAAAAACCCTCCAAGCAGACTGAAAAAAAGTCTCAATAGCTCATCTTCAGCAAATAACAAATACCAAATACGTTAACAGTTAAACTTTTGTATTCAATCACAACACTTTAAAATCTACCACAAAAAGAGCCAAAAGGTTTAAGAACGAAAAAAACCAAAAGGAAACAACGGCAACTAAGTTGAGAGAGGATCTGTTCTTCAGAGGAAAATGGTTAAACAATTAAGCGAGGCCTTTGCTGAAGGGCTGAAGGAGCTAGACTCACAGAGGCCCTTTTAGGCTTTAGGCAAGTAGGGCCAAATGTAAAGTGCTTTCTGTCTTAACATACTTGAAACATTTTGCTAATGCTGCTAAAAAGTAAAATTTTTACCTTAACAGTGTAAGTGTGTGTTGTTTTCTGTTTTGTTTTGTTCTTTTAATTTGACTGCTGCATTTATTCCAGTGCACCTTTCAGTTTGTGCTATACTGTAATTAAAGTTTGGGGGTTTGGTTTTTTTTCCCCAGATAAGTAATATTGAGTAAAATCTCTACATTTTTAGAGAGGTAACTATGCCTGCAATTACACATTGCAATTATTTCATGTAAGCCACATAGTTCATTTTGCTGCTTACTCAAGTATCAAGAGTATTAGGAGTGCTTATCGTACCTTACAAAGCAGTTATTAGGAAAAAACAGAGGGTAACAGAAAATTAACTGCATTCACTCAAAAAAGTCACTAACTCCTGAGTGTTCAGAAAATTTAATCCACTGTTGTTTTCAGACTTAAAGTTTTCACAGCAGTTTTCTGTGCTATTACATTCCTATGCATCTTGCAATAAGGGGACTAAGTATTACAAACTTTTAAAAAATACTTCCTCTTCTAAAGTTGAATTTATGCAGTATTTTTATGTAAAGACTGTGAAGAGAGATTAACACAAGCCAAATATTCTAAATGCTCAGGATCTAGCTTGCAAGTTCACAATCTCTTTGAAGGAAGGACCCTGACATGCACTATTCTTAACGTATCTTTATACATTTTTAAATGCCTAAAACCACAATATTAAGATGGCACATCTATTCAACAGAAAGCAGACTTAAAATGATACATACTTTGCCTATCAGATTACCACTTTGGTATTCAGGAGGTACTTGAACCCGAAGAAAAACTTTGTGGCTGGCAACCTACTCCAAGTTGAAATAAAACAACAAAAAGGAAAACACCACCACAAAACAGCGTAAGAATCAAAAAGACAGACATGACACATGAATAGAGAAATTATTAGAGAAAGAAACAACAGAAAATGAATATAGATATTTCTACCATATGTACAAGGCCAAGAAACCAATGCAATACTTTGCCACCCGGAATGTAAAATTTCTCTATGTATGCAATTTGTCTATACATCTCCTTCTGTGATCATTAAGATGCTTTCAAGTATCACTTTTCTGAAGCTATGACATTCATTACCTGATTAGTTAACTCTAATCCAACCACTACAAATACACATCTCTTAAGATAGTAGCATTTTCATAAAAGCTAACTTTCATTCATAATTTTTAAAAGCCTTAGTTTTTATTGTATTAATAGTAATAGCATCATATTTCATGATTGGAAACATTAAAAGTAGTATTTATTGTGTTACCCATTCCCTTTGTACTATTCTCCCCCATGAAGAAGGATTGTCTGTATTTAAGACATTCCTACTCCTCTTCCATTCTGCTCCCTTGGCAAACACTTTTAATACTTCTGCTGCCTCAGGATCTTTTGGAAATACATCATTAAATGACCATATCACACAAACTTTTATATATTACAAAAATAATCAGAAAATAAAAATAGAAAGCTACTCTGCCATACTACTTTTTCAGATTGTTAAATTCATATAATATAATCATACTTTAGAGTCTTGGCTCTCATTTCAATCCATTGGGGCTAATAATTAGAGAATATGAGTGAAGTGTGAAAACCTTTCTACTTAATTTTCTTAAATGTTCATTGCCTCAGAACAGTAAATACAGCCCAATAGATACAGCTATTGCAACTCTGAAGAGACTTTCTGCCAATTACAATAAGAAGTGATTTTTCAACATAAAATTTCCTTGTGGCAAGGATAAATTGCAATCCTTTTCCCTTTAGATCAAGGAGAATTTTTTGCTAATGACTCCTCCATGGCCCAGATGTTATTCTCTGCTTACTCTAAGAGCTGCTACAGGATTTAATGGGAAAAAAAAAAAAAATCTCTGAAAATACTTCATCAAGCCCACAGGCCTAAGCATACCATAATAATAATTTTGGTTTAATAGCCAGATTCCTTTCCTTCAAATACCTTCCCTGAAAGCAATTAACAGGGTTATTCAAATGTCTTCAGGAATATCATCAACTAAAGAAAAATTAACTTCTAATGTCTTCAGGCAGATCATCAACTACGAAAAATTAACTATTAAGTCTTTCTCCTTATATTCTGTACTTGCTGTAATAATTTTTCCAAAGTGGTAACTTCTAGTTTGTATTCTCAGTGTCACATTCAAACAAATCAAAAGGATCAAAGTAGGTATGTCAAAATATGTGCAAGCAATGCTAGAACTACTGCCAGAAGGGTTGTACATTCTGCTTCCTGACCCCAGCAGGTTTTAAAAAGCTCCCTGTGCACTCTTTCCTTCACTCAATCTGGGGCTTTTTTATGCACCATTCCTTAAAATTCTTTAGATGGAAAGGAAATTTCCTTATTGAAAAAAAGAATAGAAGATAGCAACAAAATGTTACATCAAAATTCTCATGGATTTATTTGTGTTTGCAAATTACAAATTACTTTAATCGATGATTATTTTGACAGAAACTAGGAAGCTGTGTGTATACCCTACCGAAAAATTGGAAGATAACCTGCAAAGCTCAGAGGAGCTCTATAGAAGGAAATCTAATTGATGGGACACTGAATCTTGACCTTGAATTTCATGCTAGGGCAATTCTTTCTTGGGAACTGAACTCCCATAGCAAATAATTCTTTCCTTTTGTATCCAAGTATGACATAAATTATCAATACAGAATTTTAATTGCTTGTTGGGGGGAGTCAAGTAGAACTGAATCACATTCCCCATCTTATCTTATCCCTGATAATTTCATTACTGGATAGTGGAAGGAAGTTCTCATACTCTTTTATCAGACAGTAAGCTATTAAATCTCCCAGATTTACATCACTCCAACATATTACTGTATAATTTTCACTGTTAGATCAGCTGTACTCAAGCCAAATACCAAATGAATTGCTGACCTTTGTTTATGCATTGTTTTCATCTATATGTCCAATTCCCTTGCTCTTACCTCCTCCTTAATGCTGAATTAGCATACCAGTTTCCTTACTGGAAAACACCGATTTTCTTCAAGGTTTACTTGTAATACACAGAAGAAAATCACCATAAAGGACACAGTAGACATTTACCTTCTACATATATTTAACATGGCTTGACACCTATGCTATGCTATGATACTTTTGCACCTTTGTACATGACCAGAGATTTGCAGTATATGTAGCAAAGGTGAGGGCAGGGAAACCTCAGAGAAAGGTCTGAGATCCAGCAGCCAGCACAGAAAGTTTCACTTGTGCTGCTGGAAAATTGTTGCGCAGTGGCTAGTAGCAAACTTAGTTGTCCCTCTTCCCTTATACACGGTGCAGAAGTGTTGATGCAGAGCTTATAAAATGTGGAGAGGACTTAAAGCCAGCAATAGTATTCCTATGGCTACCTCTGGGTTAGAGGAAGGCTTAGCAGCTCCACTATCTATCATCCTCTTTCCAAGACATCTGCAGATGCTAGTGAAGAGTGTATTTAAGCTCTTTCTGCAATTCCACCTCTATGGCAGTGGCATAGCCACACTTTTCAATCAGGAAAAGTGAAAGGAAAATACAAAATCTTAGTGCAGGGGTTGTACCTAATATTCAGCATTTATACTGAAATGGTTATGTACTTGACTGGGCCCAATAATTTCATACCAGTTCTGTACCTGCTTAACTAGCACAGCAACCCTCATCAGCAATTAACTTCAAACAAGACATGGCCTGTATGGTTGTAAAATATTTACCAAGCAATGAAGCAAGCAGCACCACACTGGGGCAGCAAACTGCATACTTCTCATGAGAACTCACTGGATCCAAAAGGAGGAGAAAGCAATTGAAAGCAATTCAAAGTCAGCTCCAACTTAGAAAAACAAGAAGTTTTACCCTATTAACTACTTAGCTTGCTAATTAGTTTGTTGCAATTTCCAATTAAAAAACTGACCAAAGAATGCAATACAGGAGTATATTTATCTAATAAAAGAGAATACAGACAAGCTCAAATAACACAAAAGCATCAAGAATACTTGATACTTAAAGCCGTTTGGTTTTTTCTGCAGTGTATTTTACTCAAAATTGTTTTCTTAATTTAAGCACCTGAAGAAAGTGGGTTAGGCAATCCATCCTTTATAAAGGAGGAAATCAGGATCCCAGTTTCAGAATGCCTCCCTGCCCCTTTTGCTAGCCACATGGTGTTTACAGGTCTAATACCAGGCCCTGGTGTAGAAACCATTGCATCAGATCCACCTTTTCTTCTCTTCCACATGAAGGTAAATACCTCCCCCACTCTGTGGGATAAAGAATCTGCCAAAAGAAAAGATTGCAGGGTGCTAATCTGATCTGAATTTGCCACTTGCTCCATTTCTGGAATTACCACCAAATGTCTCAGTCACAATTCTCCCTGTTGCTCTGGAAGGGAAAACACATGCCTGTGACATTTTGATCATCCACCAGTCAATGGATAGTAGCATTCACAAGCAAATCTGCACCATTCTGAGCACACACACACACCCCTCACCCCCCATTCACAGAGCTACAGGCTATTAAATGTATTTCTCACCCCATGGGTGAAAGTAGCTCAAAGATCACCAAGAGAGAGAGGAAAATGACCTGTATTTACTCATGTGCTCAACCTGATCTATCTTTAGCCTGTATGCAGCCCTGTGGCCAAGTATAAACAGCAGCTCAAAATAAACCGCTGTGACTAATGCATTATCTCTTCTAGTTCTATTTTAAATTATTAGCAAACTCTAAGAGTATTTCACTATTTTAGTCCTGCTCTACATTCCTCAGAAGAAAATAAAAGTATATAGTGAATGTAGGAAAACAAAAAAGGATAAATGGAAATTTAAGATTTTTTTAAATTCAATGGTCTTCAAAATAATGCTGTAGTAGTTAACAAAAATAACCACTAACACGATGTAAAGTATGACAAAATATATAATGGTCTAACATATTGTGGTATATTCCAATAAGCCTAAAATAACCACTGAATTTTATCTTGGTTCAGACTTACTTAGTTGTTTGGTTTTACTTGTGTTAAGGGTAAGAATATTTTTATTTTGGGAAACAAGCTTTTGCATTCCTAAGTAAAATCTGTGAACCTGTGAGGAAGAGGATGGGTATACAGTAGCCAAAGCTGTTTGAGATATAAGAGTAAATCCGACATTAAGACACACACAGTCAGTCACTGGAACGGCTGCCCAGAAAGGTGGTGGAGTCACCATCCTGACTGTGTTTAAGAGTAGATTGGATGTGGTGTTGAGAGATAAGGTGTAGGGGAGAACTTTGCAAAGTAGGGCTGATGGTTGGACTCAATGATCCCAAGGGTCTCTTCCAACCAAAGGATTCTATGATTCTATGATATACACTTGCACAAGTGGGTAAAAGCGGTAGAGGGAGAAAGAGACTGAATTTCTAAGTTTACCTTTTGATCCATCAACCTACATATATAACATATCTACTTGCACTTTTCTAGAACTTAATAAGGAATTTCTAAAGGAAAATATTTTTTTTTAATCTAGTTTTACTTTGGAAAGTATTATGAGGACAGGCTGAGGGAGCTGGGGTTGTCCAGTCTGGAGTAGAGGAGGTTCCAGGGAGACCTAATAGCAGCCTTCCAGTACCTGAAAGGGGGTCTACAGGAAGGCTGGGGAGGGTCTGTTTACAAAGTCCTGCAGTGACAGGACGAGGGGCAATGGCTTCAAGCTGGAAAAGAGCAGTTTTAGATTGGATATTAGGAATAAGTTATTTACCATGAGGTTCTTTACAATACCTACTGGAATAGGTTGCCCAGGGAGGTGGTTGAGGCCCCTTCCTTGGAGATATTCAAGGTGAGGCTCAACAGGGCCCTGGGCAACCTGGTCTAGTTGGGGGTGTCCCTGCTGACTGCAGGGAGGTCAGAGTAGATGACCCTAGAGGTTCCTTCTGGTCTGGACCATTCTATGATTCTATGAAAGGAAGACAACAAGATTTACACTAGTTTGAATTGTATATAGGTAAAACATACTTCCTTCAATCACCTATAACATACATAAGATTGGCAGCTTTGTTATTAGACTTGTTTCAAATATAGCATCTTCATTTTGTGTTTTAAAATGTATGTGGATTTAATACTTACTGTGTTTTTCTGAGATACCATATCCTGGGGGAAAGAAAAGAGGATAAAAATGGTTATTAATTTTTATTGGAAGTTATTATTTCTCATAAAAATAACCGTTATACATATATATACACAGAGAGAGGTATGTTTTTCACAGCATAATTAACACTTCATGATGCACCAAATTCCAAGTAAAGGAACAGAAAATTGAGAAATGTCTTAATAGTTTGGGTCAGAAAGAAATTAACAATTCAAAGAAGATTCATATTTAAAGAAGTGTCCAGAAGATGAAGTTCTACTTGATGGTAGATGGACAGTCCGTGCATTTGGGAAAAATTCATTCTAAACTGGATTTTTTTAATTTTTTTTTTTTCTCTGAATGAGTATCTTTAAGATACCTAGGCCCCTTTCCTATCTGGATGGGCATAGATCAATACACTCCCACCTACACCCTAATTCTTCTTACCTCAAAATATAAAGAGAGATATTGAAACTATGAGGCATATGATAAACTAATGGGCACATAAGCCAGACCTCAAATATTTCCAGTTGCTGGTAACCTCTAGCCATCTAGTGATAGCTTCCATGTCCAATGAATGCTGCTTCATGAAACTCAAGAAATCTCCATGTGAATCATGCAGCAAATTTGAGATATAGACTCGTTTCTAAGCAAGGTTATTGATATAATTTAATTCAATGTGCTCTGACAATCTAAGATGATTCTCCTTAGGCGACTTCACATCTGACTGCTTGAAATCCATTTGGACAACCACTGCACAGAAATTATCTTGACCATGCACTCTTTTCCTCAACAACAGGCAAAACATCAGGGACCATCTAAGAGGTTCAGTTCTGCAAATAAGATCATCTTCAAATCTGGTTTATATATTCTTTTATGTGCTTGGAACTAGGTTTTTTTGGAAAGAACATTAGTGAAACTGAAGAGTCCAGAACTCTTGGGAGAATTTCAGGATGGGTCCTAAGAAATAAGCTATATAAAGTCAGGCTGCCTGAACTTCATAGATCTTTCCAGTAGAAATGATAGCAGTCATGAATACTGCCTTTATAACGCTTAGGCTAGGCACCCTTAAAAGGCAACCACAGCAGCCTAGATCCAAGTGAAGTAATAAATTCCTGAAAGTAAGGGAAAAAAGTCTGACCAAACTAGTCATAAACCCAAGAATAAAGAAAGACCAGTCAAAAATAAGTATTAAGCGACTAAAACCTGAACAAATTCCTTAAGCCAAATAAAATATCTCAGAACAAAAGTGATAGAAGACGTAGACATCTGAAATATCAAATATCTGTAAATATATATTTTATATATATATATATAAATTAATATGTCTACCTACCTAAGCAAGTATCTCTAACAGAGATTTATCTACTGCAGATAAAGATCCTTCTCATCAGGGAGAATTGAATCCTTCTGAGAACTGAGCCATGAAATGCATCATGAACTTTTATTCACTGAAAGACTCCAAGGATAATCCCTACCTAACTTCTCAAGTATTCCTAAAAAAGGTGTATTAGCATATTTGAACTGTATCCAATACTGAACTGCGGCTCAATTGCAGAAGAGGTATCAAGGTCATCAGGGTAGGACTGAACCATATCCCAGAGCCCTGCTTAAACTCCTCTAGCACTTGATCCAGAAGATCTCTTCTACTAGATTCCAGCAACTTAAGCCTTCTGATCCCATAGTAAGATATGGACCTATGCAGGCCAAGAAGGTTATGGAAACAACTGGGAGATGAGAAAGAGGTCAGTCAAACTGACAGAGTTCCCAACGGAAGAGAGATGAAGACAGACAATAGCTTTTCTAGCCTGAAGTGACCCAGTCACACTCAAGTGTTCTCAGGTCTCCAGACTTGTCCTTCAGCTTCACATTCTTGAAAAAAACAAGCCCCAGAACTGACACTGCAAAGACTTGCAATTTCTGGCAACAATCTGAAGATACAACCCATGGATGGATGCAACTGTGGAGGTTGTTCAGTGCTCCAGTTATGGAGCAGGTGTTTGCATATGTACTTGGCACAAAGTTCAGCAAAGACATCCACAGAGGTCATCACTGAGTATAGACAAATAGAGGATTACTAGCCCGTGCTTCCCAAACTTTCGCACATCCTTGTGAGAACTAAGTTGATCAGAACATATGAGCAACAGCATAAAAGAAATGTAAAAATGTGCTAATTAAAAATAAAAATGAGAGATGCCCTTGTGGTCATATTAACATATGGGGCATATTAACATGTGAGTGTATTAACAATGCAGGATGAAAAGTTGTATCCCTGCCCACTCAGATTAGCTAGAATGGAATGGAGGAATGGAGGGCATGCGAGTATGCCTTAGCACATATCCACATGGATAATCTCTGAGCAAAGAGGGTGAGAGGCTCCAACTCCAAGTTCTTGGGATTCTGGGTCACATGGAACATGAATGTGTATGTGGACCACCACCTGAAGAAAGGAAGCAGGGAATACTAGACACATCATAGTAAAAATCCATGACACTGAGAGCAGAAAAGAGGAAAGAAACTGTGATGGAACAGAGCTTTTCCAAGAAAGAGAAGGAGACTCGTACAAAATAAGATTAAATTTAATATTCTTATAGGATCAAGAGCAGTTGGAGAATTCCAAAAGGGATTTTTTGACATTGGTGCTGTGAAAAATATGAAGTAGCTAGGGGTAATGACTCAAAATAAGGAAAAAAAACCCAGGAAGCATGGACAATGCTGCACTCAGTGAAAATAGCAAGAAAATGGATAATAGTAAATGCAGCAGTAGATGACAATATAGAGGATAAAAGTCTAAATGTGATCTAAACCAAAGAGAACCTGCACTGAGAAAGACAGAAACATCCACAGTATAACCTGCATCCAGAACAGCAATTTCAGGACTTAAGTGTACAGCATGTATTATTCTACTATAAAAAATGAACAGCAGGCCTATCAAAAGATTTGGTGAGGATCTCTTTTTAATACTTAAATAGTAATAAAAAGGAGATTACTGTAGTCTTAGCTACTCGGTACCTAGGAGACACAAACCTCATCTGACAGAGTGTTTCAATAGTAGGAGTAGGTTGCAATACAGCCCTTGTTCAAGTGTTATCATTATACAGACCATAATATTTTTTTACATGTCATCTCTTAATAACAAGCTTTTATACTATTCTAATCATTACTATTTCTGCTAGTAGCTGATTTTCTAACATTTTTGTGATTTTCTAACAATTTTGCTAGGCGACTAGCAGGAAACCATATTAAATGGAAGTTTCAAAAAAATACAAATGTTTGCAGGATCAGGTATTTAAATACACTTCTGAAATGAAGCAACTTTTGAAGTGAGAACCTTACCTTGAGAGACTGAGCAGTGTCAGCATCAGTGTCGTGGTAGAGTATAACATTATTAGCCATGTCAAAGCTTTCACGCACGCCAAGGTGGTAGAACAGTGATGGTTGCTTGGAAATATCGCTCATGTCCACAACTGCAACATCTGAAATAAGGCAGGAAACAGGAAAAGCGCTAAAAAAATAATAATCTTAAAGCCAGTTTTATTCCTAGACAGGATTTAAGATAAATCCTGAAATCACACATACGTTTGGACAGACCAAGTCAATATATTCAGATAAGAACCATATTCTCATGGTACAAGTAAATTCTACCATTCATATAAAAAACAAACTCAGGAAATTTTCAGTGTGTTATAGTAATTGGAAGGCAGAATTTATTAATTTTGCTTGAGGTTTAGAAATCACTGCATCAGCAACATCTCAAGTGAAGAAGCAGTTCTGTATTTGCTCTCTGAGTTAGGCCTGACAGCCTGCATTCTCAATAGGATGGAAGGCTACAAACCTTCAGGTTGAACGTATAAGAACAATAGCATAGCAGAAAATTAGAGAAAACTGTGGGACCAAGTTTATCTTATGAGACTGAGGTTTGGAGAACAGGAAATTCCTAAACAGTAGAAAAAGAAACAGTAAAAGTTTGCAAGATGTTCAAGATGGAAGGTGCAGGAATGAGGGGATTCATCACAAGCATCCAGAACAAAACTTGCACTGCTCTTGTTCTATTCCCATAGAAACGGATGTAAAAAAATCACATCAATGTGTCCTGGTTTGAGGTAAAACAAACCAATTTTCTGTTCAGTAGTTTTACTTTTTTAGCTGGGCCTCTTCTAACTAACTAAAGTCTGAAATTAACAGCACATTGTTCAGAGACTGTTTCGTCTCATAGTGATAAGACCTGATTATACCAAGGGATGGTGCAGAGAGGCCCTTGCTTATACTTATTGCTAGAACAACCAAGGTCAGGGAATTTTGTCAGGTGACCCAAAACTGACCTACTGGGGTATTCCATCCCATCTGCATCATGCTCAGTAGAAAAGCTGAGGGAGCAAAGGGTCATTAGTTTTTTCTTCCTTCAATGGCCAACGTCTGAGGAGGACCCTGTCTGTTTGTCTGCCTCTGATCCTGATCCGAGCATTCCTGACTCCATCTCTGGAATCCAGCTCCTGTCGGTCACCGAGTCCAGCCTGGGACGTTCACTGATGCTACTGCTGACGTGATCATCGTCCTGGGAGCCTGGTACGGTTTTGCATAGACTGTATACTTTTTTTTCTTTATCCTTTCTTTTATACTTTTTAATTTTTCTTTTTTATTGTTTATTATATTATTATTATTCATTAAAGTAGTTTAGTTTTTTTCTAAACTCCTGAATCTTTTTAATCCATTCCTCTCCTCTCTTTTCCTTAGTTGGTGGGGGGAGGAGGGGTCATCATCTGTCCGATTGGTCAAAACCACAACACAATGGAAGGTGACCTATACAGAGTGCTAAGGAGAATTAATGCATATTATGCGGAACAGCTGAGATACAGGCAAAAGATTCTGTGTTCACCATTTGGTTCTCATATAAGCATGAAGGCCAGTACAGAGAGAAGAGGCAACTGGAGAAGAGGACACTTAATGCTGAAGTTTTTTCCTTGACCCTTTTATCCTCTATGCTACTGAAGAAAATTTTGGTTTAAAGCTTTTCAGAGGTCTGTATCTATATGTCTGTCTGTTTTCACCACTATGGGAAAGATGGATGAACTTAAATCCAAAGTATTCATAAGACTAGAGCCTTGGCATTGAAACCACAGGGGAGTCTGAGGTTCAAAACACATTCCAGAGATTCAGTGCAGTTGAGCAGTAAATCCTTCACCTCTGAAAGTTAACAGACTGTGTCTGTACCTACAAGGAATGACAGAGAAGTGTGAGCTACTAGTTAACCAGAAAGCAGATCTGATATATAAGATCCAAATGTTGTCCCAAATACAGCAGCCTTGGGCTTCACGGAGGTTACACACTACAAGAATCAATAGCCCATATATTTAGTATGCAAGCTCTTGGAAGAGACTGAAACAAACATATGCTCCTCTACAATTCCATCAGGCTACAGCTAACGTGCTACACTGGGGTAGCCAGTCCTGGTTACTAATGAACTCCCTGTTAAAGAACAAGGAATGTTTTGAGTCCAAAGATAATGAGGTGCCTTAAGATTTGGAAAGACGAAAGGAAAAAAAAAAAAGACAACCCCAAACCAAATCAAACAAACAAATAAGAAAAGAACAGAAGAATACAAACACACTCCCATCCCCTCCAAAATAAAAGAACAAAACCCCACCATAAACTCATAGCAGCCTGAGAAAAATCCACTTACTCCTGTGGAACCTCAAAATTCTTACTATACTGCACATTGTATGATCACATAAACCAAGCAGGTTTGAAGCAGTAAATTCCTGGTCCGTACACACATGCAAATGTAGATTACCCTAATATTACGAAATCATTTTGAAACACATAAATGATCTATAAAACAAGAGTTAAGATAAACTAACAGGGAGACCTAGAATCAAATACCATCTAGTGAAAAAAAAAAATTGTCTAAGAGTTTGGACTGGTTTTAGCAATTGTATAAACCGGTTTTGTGGAAACAGTGCTATGGAATCAAAATCACCGCCGTGATAAGAGAATTCAGACAATGTGTTCATGTAGCACACAGATACTGCATGTTACAATTAAGTGGGAGCAATGATTTGTAAAATGGCTCATTGAAACAAGGTTATGCACAGTTCATTGCCACACAGTAGTCTGGAGCTGAAATTTGTCTTCTATGGACAGGTAACAATGTAAGTAGTATCAGAAACACATTAAATGAACATAAGAACAGAAGTATGCATCTACATTAGAAAGCATAATTTGTCACTTACATATTCAGTCACACTGATAAGAAAATTATGAAAATGAGTTTTTCCTGCTTATTCACACCTCATGAGCACAGGTGTGAATAAAGTAAAACAAACTGAAGACTAGCGGAAGGGATGAAGACAATATCACAAACATACACTTGCAAGTGAAAAAAAGTTCCAGGAAAATAATTGGATTCAATCTGTAGGAATCAAGGGATGACACAGAAGCAAATGACACCTGCCGTGGTGGTTCAAACCAGGACAACACCAGACAAGCAGAGCAGATCCCCAAGATGTATCCAGTGCACTGGATGCTGAGAGTACAGTGTTCAGTGTCACTGATCCCTGGGTCTAAGCACACCACTCAATAGTACTATTTTCAGGGTTACATCTCTCTTCTTGGCATGGGCAGTTTTCTGAATAGCTCAGTGAACAATGCTAACATGTGGCACTACAAATATTTTGTTTCAGTTGTCCTGTATTTTTCTTATGAGTTATGCTAAAATCTTTCATCTACAGCGCTTTAAACACACAGGGCCCTGTACTCACCCACATATTTAGTGTGGCTGATAAGAAAGAGATAAGAATTCCCTTAAACCTCCTGAGATACATAAAAATAAATATTACACTAGTGTCTGCTTTGCAAAGCTTGATTTATGAATAGAAACATACGTCATTCACACCATCCTCAACTCCCACCCCTTACATCAGGAGATGTTCAGACAAACATACACCCAGGCTTCCCCTTCCAAATGTAGGTTTAACCTCCTCCATTATAGACAAGAGAGAGCTAATGCCAACTTCGTTTTAAGGAATGATGAATTTTAAGAAAGACTTCATGTAGGTCTAAAAGACCAATGGATATAATTTCCTACATTCAGGAGGAAAGAGTGCAGGGGAGGGCACATAGCACTTCTAGTAAAGATGGCAAGCTTCCAAATGTAATACAAAGATCTTTACAATTCATCCACCAGAGGGTGTGGAGAAGTGGGAACGGGCTTAATATTGCACATGACCAGTTTTGGATGATTCTGGAACAGAATATTTAAGCTTATTGCTTTGCTTTTGCAGCAGCAACTCGGATTAAAAGGAACATACTCATAAAAATGTGTCCTTCCTCATTTTCTCTTAAGCATAGGAGATCTTTTCAACTCTGCTCTCTGCATAGTTGTGTAACTTTCAGGATGAAAATAATTCTCTTTTGTCATGATCCTAAAAATTGAGCTCACTTTATTGTCTGTTTACAGTTCATTTGTTTAAGCTTTTGTTGCCATTGTAAAACAATTACACTATGTGTATATTTTTTAGTGCATTAAGGTAATTCACCAGTATTACTAGTACAATCTTGATTAGTCTCTGCATTGTCCCAGCAGATGGCACATAATTAACTTCTTATGTGACATTTTATGTATTTTAACACTAGCGTCTTCAGAGACCAGACAAGGCAGAGATAAATATGACAACTGAAATGAAGAGTAGAAATCAGTAACTGTGGTAAAACAGGAGACTATGAAACTAATTAATTATTCAGCAAGAAAAACATTATTACACAGGTTAAAACCAGAGGATTTATTTCTCTACCTGGAATGCAACTGAAATGATCATATAATTTAACGATCAAATAAATCACAAGTCTTCATGTGAATGTAGTATGATTTATGGCTTTGCTAGCAACAACAAAAGGAAAATCTTGACACCAGGTTTTGGGATATTTAAGTTAAAAGTATAGCCCAAAATATACTGAAAGTTTAAATGGAATCTAGGAGGACTAACTGAAGAAAAAGTCAGAAAAAACATCAATTGCTTTCAACTTCTAATTGAAGACCCACCTCCATTCAGCCTTATCTGTGTGGAGAGCAATAACCTCATCCACTATTATGGACTCATTATTTTTCAGCATTTGGAACCTGCCTATACCTAGTACATTTAGAAACAAACAAACAAAAACCCAACCAACCAACAAAAAACCCACCACAATCCCTTAACATAACAGACACCTTGCTGGACCAAAATGCCGAACGCTTTCCAATGTTATTCACTAGCATCCCTTCAGGTTTCTATTGCTTCAGATTATTGGCTATTTACTATATTCATCATTAGCAAATAACAAATGTGTTATACGTTAAATCCCCTGGAGGAAACTATCAAAGTTATTCCTCAGAAAAACAACGATGCTCCTCCAAGGAAAAAAATACCTCAAAACTCTCTTCAAGAATCTATAACTTAAGGATGCACAGTCATTTGGGTTTTTTTTCTCTGCATGACTGCACAGTTCTTTCAAGGAAAGAATAACAGTTTTTATAGGGAAACAATTATGGTAAAATCTGAAGTGAACTTGAAAGCTAGAAACACTTTGCAGCTTTCACTTAAGCTAAAACAAAAGGCCCAACACTCTCAATTTTAATAATAATTGCCTATATTGGCAATATTGCTCAAAGCTATAAAGCA
>VZTM01020233.1:9329-22545 GCA_013400555.1 Jacana jacana
TTAATCATATATATATATATTATTTTTACAAAGATAAATATTCCCTTTGATGCCAATTTCTGAAGAAACTGCAGTCAGGGATGTTCCTGTTGCTGTTAGTAAGATTCTGCCCTGTCAAGAGCATGTATCTGCCATGAGTCATTGACGGATTGGAGCTTTTACTTGTGGCAAGTGGAAAACGTATTATGGATCATTCTCATTCTACTTTTTCATTGCAAAGCTACATCACTGCTTACACATAAAAATGTTCTCCTCTTAATCACTCTATTAGAGAGCCCTTGAAACATAATGTTGGTGATTCCTAGCTACCAAGCTAGATAGATGTTAATGGAAAGAAAGTAATTACAATTTAGGTATGACCTATTGCCTAACACATTCAAATAATTTGAGAGTGATATAGGCCTGATATACGATCATGTGATGTCTCTGAAAAGTTTGAAATAGTGCACTCTATTTTCCTCAATGGAAAAGCAAAACATAGTCTGGCAAATCCGTTTCACTGTTCTTACTCTTCTTTTGTACATCAGGCATTTGAGTTCTTTAGCTTGCAGAATTAAGCATATAATCAACACACACACTTCTCCTATTTGGCAGTGATTATCAATCATTAAAAAAAAAAGAAATAAAAGAGTTACCAATTGAATTTATTTAGACAGAAGTTATCAATTAGTACCATTACATTTTCCTCATACTTTATACTTTCTGAAATGAGAGCAAATTCTGTGTCTAATCATCAGATTATATGAAATAATATGGTGGCACCAGACCACATTGCACTGTCCATATCACAGCTGGAAAAATGTATTGACTTGATCAAATCCAGAAAATATCTAAACCTGCACACTGTTAGCAGTCTAGTGAAACATACACAGTGATATCAATATAAAACATTAGGCTCAGAACAGTATAGCGATTCTCAATCATACTTTGCTATGTAAATTGCATTTCTTGCTGTTTAACACAGTCTATAATGCTCTGAACTAAAAAAAGAAATGGGAGAAAATGGGAGTTCTTGTTGCATTTTTTTTAAATAATGAGTTATAATGAGTTCTATTTGACTGTGCATGTCCCTCTTAATGTGACAGAGAAAGAAAGGTAACCTAATTTACAGTATCATTGCTGACTGCTTTAAAATATCATTTAGCAGACTTCCTCATTGCTCTTTACATGAACATCTTGTGACTTCCTTTTACTGACATCCATGCAGTTACTGATTAATAAAAGCCTCCTAAAAGAATTGTTGACTACCTGATTAAAGGAACTATTCAAACTCTCATGCAGACAGTAACTTCTTTTCATAAAAGAATATATACACAAAAGAAAAGCCCTAGGTTCAACAGGAAGATGAGTCTTTATTAATAACATATTATGAAATATTTTCCTTTAATTGCCTAGTAACTGAGAACAAAAAAAGCAGAAAACATTGTAGAATTTCTATTAAAAATGTTTATATTTGGTTTTATCATGCTGGGACTCAAATAAAAATAGATGTGAGCATTTTACAAAATCGTAACTTGCTGAGAAAGAGCTCATACACTTTGATGTATTGAGCATATAAATATTCATAAAATCAATCATTTCTTAGTGTGTCTAGAAATTAGTTTTGTATCGATTAAGCCTTGTTATCTGTTATATTTGTGACAACATGAAAATGGGCATAAGCTTCTTTCATTGATTTACTGTCTAATAAATAATTACTATTCATTATTTATTGATTATAAACTTCCATAATTCTTTAATTTCCTTCCTCTTTATGCTATCAATGTCAGTTCTAAAGCTAGAAAGATCTACTTGATCAAATTTTAAAATTGGTTATGCACACAGGAGAAATGGCATTTAGCTGTGCCCTTAAATTCATCTTCAAGGTTTGCATTCCTCAACTCATTTACACCATTTTAGCACAGTACATTTAGGAGGATAATGGAATAATAACCCAAGAGAAATTGTCCACAGATTACATTGTGATAACTAAAACAAAACAAAAGAATGCACACTGTAACAGAGACAAATCTGTCATTCTGTCTTCCTCCAGCTTGGATTTCCTGTATAACCACATACTTTTAATTTAGGACTTGCAAGGACTGTGACTCTTACGCTCTTGCCCACTTTTTGTTTCACACCCAATGGTGTGAAATTAGAATAGTGATAATGTGAAAACTAAGCATGCTGCTCTCCACAAAGGAGTTGTTTGACAGATTAATATGTGTTTATATTTCTGTGCCAGGTAAATTAAGCACTTGCACCTACATTTTGATTTTAGCTAAATTAGTGCTTAGCGAATTAGAATATTTTAATAACCTTTTAGTATAAATGCTTAACTTGTACTGAACTCTTCTTTCAGATACTATTGAGTAGGTTTTTGGGTCTTGCCTGAGACAACTATGTTTGAAGTTCTCAAGGTCCTACTTTCAGCAAAGGAATTAAGTTCAAATCTGCACTGAAGCCATGACATCACACATTTTCTCCTGGCTCATAAACGTTACTCAACCACCTGGCTATTGCTATTATTCTCCTCAAATTACAGATATTATATGTATATATATATATGTATATAAAAGATATCTAGAGAAAGTGGTCACCAAGCCACTTTCCATCATTTATCAGCAGTTCTAGCTAACCAATAAGGTCCCAATTGATTGGAGGTTAGCAGATATGATGCCACATGAAGGCTAGAAGGAGAATCTAGGGAACTAGAGGCCTGTTGGACTGATCTCAGTGCCTGGAACAGTTGTAGAACAGATCATGCCGAGTGCCATTACTTGGTGCCACATGCAGGACAACAAGGTGATCAGGCCTAGTCAGCATGGACTCATGAGAGGCAAGTCCTGCTTAAGTGACCTAATCTTCTTCAATGGCAAGGTGGTACACTTAGTAGATAAAGGTAATGCTGTAGATGTTTACCTGGACTTTAAACAACACTGTCTCTACAAGTAGAACCATAGAATTATGCAGTAGTGTGGCTTGGAAGGAACCCTTAAAGGTCATCTAGTCCAACCACCCTGCAATGAGCCAGAACATCTTCAGCTAGATCAGGTTACTCAGAGCCTCATCCAACCTGACCTTGAATGTTTCCAGGGATGGGGCATCTACCATCTCTCTGGGCAACCTGTTCCAGTGTTTCTCCAGTCTCATCATATCCTTCTTTATATCAAGTTTAAATCTCCCCTTTTTTATTTAAAATCATTACCTTTTGTCCTATCACTACATTCTCTGACAAAAAGTCTCTCCACATCTTTCCTGTAGGCCCCCTTTAAGTCCTGAAAGGCTGCTATAAGGTCTCCCCAGAGCGTTCGCTTCTCCAGGCTGACCACCACCACCTCTCTCAACCTGTCTTCATAGGAGAGGTGTTCCATTCCTCTCATCGTTTTTGTCCTCTGGACCCAGTCCAACAGGTACATGTCTTTCATGTTCTCATGACTTCAGAGTTGGACACAGTACTCCTGGTGGGGTCTCACCAGAGAGGAGCAGAGGTGCAGAATCACCTCCCTTGAACTGCTGGCCATGCTTCTTTTGATGCAGCCCAGGATATGGTTGGTCTTCTGTCCTGTGAGTGCACATTGCCAGCCCATGTCCATTTTTTTCATCCACCAGCATCCCCAAGCTCTTCTCTGCAGGACTGCTCTCAATCCTTCATACCCTAGCTTGTATTGGTACTAGAAGTTGCCCTGACCCATGTGCAGGACCTTGAACTTAGCCTTGTTGAACCTCATGATGTTCAAAAGGGATCACTTCTCAAGCCTGTCCAGCTCCCTTTGGATGGCATCCCATCCCTCAGAGATGTCAACTGAACCACTCAGCATGGTGTCATCTGCAAACTTGCTGAGAGTGCACTTGATCCCACTGTCTGTGTAATTGATGAAGATATTAAACAGTACTGGTCCCAATATGGACTCCTGAGGGATGACACTTGTCACCGATTTCCATCTCAGCATTGAGCCATTGACCATTACCCTCTGGATCTGACCATCCAACCCATTTCTTATCCACCAAACAATCCACTCATCAAATCCATGTATCTCCAACTTTGAGAGAAGACTATTGTAAGGGATTATGTCAAAGGCCTTACAGAAGTCCAGATGGGTGACATCCTTAGCTCTAGTAGAATTATACACTGTCCTAAAAAAGAACTTTCCTCTAGAGCAATTCTAAGCCAACAGTATCTTTTCTGTTGTTGTTTTGGGTGCTAGTCTGGATCACATTTCTTCTAGTTGTCAAAGCTGACAGAAGCTGCAGTGTTATCATTTATCAACACCATACTATAGATACATTCAGATACATTCCATGCTTTTATTATTTTAATTCTGAACTCAGATTGCACAAATAAAGGGCAAGTGAACAGAAGAGCAGTCTGAAGTACTCAGAGAATAGATACGGGGGCTTTTATCTCAAAAGAACTTTTCTGGTTTTGTGGCTATAACACACTTATTTTTAAAAAATTAAATTAAAATAAAATAAAATAAAATAAAATAAAATAAAATAAAATAAAATAAAATAAAATAAAATAAAATAAAATAAAATACCAACAAAAAAACCCCAACCAACCAACCAAAAAAAAAAACCCAAAAAACCCCAAAATGAAGTCTGATTAAATCTCAAAGAAAAAGAAGCACATGAATTAAAGCTGTTCACTGGAATTTGATTTGCGTAACCACCCTACAGTTCAGTAACAATTAATAATTCCCATAGCAACCCTTACTGCCATATGGCACCAAAATCTACTCTTGTACCTTAAGGACAAAATCTTACCAGACTGAAAAACAATGTTTAAAGATAACAGTTTTGTAATTCTAAATTTTATCCTAGGGATAAACAGGAAAAACGCATGACCTCGCAAAGGAAAAGACATATTTTCATACCACGTTTTCCATAACTTTCCACATAGACTTTGGTTAAGAGAATAATCTCAACATAAATTTCTGCATTTTTTTATTACCTTTCTTCCACTGGTAATAAATTTTGACAGTTGTGGTAAAAAAACACACCATGTACTATAATGCAAAGGAATCTATGCTGGGATGTTAAATCTGTCTCAGCCATGGGCTAAATTATAACATTAATTTTAAACAAAATTCACCATTGGAATAATAATGAAAAAAAAGAAACTTTACATAAAAGATGATAAAGAAGTGAAATGGCCGTTTTTGTTCAAGGGTATCTGCCACCTTGGTATGTACTCATATATACTGTAATAGCAAACTGTGTAATAGAACTGTAATAGCAAAAAGCAAATTTTAAGAGGATAACCACCTATCATCATAGAATCATACATTTTGAGTTGCAAGGGACCTCAGAAGGTTGACAGTCAAACCTCCAGCTCAAAGCAAGGTCAGCTTTGAGATCATATCATAAAATGGAGTCTCTGAGTAGCCTAAGACTAGAGTAGTAGTCTGTACAGAACTGTGTACCTTGTCATACCTTCAAGATTAAGACAAACTAGCCAAGAGCCTTCTACATCTGCTTGATAGTCTGCTGCCAAAACAAACCAATGGGGGTCAGAGGCAACCAGAACAAAGAAAGTAGCTCCAAACTAGCAGCAACTGACAGTATCCTAATTTTCTTATTATTTTAATTACTACTGAAAGAAAATACGCAAATATTTTTCTTTCCTCTGTCCTTTCTACTATTTGAAAAGTCTGCTGAACCCATTACACTTGGTTATATACATAAATACATATACATGTATACATGCATATGTGCGCATGTCTTTTTCCCTCCCATGTAACTCCTAAAAATTACCAACTTCCAGCCATGTGTAACAAATCACATAATTCACAACCTAGCCTTTCTGAAAACTGTTACATAGTGTAATACACAACTATATATCTTCATCACTTCTTGCTTTTGAGAACTCCAGAGAGATAAATCTATATGAAAGAATAAAATAAAAATGGTACCAAACAGTAAAAAATAATACATACCCACATGTCAAAGCTGCAGAATGTGAATTCAGTTGATCAAAGAGAAAACATGATAGTCTACAATATAAATTGTACACATCAATTATCTGACTGGATTATTCAGTTGCCTTTGCTTTGCTAATTACATTCACACCATACTGATTGCAACTTTTTGTATCAACTGTTTTTAATCTGAAAGTCAAGATCATGTTTGTTTAAGAAAATAACTATTACACCTGCTTTTTATTCTCAGTGCAGCATACAAGTTGCTGGACTTATGTGCTTTTAAATTTCTTTTTAATTGTGTTTCTTTCCTGGGATACTTTACTGTAGCCCCTGGACACACAGTGAAGAAATGGGACCTTAAAACCTGTGTGCACATAGCTTTGCAATAAAGACCACTCAAACACTGTGCTTGCCTCAAAAGCCTATAAGGGTACTATGTGTTTAAAATTTAGCTTCTCAAAGGTACATAACTGTTGTAATATTTAATACATATAGGCTTAGCATAAGTGTAAAATATACTATTTAGTAAATAGAATGAACTCACAATCATAAAGTAATAAACCCTGAGTTATTTTGTCTTCATCATTTTTATCATCAACCTGAAATATATTTTTCCTGAGGTCAGATTCCTCTGAAACATCCAGCACTGAGCTTGCTTCATAAAGCTTCATAAAGCCAACCGACTTACAGCCAAACTGGTTCCAGTTTCTACAATAAATCTTATGGGTAAACTGGTCCTTCTTTCCATAAGCACATGACATTTTACTACCACTCTTCATTGCAAATCAATATATTTCCTATCAGTTCTTGGGTTTATAGCCCTCCAAATTTAAGGTATACTCATGGAGAGCTGACAAATGAAATCATGCTTCTAGGACTTAGTCATTCCATCTTTGTTTTCCAACTCTATATAAATTTAGAATAAAGGAACAAAAATTAGGTCTCAACAAATTTACCTAGCAAAAGATCAGTTTTATACACTTTGATGTTTTCCAGAATATCATCAGAGTTCCTGTCAACACCTAGATTAAGGAACTTCTGTGCTATTTCATTCCTAACACTGAGTTAGCTATATGCCCCATGGAAAAAGACATTATATTACTAATAGACTAATAGGTACTTGGACAGGTTAGTCTTTCCTAAAAGGAAGGCTTTGGATAGGACTCAAGAAGTCAGGGACTTGGGGAGCTGTTGTTCTTGTACATGATACCAGATCAATAGATTTCTGAACATGTGTAAGCAAGCTGGAAACTAGACCTAGGAAGAGTTCTAAGCCAAACGTTCAAGTCAAAAAGTTCATACAGTTCTAATAAGTCTTGAGTAAATACCAAATATCAACTTACTCCCTGACAGATAAAACTATTGAAAGCACACTGTATTACTTATTTTGAGATATACCTGAGAATATGAGATTTAGAGCCAATTCACACTTTAGACTTCAAACATCTGGCAACAGTTTCATATCCAGTACCAGAAGGTCTCTCTATTTGAATCATTATGTTCCCTGCAAGACTGTTCAGAGCCAACTGACTAAAGTGACATGTTTTGTGGGATGATTGTTAATAGTTTTTGTGCCCATGAATGTTCTCCATGACTGAGTCATTTATTCTTCTGCGTAGTTTTTCAGAATGGTAACTTTGCCCTATTATAAATTGACAGCAAAAGCATCCTTTTATGTTGACTTTTTTGCAATGTTATTTAAAAAGGAAATGAAAACATACACAACTAATATAGCCATTGTCTAACCTGTCACTAAGCACAGGAGAGGATAAAAAAGAAAATAATTTTTACAAAGTAAATTTAGTACTGGATTTCAATAACAATCAACAATCTAGAATATGGGTTGTTTTGCATGATACAATCACAATAATAAAGGAAAAACATGAATTTGGCAGATTGCTATTTGAGTATAAACAAACTCACCCAAACACAAGTAAAGCATCAGAACAATATTCTGCTAGTTGGTATTTTCGTAAGATCTTAAACACCAGAGGGGTTCAAAATAGGCCTGGATTCAGTCTGCAGCAGCTCATGGATCATCCTAAACCAAACTTATATAAATGTGCTGGTGTTGTTTAGCAGACATATATATCTCAGCATGATTTTAAGAGTTGAAACAAAGCATTCAAAGAATATTGATGCCTTAAAGACTGATAAAAGATCATTAAATGTTGACATGGTGATTAAAAAAATACAAAATATTGTACAACCTATCTTTGATCTTTGGGAAGAATTGCCTGAAGTTTCCTAAGCAAATTAATTATATTTAAATAAAAATAATGCAATCATATGCCTAATAACCTCTCTGAAACACGTTATTATTTTTGTCTCAAACACAGTGAACATCTCTAGACACCTAAAATTTGTATATAGTAAAAGGTACTTTCTCTTTAGCAGAAAGTGGCTAAACTACAATTCCCCCAAGAACACTCTTCTCAAAATATCTATTGTTCTCAAGGCAGCAAGGTTACAAAAGCTGCCAGTAGCTGTTATAAATGCCCTTTATCAAAAGGGACAAAATCTTCCAGCACTGCTAATAGGAGTAAAAGAAGTTGCCCTTCCAGAAAAGAAGTGCTTCTTTAGTGATTAGGAGCTTCCCTAACACATCGTGATGGAAAGAAAAATGAAAAATGTTTAGCAGTTACTTCTGAGACTTAAAAAGCAGTGTTTGGTAACAGTAATTGAAGATAAGGAACTAAAGTTAGCTATTCACTTCAAAAATATCTAAAGTATGGTTTGTGTACACTATTAGTAGTCACTTTCTAATAAAGCAAAATCTATCTCTTCCTTTGAAATAACGCTATTCTATTTTAGTCTATTTTAATTTTTACACCAAGCTTTCTCTTTATTTTTTTTCCCTACAAAGATTTTGTTGTGCAGTATGATTAGCGTGTATCATTTTAACTTTTTCTAGGATCCATGCTTCTGAAATAAAGTGGGTGCATTATATTGGGAATGCTTTTCTGTAGTTTAGTTTATTTTAAGATGTTTAGTGTTATGTAGACAGACTGAGTTGTAGACAGTGTTTTGTAATTAGCTATCTCTAGTCAAGACTGTAATTCCTCTATTTGTGCACTCCATTGTTACAGCTCTTTTAGATTGGTTTGTTCAGGAATAGTTATCTTGAGCAAGCAGAATATGGGTAACTCATAAGTCTAAACCAATTATTTAGCAGCAATGCCCATAAGAACCAGATAGCATTTAGCAAAATATGAGGTTAAGCCTGGTGTGTCTACAGTCTGGTATAGCACTGGGAGAGCCTTCACCAGCTAGCCAGGCAGATGTTGATGGGGTGGGAAAGGTCAGTAGTCATGGCTCCCCAGTGCCATGATGGGTGTGGAGCTGTCACCTGCCTCCAGCTCCATCAGTAGTGACAGCTCTGATAGCTCAATCACTGTTCCTGACTGTTCTTGACTAGACCAGTTTCCAGCTACCTTCTCTGCATTATTTTCTGAAATATTTTATCTTTTCATGTCAATTTTTTTGTCTCTTGAATCCTTGATCTAAGATCACAGGTCAGCAGTCCTATCACTCTCTGTAATTTTGACATTTCTTATCTCTGTACAGACAATCTCACAGCAGCAGAAGTCTGATTCAAGGTTACATAGCTGCAACTTATCAAAACTGTATCTCTGTACAAGGGCAGCTAAAACTGCTGGGGAAGAAATTAGAGCAGGGACCATAGAGAGAGGGCTACTGTGTTTGGTTTTAGACATTACAGATTAAGAAGGATGTGAACAAATTGTAAAGAACCAAGCAGAGGACATAAATGATTAAAAATATATGATCTACAAGAAAAGGCTGAAAGAGAGGGAAGGGAAGGGAAGGGAAGGGAAGGGAAGGGAAGGGAAGGGAATAAAGAGAAAAAAAAGACATAACGCAGGAGACTTCTAACATGAAGTTATATCTATAAAGATGGAGATAGTATTGTGAGAAGAATTAATAGGATAAACTAACAGATAAAGTGAATTTCAACAGATTTATAGACAATCTGCTTATCAGAACAAAAAATAGCATTGCCTTGGGGAGAATACTATCTGTAGTTCACAATGTATCTCTAAATATGATAGCTGTGGTGTTCAAATTGTAGTAGTGATAGCTTCCTCTATCTAGAATTTATTCTATAGACTAGGAACAGTTCCTAAGAAAAATCTACATCTTAAAAGGTGTTGGTTATGTACTTGTTGTAAAGATGTCAATTACATTAGAAGAGACAAATTATCAATCTTTAACTTGGAACTTCTGGAGCTCTTTTAGTTATCACAATGCATCATGAACATAATTTTATGGTAATTAGTTTATGGTAATTAGTATAGGAAGTTCAAAATATCTTTGATATGGTTTTGGTGGTCTGTATTTCTGTATTCAGTTGGAGTTTCCCAAACACCTCAGGCATCTTGCTCAAGTATGTCACATTTCTGTAAGGTAGCCAAGAAATTGATGAAAATGTGAACCAAGGCCAGCTTGTCATATGCCAGGATCTTCTAGCCAGCTGGAAATGCTAGGAAATATTTTTTTATTGATGACATTGCATCAGTAAAGACAGTACATAAACTTTGATTAGAATATTTTTGTTACCTTTTGAGCCCTGGAAGCTGCAGTTGGGCTGCAAATTCTTCAAATTGTTTAACTGTGGGGAATGACTTGGGTATCTAAGTGGATTAAAAACTAGATATGAGCCGGCAATGTGTGCTTGCAGCCCAGAAAGCCAGTTATATCCTGTGCTGCATCAAAAGAAGTGTTTCCAGCAGGTCAAGGGAAGTGATTCTGTCACTGGTCTCATGAGACCCCACCTGGATCACCACATCCAATTCTAGGGTCCCCAGTGCAAGTAAGACATGGATCTTTGAGAGTGGGTCCAGAGAATCACAGAATCACAGAATGATATGGGCTTGGGGGGGATGTCTGGAGATCTTCTAGTCCAACCCCTCTGCCAAACAGGTCCACCTAGAGTTGGTTGTTATGGCCTTTCAACACTTAAAGGAGGTTTATGAGAAGATGGAGAGAGGCTTTTTACTGAGGCCTGTCCTGACAAGGGACAACAGTTTAAACTGAAAGAAAATAGATATAGGTTGGACATAAGGAAGGAAATATTTGTGATTGTGGGTGCCTTATCATTGGAAGTGTTCAAGGTCAGGTTTGATGAGGCTTTGAGCATCCTGATCTAGTAAAAAATGACCCTGCCCACGGCAGGGGAATTGGGCTAGATGATATTTAAATGTCCCTTCCAACCCAAACCATTGTATAATTCTGTGATTCTATGAATTTTATTATTGCTGAAGGCACAGGGTTCTTACTCTTTCTGCTTCTGTTGTGTAGTCCTCTGGGGGGACTTGGTATATTATGCTCCTTTTTTTGATGTTCAGTACTGCTGTATGTCCACAATAAAGTTCTGGAAATGAAATGGATGCCTGTCCTCCTCTTTTGAAAGTAGAAACATCCATGTGTTCCATGGGTACAATTTCAGTTAACACTGGCATGAAAACAGATTAGATGTGTCAACAACTAAAAGCACGCTTTCAAGTCTGTATTTTGTGAACATCTTTGCTTGTCCTCTTACTGTAAAATTACATTACTGATAAATTATTTATTTCAGACTTTTTTTTTTATTCTAAAGTAAGCATTACAGTAGCATTAGAAATACATTCAAACACAAAATAGCCATTTCAGAATTAAAAAAAAACCCAAACATAACAAAAAAAACCCAAACAAACAAAAAACCCACAAAAAAACCCCTAAAACCAACCAAAAAAAAAGTTGAGGACCAATTTGAGTGGTATTCTTATGCCACAGAGATAACACTTAGCCAATCAGGTAGCTACTAAACTGAATAATGTCTAATTTTTCTGCCTTCAAACAAACATCAAACGTTAATGCCAAAAGAAAAATAATAGCTGATATATTAAATTTTAAATTAAAAATATTCTTTAATTAGTTGAGTAATGAAAAAATAGTTGAATCAAAATATAAGCCCATCTTATTTCTTGACAATTGAGTTTTTGTCTTCTTCACAATAACAATTGCATGACGTAATTTAGAAGAAAACTTTGGAAGATCAAGGAATGAGAAGCCTTACTTGCTTAGGAAGAGACAGACATTTTCAGTTTCCTCCCCCTCTACTCTACCCTGGTGACACCCCATCTGGAGTACTGTGTCCAGTTCTGGGCTCCACAGTTCAGGAAGGAGAGGGAACTGCTGGAGACGGTATAGCAGAGGGCTACAAATATTACAAATACGATTAGGGGTCTGGAGCATCTCTTTTATGAGTAAAGGCTGAGGGACTTGGGTCTTTTTAGTCTCGAGTAGAGAAGACTGATAAATAAGACTTTATCAATACTTATAAATACTTAAAGGGTGGGTGAGAAAAAAAGAATTTTAAGCCTAAATTTCTGTTTTCTGAATGGAGTGTTGTTCTTCTAAGCTTTCTGTTTGTACTATCATAAACAATTCTTCTTTACTCCTCATAGGCATAGACACTTGGGAAAAACAAAGGTGAAATGGATAAATATTATATTTGGGGTTTTGACGTGAAAAAGTTTAAGCATTCTGAGCTTCATATGTAAAAATACTGTCAGTGTTGAAAAACGTTTTCCTTATTTAAGAAATTTTTAAAGAATACATTGATTTTTTTAAAGTATTTGATCAGATTTTATTGGCTACATCTATTTCAGCTTTGTTAGTGATGTGGGATTTTAAAAAAGGACAATTCCATCCCATCTGATATACAATTAGCTGGGCAATTTAGACACTTGTCATTATCTTACTCTGTGGTTGATGGACCATTATAGGCTTTTCCATAAACTAAGTCAGGTTTAGTTGAGCTCCTAATTCTGTAATTTTGTTTGGAGATCTTAAGTCAGCTCAAATACATCAGTACCAGAACACCATGTGTTAACTGGACGATAAGTGTGGTGGTTGTGTTTGGTTATGTAAACTATTCTGAAAGAGAACTCTGCTCAAATCATAGCTGGATTGAGAGACCAGTCTTCATAATGTAGTGATGACTTTCTAACATTTACTTCCTTTGTGTTTCCACAGTCACAGAGGAGTGTCGTTACTTAACCCCAGCCAGCAGCTAATAAGCCCTACACAGCCGCTTGCTCACTCCCCTCTGGCAGAATGGGGAAGAGAATTGGAAAGGTAAAAGTGAGAAAGCTCCCAGGCTGAGATAAAGACAGTAAAGTAAACATACAGCAAAATAAAGACTTAACTCACTGCTTCCCATCAGCAGACATTTAGCCATCTCCAGGAGAGAAGGCCTTCCGCACACCTAATGGCACCTTGAAAAGACAAATGCAGTAACTCCAAATGAA
>VZTM01020236.1:7398-17822 GCA_013400555.1 Jacana jacana
CTTCTTGAACGGAGGGGCCCAGAACTGGACACAATATTCCAGATGGGGTCTCAACAGGGCAGAGTAGAGGAGGAGGAGAACCTCTCTCGACCTACTAACCACACCCCTTCTAATACACCCCAGGATGCCGTTGGCCTTCTTGGCCATGAGAGGACAGTGCCGGGAAAATTTTTCTGGGAAGAATTCTTTCCTAATGTCCAGCCTAACCCTACCCTGCTGCAACTTGCAGCCATTCCCTCTCATTCTGTCACTAATTACCTGTGAGAAGAAACCTGCACCAACAAGGTCCTTTCAAGTAGTTGTAGAGAGAGATGAGGTCTCCCCTCAGCCTCCTCTTTCTCAAACTAAACAGTCCCAGCTCCCTCAATCGCTCTTCATAAGATGTATGCCCCAGGTCCTTCATCAGCTTCTTCGCCCTGCTCTGCACTCTCAGATTCAGATTTAGCTCTGCCCCATTAAAGCCTATTTTTGTTTCAGTTCACATTAATGATGTCACAAGATTTTTTTATAAAGATGTGTTGCCCATTCTTAAGTATTCCAGCTTCAAGCTCTGCTTTTCTGAGCAGTATCACACAACTTATAACCATTTAGCTCTAGCATACTCAGACACGCAAATAAAATGGGAGGTGTTATTTTGGTAGTTCAATTCCATCAAAACTAGCAGATCCTTGAAAACATGGCGCTTTTTAAAAATTGTCAGCTTTTTAAGCCACAGAAAAACATAAAACAGGCAGTAAAGCTTTCAAGTCCCTGCTTCTTTCCTTTAACAATTTCTCTTGATTTTGCATGAAGTAATGTCTAACATGCCTCTGTAAGTGAAGAGACACATCTGTCTAGCAAAGGTGTTTTTTCAAAAGTGCAACTTAAAAAGCATAGATATGGAATGTCTGTGGTCACAGGAACTTTCTAGAGGTATCAAAGCAGTGCAAGGATGAGGCTTGATTCTGCCATACTCTGTGGTGCTAACGCAAAGGATGGAAGGAAGGAAAGAATGGGAGTAGGAACATCTTTTCTCCCTTTACTCCTCACATGTTGCTGCTCACTCTTTCTACCTGCTGCTCAGCAGATACTGTCTAGATGGTGAGGAATTCATTTTGCTCAACAACAAATGCAAGCTTTTCTTTCTTTATTCCATGTCAGTTCTCATGAAAGATGCCAGGCAGACACATCAAGCACACATAACACACACATCAAGCAACATAAGCAATCCTGTGCTGCCCAACCTACTGGGGCAAAGGGCAAATGAGTTTTCATTGCATTAACTTTCTGTTTTCTATGCCATAACTCTTAGTAGATCTGTGGCTTTTGAAGCTCAGCACCCACCATTCAGTGGGATGGAGGCTGCAGGCTACTTATGAGATGACAACTGGATTAGTTTTTGACCAAAATCAGGGTAGAAGGGCTCACCTATTTAATTCTTTCAAAAGGGCTTCTGTAGGGCTTATCTCTGGAACATTTGTTGTTATTCTGCTTCCAGAGCATGAAGTTTATATGATCCTGGATTCTTGTTTGCAAATGTATGTGTGCCTCTCTTCTTGGAGTGACCGTTGCCCCTTGAGGATCCCAGCTACATAACAATACAGTCTCAAGACACAAAATTCCTGCAAGAGTCGTGATGCTGTATGTCTTTGTGAGGCAGACATCATCAGAGCCTTGCTGAGGAAACAAGGTAAGACACAAACACGGAAGAAAGGAAGCTTCATTAATTACTCAGATCATCAAAATTCTTGGGTTTGGATATGTCAGTTGCATCCTCTTCTCTCCTTTGATTTACTCTATTAAGAGGAGTGTCCTTAGTGGTTTACTTTGACCCTTGAAGAAATTCATTTGATGCTGGAATGGCATTATTTTTTTTTTCCTCCAAGCACTGTTTCCAATACTGCAGCCTTGCCTTAAACATTTTCTTGTCTCAGCACTACTTACCTTTTTTTGTGAAGTAACATTTATTTGGGCTGAAATGATCAACTCAGACTGTTCAGACATTCAAATCCCATGTGCAGTATAAACACGTAGAACTCTAATTTATGGTAATTTACATCTCTACAAATTATTTATGTGAAGTGAACAGAAAAACTTGCAAAAGTATTGGTCTGCAGAGTTTTGCTTCATGCTATGTTGACTTCTGCCCTACCTTGCAAAACATTTTGTTTCATAAATTTTGCTTTCATGTGAGGAATGTTTGTTCTAATTCATACATTATTATCATTTAAATAAGATCAGGTCATCAACATTTCTAAACTATACTGCAGACATGGAAAAAAATGCTCTTACAGTTAAGTTCATTTAGAAATCTTTCTTTCTTTCTAATAAGGATTTTTCCTGCTGTGCATATATAAGTAGGAGTGTCAATGTGTTTTCTAGAGTGTTGTAAACCAAATGCCATTACCTATATTTTTATTTTTTTTCCCAAAAATAGGTTGAGTGTACTCTCTGTGATTCTAAGGACTGGCTGCTGCTCAGAAGGGTACTAGCACCCATCACCGGCCCATGCAGCTGCCACTGATGAAAGATGATAATCACTTTTTACTAATTCTATAGAGTCGTAGGGCAAAGTGGTGACTGTATTTTTGCCTTGGAGCTCGGCTACACCTTGGGAATGAGTCTTGTGATGGGATTTGTATGAGTACATACCACCATATGTTAGCATGACCTTGCTCATGGCCCAGAGCTACAAGCAGACCTTTCTAGATTTTGCCCTTTTTGTCCAGGCTGCACTGGCACACCTGGCTGGTCAGTGGCATTGACCCTCCAAGTCCCATTCCAGGAAGATGGCTGCACAACACTCTTCTGCAAAGGGGTGAAATGCAGGGCAGAGAGGCAGGAGACAATATAACAAGGTTCGTAGAAACTATTTAGGTGGGGATCTTCCTAAGTACAGACCAGATAGCAAGGCCCCTGGGTAGGCAGAATTTAACTCTTTTGATGCAACATCAGAAGAACTGTGAAGAGAAGGGAGGAAAACCTGGTTTACTCTTAATTGGAGAGACGAGGACACCATAACATCCCAAAGCAATGACAGCAGATGAACGCTTTGCTATTATGTGAGAGATTACACTGAGTATGTGCAAACTGAGCTTGTGTGGCCCTAGATGATGAAAATAGAAGGCAAAGTGATAAGACTGCACAAGAAAACAAAACTTAAATGATGTTCTGTGTAGGAGAAGAATACTGTAAGTGAGAGTATATCAGGAAAGAAAGTAATGCCAGACAGTGGGAATCAAGTTAACAACCATTTTTAGATCTATTATCCATGAAGGTGAATAAGCACTGTCTTTCAGATTTTCTAACAGTAGTCTAAACATTATTTTGATTTATTTACCTTTTTTTTTTTTTTCCCTAACAGTGATTACATACATGCTCTGAATTAAAACCAGAGTATTAAGAACATGTAAGCACTGTCTGTCTATTATGAGCTTGTGTCTTTTGCATAACAGATGGTCTGTAATGCAGCAGAGTGAAAATGTAAGTCATAAACCATAATTTTTAAAGTGGTGGTTAGATTTTTACTGAATATTTGGTGTAGGGACTGAAAGCATTCTTCCTCCTTACAGAGCAGTTATGCTGCTCGCCGAGGGCTTGCTGCCACAGTGACTCGAGTGCTCTGATGTCACCCCTGATAACTGGTCAGACAACCTGTACTCTCAGCCTCATATTCAGACAGGCTCTTTTTGTATGTGACTTGCAATAAGAGTGGAGGATGCTATGGGGAAGGAAGAATGCCCCCAGCAAGAACATCCTTTAACAAGACAGAGCTTGCTTTCACGATACAGGGCTGACAAAGATCTTTCTGATGGTGGCTTAGTGTGTCCGTCCCTTCTGCTGTACCAGGAAGTCCTGCATGCAGCCGGAAGCCTTGCTGGAGAACTGCTTAAGGAAGAGGCATTGAGAAAGAGTCTGCATCACCCTCCCTGACGAATGTGTCAGGACTAAAACATGTTGAAGTTTCAGAAGTACAGAAAGATGTCCTCAGCATCCAGGAAGTCAAATTTACCACTTCAATTCATTAATATGGAAGAAATTCTCATATTACTCTTATTTGTCTATGTATGCCTGACCATCTCATTCTCAGATTGAATTACAAGTCTGTGGCAGAAGTAAGTACTCTCTGACCCCACACAAGACATCCAGGCACATTCGTGTAAAATGTCTGCAGCAGAATATATCAGAAGGTCCCAAAGCCACCCACGCATGCACCAGTGCTGCATCAATCTTAGCAAAGCCAAGTTACTTCACCCCCTAAAATGTATTGGTGTTGAAAGAGCCTGGGAGCTCAGGTGAGTATAGTGAAAGTACATAGGGTGATGGTAAGTTTTTCTGTTCTCTATTCTTACCTGATCCTCATTGTATCTGCACAATGTCCCATTTTTTACTGACAGCTACACCAACAAATAGTTTGAGAATAGTGTGAGATTATGTACAATTTAATTTTAAAAAGGCAATTTCTGGCTTCAGAAAACACAGCAAGAAAACATAGATATTTTGTATGCAGGGAAAGGGTAAAATGATCAGAAGCAAAATATTGTTCTTTCTAATTAAAAAACAAAACAAAACAACACAAACCCAAGAAAACAAAAAAAAAAAAACCAAACCAACCAAACATACGAACAAAAAACGACTAACTGGCTGGATGTCCAGGCCCAGAGAGTGGTGGTGAATGGAGTTAAATCAAGTATGCAGACGATGAGAAGAGGTGTCACCAACGGCTTGGCCAAACGGTTAGGACCCCTTGCCGCAGGAAAGACATGGAGGTGCTGGGGCGGGTCCAGAGAAGGGCAACAAAGCCGGTGGGGGCTCTGGAGACTAAGTCTCATGAGGAGCAGCTGAGGGAGCTGGTCGTTGCTGAGTCTAGAGAAAAGGAGGCTGAGGGGAGAGCTTATCACCCTCTCCAGCTCCTGGAAAGGAGAGTATAGAGAGGTGGGGGCTGGTCTCTTCTCCCAAGTCACAGGGCAAGAGGAAAGGGCCCCAAGCTGCAGCGGAGGACGTTCAGGTTGGATAGGAGGTAGGACATTTACAGGGATAGGCCTGTTAACCATTGGGATGGGCTCCCCAGGGGAGTGGTTGAGGCACCATCCCTGGAGGTATTCCAAAGACGGGTTGACAGAGTGCTTAGGTACATGGTTTTGTCGTGAACTCAGCAGTATTTAGATTATCTAAATGATCTTAAATGTCTTTTTCAGCCTAAATAGTTCTTTGATTTTATGAACCTGTAATATTTGCAGCCTGTCTTTCTCCTTCCTTTCCAGCATCCCTGACACAGTTACAAAAGTTATAGTGAGTATTCCTGCCCATTTCACTGTTCCATCATGCCTTGCTGGGGGTGAGAGGGAAGGGGTCTCTTCACAAGAGATTCTCTAAGGAGGAAAACATCATAGCAGCAAGTTGCCAGGGAATATTGCTTTTAATACCTTTTGGTGAGATACCTTTTCCTCTCATTGCTGTCTCACCAGTAATGTTGCAGTAGGGCTGTCCAATTGCAATCCTTCCTTGGGCATTCACAAAAGGCTCAGCAGATGGCCACACCATAGTCATGTAGACAGTTCATCAGGTGCTATTGCTGTTTGAACAGAGATTGTGAAAGTTTACTATGTTGCATATATGCAACAGTAAGAAAATAGAGATAAATTAATGTTTGGTCAGCCATGGATGCACTTTCACTTGTTAATCAAATGAAGTTGTCCTCAATTATTATCACTTCTCCCCTTGGCCTGTGAGCCTTGGCCTGTGAGCTGTTGAAATATAAGACTTCTTCCCATCACAGTAAATAACAGCTCTGCTATGTACACATGAATCCCATCTGACATGTCTTTTTCATCAAATAAACACAAAAAAAATCTCTTTTGTGTCACAGTTCCTATGAAAACCCCCAAAGCCACAGCTGCAGACAAGAACGGCTGTGTTATAGTGTGCAAAATTCAGTGAGTGACATGCTTATCTTAGCTGGCTGTTTAAATTACGGTAGAATGCGGAATGAGAAGAGGATAAAGCTACACCTTCAGTCACCGTAGACTTGTGAAACTAATTCTAAGTGCAGCATTAAGCATCCAGGTCTCTCTATTCTTGACAGAGGGTAGGTTCTCAACCAGCATTGGCTGCATACCCTCTTGATTTTAGCTGCATATTTCAACGAAACACCCAAGCTTTCCAACCAGTACCAGTGAGTCTCTGGCAGCTAGCCACTCATCCCTTTGTGACAGCTCATTTCTGAACCTGTTCTAAAGATTTTTCAGGACAGGCATCAGCCGTTCACGCATTGCTGATCCTGGTTTGGGCAGCAGAGGGAACTGCAAGACTGTCTGAGCTCCCCGTCAGCTCCGTGGCTTGTCACACCTCTAACTAAATGCACGGCACTTGGAAGGCACAAGGATGTGAGGAATCCTGCCTATCTCTTCCTGGTATCTTCTGCAGAACACAACGTCCAAGGAGTATTGCAGTATTATCATTTGAAAGCAAAGTGCTCTTGTCCATACCTTTGTCATCACATCCTGCTGTCACAAGATGCATTGGGAAGTAGCCTTCCATTACAGTTTGGCAGGGCAAAGAGCAAAGTAGATGCTATTGCAGTCTTCTCGAGATGGCTGAGAATGAAGAGGGCTCATAGGAAACTGAAATTTGCAATATAATGTTAGGTTTGGTTAATCTGACCCTCCTGCCCTGGTATTTAAATGAGGTATAAAAATTTCAGAAGACAACTGGAAAGGCTTTCTCATGTATGACTGTCAATTCTGGGAACAGAGAAAAGCATGTGGGCTGATTCTTCTTCCAAACTTTTGTACTAAAGATATGAATGGGTCTGGACACTTAGTAACTTCTTAACATTCTAATGTTTGTTGTGCTGTCCAGTGAGAAGGAAGGCAATTAAACAGCGGGTCCACAAAATAGAGCCAAACCTAAAATTTGTCTTCATGGGGAGCAAAGTGATTGTGACTTCAAATACTGAGTAACTGTTAATACATTGTAGTCACAAGTCTTGGAATATCTATAAAGCTAATGGAAAAATAAGAGAAATATGACATTTCAAGGTTTGCTTGCTTGTTGAAGTTCATTATGAATCATTGCACATGGTGCATAGAAAAATGCACAACGTCTCTGGCATACTGGGCCACTTTCACACCCACATTCTTGGAGGAGTATGTGGGGTTTGAAAGGATGCCGCATCCAGGGGGAAATGCGACCCATTTTTGCGCTTGCAATCACACTGTAAATGTAGTGCTTTTTAGAGGCTGGACATTAGGAAAAAAAATTTCCCAGAAAGAGTGGTCAGACACTGGAATCGGCTGCCCAGGGAGCTGGTGAAGTCACCGTCCTTGACTGTGTTTAAGAGTAGATTGGATGTGGTATTAAAGGATCTGGTGTAGGACACAACTTTGTAGAGTGGGGCTGATGGTTGGACTCGATGATCCCAAGGGTCTCTTCCAACCTGAATGATCCTATGATTCTTGGTGTGGACACCCACAGTGACAGGAATCCAGCCATACAGGTAACTGTAATCAGGGCATTTCCTTACTGGTGAGTGCTTTACGTTTACATCTCAAAGTCCTTTTGAAGCAGGGTTTATGTTTTCTGTATTTGTATTATGTTTTCTGTATTTGTATTATGTTTTCTGTTCAGTAGTTAAACTGGACAGTAATGTTGCATCGGTACTACAAAAAAGACATAGAACCACATTTAGAAAGGAAAAAGAACAGAAAAGCAAACACTGCTTTTAGGTATTCATATTGATACCCTTCAAGTTCCACATTTGTCACTGATTATAGTACAAAAGTGTCTGGAATATGAAAGTTTACTTATTTGTCTTTGTGCTGACTAGCACAAAAGAAGGGCAATAACAAAGCCCTAAGTCAAGCATTCTGTATCCCAGAACTCTTTATCCACAATATTCATATTTTACGTTGCAACACATAACCTTCCACATTACAACACTACTATAATTTCTCATGTATTATTGAAAAATTCTATCAGCTTTAACTCTGCATTTGACCAGTGTATGATAGGAAAGATTCCATGCAGAATCTCTGTAGTTCAGTCTTCAGCCAATGTGAAATAAGTGGGGTGTCATTTCAAAAACAAGAGGAACAGGATGAGAAACCAGAGATGACCTGGAAACTCATTTGTGGACTGCAAAGGGTATAGGCAATGTCTGTTCCCGTTGTCTCTGCCTGCATTGCAGAATTCACTGTCTCCCAGCAGCATGCTCCTACCTTTCCCGTCCAGCTGATGGGATGTGGAAGGAAAAGCTTTGGGATCAGACACTGAGGTGTACTGCAACCACTTGGGAGCCTGTGGAGATTATTTATGCCTTGCCTAGGGCTCACTTCTGCTATGTAGTCCTTTAAGTTTGACTGCAAAGCCATTTGGCTAGTCCCAGAGTCTGTGACAAAGCTGCAACCTAACCTGCATCAAACCTGTTACTGTGACACCTCTGAAGGTCATGTCACCCTTCTGAGTCACTGAAGCACAGTTTAAGGTGACCTTTATGAACACCAACACCTTCCAAGGTGCACACACACACAAAAAAAGTTTAAAAAGAAGCAAAGAATGATCTTCATAAAACAACAGTTTGAAGTGCTCCCCACAGACAGCGGGGGTTTCAAACCAGCATTACTTCCTGCAGAGTACTTGGTGGCAGCTGATGGGTGCTGCCCAGGCGGTAGTGCTGTCCCCTGACTCAATCCACAGCTAAAGCTGAATGTGAAAACAGACTCATCAGGAAAAACTGGTCACTGACAATGAAATGTTTGCTGTATGGATAACTGAGGTGTTTTCCAAGAACTTGCTTTCACACTTCATCCAGAATAAGAGCATGAAAAGATTGGTCCAGTCTTGGTACTGGTTCAGCTTGGTACTGGTACTGGGTCACAGCCCTAGAAGGGGCTCCATGCAGTCCAGCCCATGCTTGTGTTCAGGCAGCCGTACACAGTGCCACATTGCCGAATGGGGAAGGTCACAATATCATTCAACGGTTTTATTAGTTCATTTTCTTTTCACCTGTTTTCGACAATATGGGTCTCTCTTCATATTTCTCCTGTACTGAATGACCCAACATACTCTTGAAACTAGATCACAAAAGGAGCATCTGAAAAAAGCGGTTTGTATTGTCAAAGGATGAAAGGGATTTGGGGCATTTTTTTTTAATTATGATCTATTGCTCAGAAATCTAATATTGCTTTTGGGAAGACTGGAAATATTTCAGAATGAACTGTTTCAGTTGGCTACAAATCTTGGAGTATGGCACAATCTATCTCAGGTATTTGAGGCAGGAAGTCACTTCTGCAAATGACTACTTTTAAAGTGCTCTTGCCACAGATATCCACAAGCAATGTTGTTAGATGAGTGTCTTAATTCCTTTTCTTAGGATGCAATTGATGACAATTTGTCTGTTTCTTCAAGAATTATGGAGAGAGGCACCATTGGAAGACAGGGCTATGCTATTACCTAGAGAATTAATCCATGCTGTCACAAATATTTCCTATAGAGCAGAGCACTGAATCAGAACTGAATACAGATGCCAGGTGATTTCTGCAGGTGACTCTTATCTTCTCATGCAGAGTCATGTGCATTCACAAAATATGACTTCTGTGCTGAGGTCAGCTGCACTCAACCTCAATGATTCTTCCCAGCTTAAGAAACTGACTGGGAAGAAAGGAGAGAAAGAGTTCTTTATAAAAAAAAAAGCACTTAGAAAAAGATAGAGATTTATATTACTAGGGAAGTAAGCTCAAATGGCTGCAGCATGTGGGCCCCCACTAGACCCAGCCCCGAGATCCAAGGTGTCCTCTGAACGTAATGGGCCAGAGTCTTGGGGATTATGACCCCCAGAGGCTGCCAGGCTCCCATGACTCCTTACAGGGGCCAGAGGCAACCCTCCTGCCAATGGATTCCACCAAAGACCTTAGGCAAGGAAACGCTACGGCAGCATGCTCTCCTTTGGCTTTTGCTGGGTTAGAGGAAACATGCCTATAGTAGAGGGAAAGTGAAAAGCCTGAGGAAAGCCTCCGCCTGGGAAAGGCAGAAGCTTTGGGAGGGCCTCTGAAAGGACAGAAATCTGCACCAGACCAACAGCTGCGTCCCTCTGGTCCGACTCTCTGTTTTCTGCACAGATATTTATTGAGAAAAAAACCAGGTCCTGTACAGGTGACTGTCAATGGCATCTCTTCCCACCGTCTTCCCATGCACCTGCACCAGGTCTATCCGGTTAACGGGAAGGCTCTGGGGATCTCATTCTGCAAAGAAACTGTGCCCAAAATCAGCGTCACTCTGGGGTGTCAAGAGTGAGAGCAGGCTCCCTGCATCTTCCTCAGGCAGCCTGGTCTCTATTCTACGACCAGCTCCCCGCCCAGCCGGAGAGAGGCAGCTTCTCCCTCCCTCCTTATCGTCCCTTCTGCCACCCAGGTGGCAAAGGCCCCCCCTGCCCCTGCAGAGCCATC
>VZTM01020237.1:594-20010 GCA_013400555.1 Jacana jacana
GGCCAAATTTTGATCATATGGGAATAGGCTGAGTGTACGGCTTCTGTTGTCAACTGCACGGGCTCATGCAGAACTAATGATAACATGGCTGCCTGACCTGTCTGGCCAACCGCTGCTCTTGGTCTTGTATTTCACAACCTTTTGAAATTAAAATACAATTAAATATCTTTAGAAATAATTCAAACAATTTCTGAATAAAGTACCTTGTTGAACCCTGTACAGAATCATCACAATGGGTTTCATTTAAAAGTAAATAAAAAATAGGCAAAACTTTGAAACTGCATTTATTTTAACTTTTTATTTCCTTACATGTGAGAAAAAGTGTGTTTTCTTTTCATTCTTTTTCACAATCTGCGAACCTGAGACTGCTAAACCCTACTCCTAGATAAAATATCAACCAGAACATCATCTACCTTTTTTCACAGCATCTTTGAAATAAGACTTTAGTGGACACAAGTGTTGGGGGCTATGCCAAGAGCTTATTCTCATATCCACGATACCTATGCCCTGGGGACAGAATTAATTTCTATGCAAACCATTTGTTTCTTCATGATTTATAAACAATTTATAGTATGTATCCTAAAGTGAAATGAAAGAAATATTCTAATTTGACCAGAACCAAGCCCTAAAATTGGCTTGAAACTATGGTATCTTTTGAAACTAAAGTTTGAAAAAAGTTTTTGCTAATTTTATTTTACATTCTAAAAATTTATGTGAGTGTATTACAACCAGAGAAACAGGTGTCAAAAGTACAGCAGAAATCAAGACTAATGTGGCTTTAATCCTCAAGCATAAATCAGGAGAAACTTTAAAAAAGCCAATAAGGTCATTATGAATTACCAGAAAATGTAAAAGAAATCCTCTTTGCATGTGAGCTACAGCTGCAGTAATCAAAATAAGAAATCTGTGTAAGTTTGAGGGAAAATATATAATATGCAAACAAGTCATAGCTCCTTTTGCGATCTGACATGCACTAATAGCTAACAAACGAGAGGCTCTTTCAAATGAGCTGGTCTTGCACAGCTGAATTATGATAGGCAAATGGAATAGGAATGAATTATAGAGCAACGTTCCCTGTCACAATACGCCTCTGCAAAAGCTACTTCCCTTCAGGAGTTATCGGCACCTGCCAAAGCCACAGGGATTACCCTACCCCTATGGCAGCAAATAACAGGAGGGGAACTTTTGGCTCCTGACCAAAAAACCAGAAACTGAAAAATGTACTAACAAGTGAAGTGAGAAACCTAAGCCCAAATTCTTTAGGAAAGTAACAGATTTATCCATGCCCAAACCTGACTCCTCATTGACTCTTAGCCTCTAAAAGGATACGCACCATCACCCAGCCATGATTTGCTTAAGAGCAACAAATTCATAGAGAAATTTGACCCACCAGTATATTCTGTCCCACTATTAAAAAACTGTCAATGTGTATGTCATCTTACCCTAGAAATCCAAGAACCAAAGCATGGAAGGAAGCACTGTGCCATGGGGAGTACAGGCTTGCAGTGGGCTGTTGAGTATTTTACCTGGAACTTTGAGTTGACCTTCAAAACGCACTGAAGTAACCTGGGAAATTTGCCCAGTGAGTATCCCTGATTTTCTGGTCAAGAAATAGAGATCCTCGATCCCTTTGGTAAGCATAATAGTGGGAACCCCCACTTGACTGTCTGATTCCATTTACTATTCTCTGCATTCCAGCTTTCTGAAGGTCCTCAATGACCTAAAAGCACTGCTGCTCAATTCAGAGCTCTTCCTATTTCCCAAACATGATTAACACTTACAGTGTTTAGATAGGGCATTCCTTTTACCATCTGCCCTTTTATCATTCTTTCAATCTGCTATCCAACAAATACATTCAACCACAGAACTAGGTTTTCTAGTAGATCTCTAGTAACCTTATCCACTAGGGTTTTCACTCTAGTGGTTGATTCTCATAAAAATTAAGTAGCCATCTATGAATAACATTTACTTTAAGAGCTCAGGTGTTAGTTGTCTCTACTATAAAGATGAAGATATAAATTCTGATCATCTAAGCTCAAGGTCAGTATTGTTCAACAGAACAGAAATTCTGTTTCACTATTTCTTTTCAAACCATCAGCAATAATTACTAAGGATCCCATTCTAATTCAAGTATTCAAAAGGTAGGAAATGCCAGATTAAAATTGCTTATGCAACTCAATTTGGACCTCCTGAACATATCTGCTATGAAACCATCTTCAATTATGTGATCACAGACTATTTTTCCACAGCATAGCTGCAACCCTTTTTGTGTGCACTGTGGATGGTATTCTGAGAAATGGTGTTCTGGGAATGAATCAGGTTTATGTAGTGAATGAGGCTTTCATTTCTCTCTGCCTCATTTGTTTCAGGAACTGGAAGGTATATAATGAACCAGCAAGGGACTACAGAATGAGAAAATAAGATTTAATGGTTAAGGCAGCTGCCACTGAAGAACTGAATTCCATTTCTGGATCTGCCACAGAGTTCCTATGTGATGTTGGACAAATCACTTCACATTCCCAGAGATGACCATTAATTTGATGTTCCTCATTTTCTGCCCTCTATACAAGACAACTGAGCTGAGGTATTGAACACTTATAGCTGCAATTGATGTAGATCAAAACAATTTATATACACATAAAGATTGATTAAAATTATAGCGACTAATATATGATTTTTATTAATGAAGAAATTAGCTGATACATTGTCAACTATTTTGTTCTTTCACTCTATGTGCCTCTATCTATCTCCTGTGAAGTAGGATAACAAACCCATGAATGGCCAGAGTATTACGCAGGTAATTTCATTACCGTGTGTGAAGCATTCAGGTATGATAGCCATGAGAACAAGGAAGCAATAATATTGTATTCAGTGCAGGTTTTGAGTGATGTGTGGTAAGAAAAGCCCTGGGGCCACATGCTACATGAAGAGGATGGAAAGAAACATAAGCTAACTGCCAATGAAACAGGGTCATGTGGAAAAAACAGTATCAATTTTTAAAAGAATATCAGAATGCCTGCATTTAAAGGGGCCAAATTAAGTTTTACAGAAGCAAACTTAGGCCCGGCATGACTTAGTTTCCGTGTGGGCTTGATTTTGCTTTTTCAGGTAGATTTGGAGTTGTGTTGTCTCCTTCTAAGAAGCATTTGAATGTACATTGTAGGTTTTATGTGAAGAAGAGAAGAATCCTCACACTTATCACCTCTCCCATGTCTAACCTACGCCACAGAGGAAAGGGAGTTTGAATCTAAACTCATGATTCATACAGATGTAGAAAAGGTGGAATCAGATAAATGTTAACACCTTGGATTTGGGAATGAACATCCAGATTGATGTGGCTCCACTCTGGAAAGGCTGCATCTAAGTTTGTCCTGTCTGGTTCTGGAAACAGGCCTATAGATGTTCCTGTGGGGAGAAATTGCCTACTTGGTATCTGGACAGGACCTCACTCTCGTAGTCATTCATTCAGGAAGAGCATGGCTGAGCAGTCAATGTCCAAGGTGGTCAATGCCAATGCCCTAGTGGACATCCACTTCCCAGTTCATGGGCTCAGAGACTGTTAAGCCTTATCTGGTCCATGAGATGGGGTGGGTAAGATGAATTCTGCCCTGGAGCTTGGTTTTCACCTCACTGCTTTTCTCAGCTGGGCAACTCCAACACCATGTCTGCCAAATCTGGGACAGGATGTGTGACCAGATGAAGCAAAAGCTTAGGACCTGGCTGACTGTTGCACCTGCACGGAGGCTGCCCACCCGTACTCACCCATATTGAAAAACTGGGACAACTGGTCTTTCCTATTAATACAAACAGATTCAGCTGGAGGAAGAAAGTAACTAGGGATACTTTAGCAATTCATTAAAGTTTGGAGTTATGATAAGGAAATCACAGTGCAGGGAAGTCCTATTTTGTTACTAACTTCCCCACTATGTGAAATAAATGAATATTGTGACGGGGTCATGACTTTGCTTATAAAATCTGCATATTAAGTTGTGGGAAAAATTACTGCTGAATGCCTTGTTTTACTCTTCACCCTGGTTTGCAGCTTTCTATTTTCCAATATCTGCTATAACTGACACAAACTTCGCCAAAATATATTACAGGATCATATATCAGCAAATAATGGAATCAAGTTAAAATGCAGGTTTCCTATAATGAACTGAGCCAGAGCATTTCAGCATTAAGTTCAGGTGTTACACTGGGAGAGAAGATAGGCTTTAAGCTACGTTTTAAATTTGATTGCCTGTGAGAATGCAAATATGTAACTTCAAAATTTTGAGACAGCATGCCTGCTTTCTAAAGCTTAAAGCAGTTTCATTCATGAGGTTTATAATTTGTCAAAGTATTTTCACTAGATTTGCATGCAAATTATGAAATACAAAACCAATTTAGTACAGCGAAGAAAATTATTTCAATCACTAAGGGAAATAAAAGTAACTTTTACTTAGAGCATGAGAAGAAAAGAAAAGCAAATAAGAGATTAAAAGTATCCTCTCTTGATGAATTCCAGTGTTTGGCCTAGAGAAGATTAGCCAGCAGAGGAAAAAATATTTAAGAATTTATTAATAAAAATTACCAACCCTAAATCTACATGCTGAATAAATTAAACATTCCTAATTTTTCCTATTTTCATTCTTAGCTTTCCTGATTAGAGCAGAATAAATACTGTAACCTGGACCTTAGGACCAAGCAGGGGTGCAAATTACTCATTCCAAACTCTAGATGGCATAAAATGTCATGGACTTGTTGAAGTCCGAGTTTTGATTTGTGATAGTTTATAATATGTGAAGATTCAGCTCCACATTACTTGCCCCTGTAAAGTAGTTAACGACTGAGCTTATTTTGGATCACACCAAACTGAAAGATATATGTTAAATAAGCAGCAAGTAAATGTCAACCTGATACTCATAGATGATCAGGAAGACATTACATAAAGCAATTCAATATTTATTGATTATAAATATAGATACATCATGGGCTTAAAACACAATGACTTAAATTCTTTTCTGTTTTCTGTTACCTGTTTGTGACTACAGTCCCCAACATGTATTACAATTACACTTTGGTAATTGTGTAGTATAGAAAAACTCAATATCTATTTGCATAATAGTGTCAGTATTCTTCCTGATGTACCTGGTAGAGTACAAGAGGAATGATAATAATGATGATGATGTGGCAAACACCTTACACATGGTACAACAATGAGATTTTAAGAAAATGCAAGAGAGAAAAGGAAAGTAGGGAGTACAGGGTTATCTGAGAAAACTATACAATTAATTATGGCAGCAAGTGCACAGCAAAGAGAAGCTATAATGCATATGAATAGTTTTGTGCAGGTCCATCATGAATCAGTAGGTAAAAATAGCATGAAAAAAACTTTGTCTTCTACCACCAAAGGCTTTGGGGACCATGAGCACCATTTAATGCAGAAAAGGCCCACACCCTGATACTGAACTTGTTTTAAAAAGGAGCATATCCATACAGCTCAAGAGAACCATTTCTCTGACATGTTTATGGATTGCACAGCACAGGCCCTCACACATATCTCTGACTTCAGTCTGACCGCCAAGCAGGACAGAGAGCATTTGGGAAACCTCATTCCAGTCAACAAGGGACAAGGTCGTATTTGCAATGAGCAAATACAGAATTCCAGTGTATGGACATCAGTGTTATGAAAAACATACTGTGAACCATTCCTTTAGGCAACTTCTTGACTTGGGAAACTATCAGAAGTGCTGGCAGACACAGCAAATCATCAACTTATCTCAGTAAAACAATTAATTTTTTGGTTTTGCTAAAGCAATTTCTTAAGATACGTTCCTAGACTAGTGCTACAATCTGATAAATGTCTGGAGTGATATATAGGAAGTCCTGATGTGTAAGTGCTCGAGCTCCTTAGCACAAGCTGTCAAGTTATTTTAGATTCATCTGAAGAGAAAACACTGCACTGGGGACATCTGACTCCATTTGACTCCATAGGTATTCATCAGCTCACAAGGATGCCTTGGTTTCCAAGAGAAGGAAGCCCACAAATTTGGTGTAGAAAAGAGCTATCACATATTCAGATTACAGCTCAACTCTGAAAAACTGGAGGAGGGGAGCAGCCTGCACTACTCTGAAGTCCAGACACAGCCTCTACATAACTCTGCTTCCTATCAGCACAGTGAGGACATTTATTTGCTCGCTCAGTTCCTGCTTTTCCATCCTAGTTCGACATAAAAGCTCCTGATTTCAAGGACTACCATCACCCCATATACCTGCACCTCTTGGCCCCTTCAGGGCTGCATCTTTGGTCTGCTGGAGTACAAAAAGCAGTGTTGTGGATCAAGGTGCAGGTGTAGACAGTAGTAGGAGGATCTCAATACGCATAGAGACCTACAATACCAGCAAGCACAGTCATTTCATGCATGAATTAAGCCTGCACGACAATCAGAAAGTTCAGCTCTTCACATCTTTTAATACTAAAGCTGATACTCAGTGCGAAAGGACAGCAGATTTCCGTTTTTACCCGAGGTTTACATAGCAACATTAAGCAGCCATTCTTAATGTGGAGGATGGTTTGAATGTATTGAAATATTTTTAAAAGCTCAGTATTAGAAAGTAGAGTAGGAATATTTTTTATTCACTGTTTTGTGCTACCTTTTGTGTACTTTCTATCATTAATATTTAACCAGACTGTTTGAAAATTGGGCTATACTTTTCTGAGATACATTAGGCCAAGCCATTTACCTGCAATTAAAATGGTAAAGTATTAGGAAAAAATAGCAATTCCTACTATGGAACTGTAATATAACTGCAGAATGATTTAATTTGCAATTTATCTTAAATATGTGCTAAATTTTAGAACTTACAAATTAACACCAAGGTGAGTTTACTTCCCTATAAAAAGAACCTGAAAATAGATTTCTTCAGACAAGGAGGCACGGAAGTGGCGACACCTGAGTGGTATAACGTAAAGAAAAAACCAAAATGTTATCAAAAATAATGGATAACTGTCCCTGAAGTCAACATCTCAGGAAAATGCTATGGAAGAGTACATCAATGGAAGTGCCAACTTTCAGAAAGCTCCTGATCATTGTAATGAGTAACCCTGTGTAGTTTTTGCTAATACAGGAGACCTTGGCCACTGAAGTTCTACTGAACCATTTTGGTTTAATTGCATTCTGCACACGTAATTCCTCCCCTAAACCGCTTAACTACCCTGGAGGGCTAACTGTGTCTTCCTAAATACCTATTACCCTCCACTGTAGGAATCTTTGAAATTCTCTGCCTATATTTTTGAGTTTGATTATGTGCATTTCCTATATTTTGGGAAGGAAGGGTTCTTTTGAAGCAGAAGCTATTCAAAATATAAGCTTTTCTTTTCAGTAAAAGAACCCTGAGACTATCAAGCTGAATATGAACAGAATGGTCTTACACAACAATATGTGTGCAAGGATTTTTAATTCTGGAATTTGTTTAACGTTCCCCTTTTGTGTTGGCTGTTTCTTAAAAAGTAAATGGTACCATCTGTATAGACCATCTGAACTGAACTGACCCTGAACAGGAACATGAACAGAATGAACCTTCGGATAATCCATAGCACTTTGTCAAGCCTGATGATAGCTAATTTACTTCCAGGTAATACGGACAGGCAATTATTACCAGAAAACTTTAATGAATAACATTTGAGAAGAATTATCTTGATTTTGCAAGCATTACTTTCCAAAGAGTTTGTTCTATGGTGAAGTTTTCAGCAATAGGAAATGATAAAGAAACACGTCGTAGGGGCTGGTTCTGAAACCAGCATCTGTTTTCCCACTCCTGTCAAAATCATTTACCATTATTTAGTGTGAAGTTTGGCTTGCCCATTAGCAGAGCCTATGATACAGAGTATCAGTATATGCCTATGAGAATTGTATAAGCTGCACAGCTATCTCTGGTGTCCCACATATGCTACCAATAATGACAAATAAAAATCAAAAAGCGGCAGATGAAGAATAATTAAGTCTACAGAATGGGGCAAGAGATTGAAGAAAATCATAACACATCGAGGCATCCTTGAGGAGATCTTGGCTTCCATACTTTGTTTTCACGCCTGCTTGGTCCTCAAAAGCTCTGTCCCTACCTACCCTCTCCCATCATCCTGCCTTTGGGCACTCTCCCCACCAGGGCTGGCCGCATGATGGGAAGTCACTGGTACGACTCGACATCCTAATTTGCTCCAAGTGCTCAGCTGCTGCTGCAAGACCAGCCTGTACAGTTCTGGAGCTTGTCTCCCCCGCAGGGAAGTCGGGATAACTCGATTTGCTCCTGTCAAGGAGAAGGGTGCCAAGCCAAGAGATCTGCTTCTTCTGAGCCCTTGGCACTGAAATCAAGCCTGCGGTTCTGTCATGCCCTTTTTGTTGCTTGGATTCATGAGGAAAGGCTATAGGAGGCTTCCTGCTCCTGCACGGCTAAACTGTACCACCGTGGGAGGCTTGAACTGTGTTTTTAAACAGGCTCCCTGCTGTTCTGTGTCACATTCTTTCTTCTTCTCCTTCCACAGCAATTTCATATATATTACACTCTAAAACAGAGGGCAAACTCCAAAAATGAGCATCCTGCACACAATTTTCCAATGTTCATGGCCAATTTGCTGCGTTCTGCTGTGAATTTCATGACAAGAAATTCAGAAAGTATTAAGATTGCATTTGATCCCTCCTCCTTTTTCCCTTGCACCCAGAGATACTTGTGTACTCACAGCATGGGAAACAAAGGGGGGGGGTGTGTCTTCACATCCCCAAATCTTACTCCTTATGCATTTTTACATAAATTAAATTAACTCTGACTTCATGAAAACGCTGACTTCAAGACAAAACCAGTACAGTTTACGGGGAATAACTGATTCTATTACAACAGAAACAGCAATTAATATATTGAGTGATGTCCAAGGATTCATCTCATGCAGAATTTAGAGTTATTTATGTTTCATTCCCATTTTTACTTTTCAATCTTTCTGATAATGTAAAATAAACGGCATGTTAGATTAGCTTTTTGGCTTACACTAAGCTAGTTTTACCATGTATTTTCTTAGAGTGAGGTGCTCTGCATGAAAGCATTAATAATAATCATTAAAGATAGGGGGAAAAAAAAGTTAAAATTCAAAGGAATCTCTTTGTCTAGTAGCTCCTCATTCTGTGCCAAATAAATACATACCTTTATAGATATATATATAGAAATATATATATAAATAAATTGTAGGCAGTGTAATAAAGAATTTCTTTGATTTAATTTCAAGAAAAATGTCAAATGCAGAGACGCAGCCACTATCCTTTCCTAGACATCAAAGATATTTTCAACAGAAGGGTCTCTGCTCAGCCAAAAATATAGTCTGTTTCCATACTGCAGCTGAAGTCTGCAAAAGCTCAGAGAGAAAGAGAAAAAAAAAAAATCAGTTTTCATGGCCATGTACCAATTTCTACAGGATGAAAGATGAAAGCATTTTTGGTTGAATCAGCCAGTATCTTTTAATTAGGGGAAGCATTTCCAAAAGCGTCTAGCTGTCTCTAGGAACACAAGTCTCGGTCACTGACTTCAATTTTGCAACAAAAATTATACTATGACTTAGTGACATCTTTCACAAAAATAGGTCAATTTTTCTTTCATAAAAAATGCAAGAAAACCTGACTTTCAAGTCACTTGGCCTTTTATTATAATATATTACATCCCATGCACTGTCTTGATGACATTTAGTGTTTCCTATGCAGGATCCCACGGTATGTATGAGTTGTCCGAAGTTCAAAGAGGGCAATCATTAAAATTTGACATTTATGTCAATGTGTATACAGGGAGTTTACCTTTTCATTAGCTGCATATAATTTTTTTTCTGGTGGAAAAGCGGAGTATGAAGTCATGAAAGACTTGGAGTGATTCTGTGTGATCCCAATTGAGACTAATGGGTAATTCTATATGATTGCAACTGGGTAAAGGAATTGATTAAAGATAATTTTTTTTTGTTGTTATTTGCTGAGTTGTCAGGAGGTGTTGAGTCATGCTGTGAGACGTTCGAGTGCTGAATCTTCTGCTGTCATATACAGAAATGTCACGTTATATTACACAGCACGCAGAAGCAAGTTAAAAAAAAATTCTTTGTACATACCACGGTAGTTTGTTTACCAAAACCTATCAACTCCACAAATCTCACTCTCCTTCCAATTGTATGTTATTTTTCATGCCTGATAAGCTCAGATTTTCTCAGTGCACAAGTCCTAACAGATGTCATTCTCCAGATGAAGGAACTGATTTGAATACTGTAAGGATATAAGTGTTGTCAGCCAAGATTTAATAGGTCTTTCCTTCGGTTCAGAATTATTTCTTAAACTCCTTTTGAAACCAAATTGCCTGTGTGGTGCCATTTCCTTGTTTTGCCAGGGTAAAGGAGTCCAGCAACCTTCTGCCTCTTGACTCAACTCAAAATACTTTCAGTAATTGCATTGTGATTTATTGAGGAGACAGAAAGTCAGATGCTGATGTGATATCCAGAATCAGTTACAGACTCAAAGGAAGAGTTTTTATGCCTGGCCATGGTATGAAGTCAGCACAAAGAGGAATGCATAAATTTTTGCTGCGAGTTTTAACTTTATCCAGCTTCGCTGAGTTGCAAAGAGCGGACCCAAGCTCCCACTCAGGTGGGTCTTGGCTGGCATACAGCTGGGCTCCCAAGCACTTGGGAGGAAAAAGGAGAGACACTCCAAGAAAAAAAGTTGCCTGTGGTTCATAGGGCTATGAAGGCTGACAATGACTCCCCAGGGACTATGTGGAGCTGTCATCTCCTGGAAGAAAAGCAGCCTGACCACTCCCATCTAAAGCCTAGCTCAAAGGAGACTGAGGTCAGATGGGGATAAGGTCACTCTCGTTCCACTTGGAAACTCTTCCTGCAGGGGTCCAGAGGGTGACGAGGTCACCCAGCAGTATCAAGTCAAACCTTTTGCATTAGTTCTTATCTGGTCTAACTATAATCTTGGTGTTGCTTGATCCTGTGATTGAAAGATAGGCTAGGCTCACCAGGCCCTTAGGAGGAATTTTCAAAAATGATCTCTAAACTCAGTGGAGGCAGAGAACATTGTACTCACATATTACTTGCTCAGCGCTGCAAGTAAAACCAGCTATCTTGTGTTAGGTTTTTAACGTGCAAGCCCACACCATGCGAAAAGCAGATGTATGTTTATGAGGAGTAGGGCATTCAATGACTTCAGTGCGTGTATTCAGGACCCTGCATTCGGTAGCTGTTATGCAAACTCACTTCAGAAGTTGGGTTTGCCTTATACAAGTGAACCTATAATCAGCAATCAGGTAAATGATGTTGTACAGCCAGTACAACAGCGACTGTTGTAACAGCCCGTGGCCTCGGTTAGCTGAGAATACTGGGTGCAAGAACCTGCCTCTCCAGCAATAGTTCTACAAGTAGAAGCTATTTCAGTATGATATCTTAAGCAGCAAAATACTACTCCATCTCAACAAGACCAGAAAGAACTGGCTGAATCAGGCAAATAGATAGCATCAGGTAAAAACTACAAAATGGCAGGTGTTTTATTTTAGATGTTCATTCACATTCTTATTCTCTTTATTTAAGAAAGAAAAAAATCAACATTTCACCTGAGATTTCTGCTTTTAATATATTTAAAGTATAATAAAAGACTGTACAAATTGCGGAAGAGCTTTAAACCAGCAAACTAGAACATATAAATAAGACTTTTCAGTATAATTTTCATCTCTGCAGAAAACAGAAGAAGGAAATTTTACCGAGTAAAGAGGAAATTTCTACCTTCTAAAAACTTTCAAAAAGAAGAAAAATTTCCCCAATTAGATTTGTACAAATATCTTCTACAACTTCATTCTGGTTTTCTACATTTGTTAATAATTTTGATGTTTAGTTAAAGAAAAACAACAATTTATTTTTTTTTCTATACTTTCTTATTAATCTGATTCATCTCAGGGGTGAGAGGTCCTTAATAAGACTGTTTCACTCCACAACTCAATTCCATGAAGGTATAATTTGGGCTAGTGTATTGTGCCCCTACGTATTTTCCTGCATATCTCTTTAGAATGATGCAATCTAATTTTAGTTATCACACTTACTTAACGATCTCTGTTGCATCTATGGTTGAAATAGCTATTCTGAAAGTTCTTTTACATTAGTGTGTATACCTAATTATTGCAGTAAATGCTTTAAAAGCTGACCAAAATCGGGGAGGAATTTTAAAAGGTTTGTGGCTGCAGCTGAAGGTTTCATTTTGTTCAAGCTTCCCTCTGCTCCTTTTACTAATCAGCCTGCAGCTTCCAAGGCTCTGCTGACAGCCACCTTTCAGATTTCTATACATCTCTTAAAGACAATTACCAAATTTACCCAATGAGCTAGACTAGGAGCATCCTAATAGGAGTGTGAAAGGCTAACAAGCTGGAAGCCTTTGAGGTGGCATCAGTGTCTCACAGCTCTTGAAGTCAGTGAGTTGATAAAATTGTTACTAGTTCAAGAAGGCACGCACCCATGGTTTCTCCTTTCAGGCATTCCCTTCAACTAAGGCTAGATAGTTAAGGTCTTGTATCTCAGACGTGGTAAGTGGGCTGAAATGTCAGAATTCACTTCCCAGGAACTTCACAAACAAGGGGGTTTGTGTTGCAAGGGGGATCGAGCTGTGAGCAGGGAAAGAAACTGTCTCATTCCCAACTCGCCTATTTATTATTATTTTATTTATAAAGGGAATGACATCTCCAGCCTCTTGCTACCCATAATCTGAGCAAGATGTCGATGAAAAGACAAGACTTCTTTTGAAGATTATTCTTTCTTGGAAACACCAAGCACAATGCAGCTGTTACTCTTGTCATGTGTGGTCTGACAATGCTCAGTTGTGAGGAAAGACATCCCACTCCTCGTTCAGCCTGGGAAACTGCTCAAGTCTGTGAAAACAGTCCGAGATTTAACTTCTCAGAGCTGACAGCCTCCTAGCACTCGAGCGGAATCAGCCATCCTCGCTCCCACCAGGCTGAACCATCCTTTCTGAACAATCTCACTGACATCAACGGGGTTATTCCAGCTCCAGGTACTGCTCAGTCTGAACCAAAATAGCAGAACTCAACCCAGAGCTCCTGTTACCAATCATAACAACTGTCATAATTAACCTACCAGTTTTTATGTTCAGTAAAACTGTGTGAGTACCCGTTATCACGAAGTAAATAATGCAGTAATGAATATCATCACCACCACAAGGCATTCAGAGTTTAGGAGCACAGAGGACAGAAAGTAGAGATTATATAGTTGACTCTAAAAGTACCGTTTGCATAGAGTCTGCCTTCTGAAATTGGATGTAAACAAAGATGCTGGTTCTGGTATCTCATATAGAAAACAACTAGCACTGTGTAAAGGCAGGGACTGAAGACTGATGCAGAGCAAAGAGTGCCACCTACAGAATTCCTAGGAATATTTATTTCAACACATAAGGTCCCCTTTCCATTTGCAGACCATCTATGATGATGTTTAGTTAGCACTGTCGGGGGAGATCAAATCCGAGCTGCAGCTCTCTCAGAGCCAATAAATTAAGTGGAAAGCAAAGTAATGTAAGAGCAAAGCTGCTAAACAAAAGAGATGTTTGAAAAATTTGCTAATACTACAGCTATAAGAAATAATCTTACCAGCTCAGAGCAAGCCTGCTTTGGATGCACGGTCTTCCCACGTGCTTGACATCATAATACAGCACGGTTAATACTTGCACGGAATCCGCAATGCCCAGCACCACGAGAAAACCTCAGAAGTGCGGCTGTGGTAATTTTACTTTCATGAGAACACTCTGGACTACAAGCTCTCAATGAAAAGGAGCACAGCAGTTAAAATCTAGGCATTTCTTCCTATTCTGCCTCTATTAGTCGAACTCTAGAAATACGTTGCTCGGTAAGGTTAACTAGATGGCAGCTACCTCAGTAACTAGAGGCTAGTCTGCAGTTCAGAAACAGATGGTAGGTTAAATAGTCTCAGCTGGTAGGAGTTTTTGCTTTGGCCTTTTCCACTTCCCTTTAGACTAATACATGACCATATTGCGACAGGAGGATTTTAAGTAGTGGTCAAAAAGTACTACAGGCATTCCTTATGCACTTCTAAATATTTCCCTATCCAACCCATAAACTCCTTTCATCCATTTAACAATGACCATACACACAATGATAATAATGTGGCTAGAGTGTGAATTCCAAATTCCACTTTAAAAATGCTTACTCTGGGGGTGGTAATACTCAGGTATTTGCTGTACAGTGAAGAAGGAGAGAGGGGTGCTGTGGTGGGGGAGAGAGCAAAAAAGGCTCTCTCCTTTTGTATAGGATATTTGTAAAAAGATTTTAAACTCCTGGGTTTTGTGTGTCATATGGCTTGCATATCCTGAAAAATCAGACGATTTGGGGCTGAACCTGATCAGTCTGCTCAGCTACTGTGTGTCTGCCAAGGTTTGAGCCAATAACATATTGCAAGAGCCAGTGCAGTAATTATACAATCTGATCTCTGCATGCTACCAAAATAAACTCGTAGCTAATGATGGCAGTGCTACCACCACTTAGCAGGTTGAAGATGTGTGCCATATTTAATGCCTCCTCATGAGATCGGTTTCCTAATCTGAAAGAGATTTAAGACACTTAGAGAGAATCGTGCAGCTATGCCTTTCTGCTGTTTTCAAACTGCTCGTGGTCATATTGGGTTGCTCTGCTCTATCCCTCAAATAAACAGAAAAGCTGCTTTCACAGCTCATCTCCAGATATGAAATTACTTTCATGGTGGCTGAGCGCTCTCCGCTATCCAAATTTCTCACAAAAACCATTGCTTTCATTTTCTTGTGCTACTGAGCTGAACAAAGATAAAAGGAGTCAAATAAAGATTATTGATTTAATGTTATCATTTCTCATTCTTTCTCCTCCTTAGGACCATTCCTGTGTTTTTCATACCAACATATGCAGCAGCAGCAATGTCGCGAACAAGTCAGCTTTGTGACTTTGCAGGCTTGAGTTATCAGCAGCCACCTGTGCTGTATGCTGTACTGAGGAATTAGTGATTTGGAAAATTATCCAATCCATACTATCAAATCAAGGGAAAGATCTACTATTTGCAATTTCTCTCTCAGAGCTTGCTGCTGCTCCTCCTTGCATTTGATAAAATTCAGCTATTGGAGCTCCAGCACTGGCCTTTACAGTGAGAGTTCATCGGGCTTTATAAGTATATTCTCAATGCCACAAAATAGAATTATTACCAGGGGGTAAGTATAATGATTTTTTTCCTCTCAGATGGAAGCTAGGTTGTATAACTGAGAAGTTGCAGTTACATTCCTGTTCATACCATACATACAAACCCAAACAAAAGGAAAGTTCGAAATTTGAGGTAGCAAAAGCTAACGTCCTCCGTGATGGCAATGCCAACAGGAAAATAGCAGTTATTTCACATCTCGTGTAGATGTAGTATGAGGAGACTTCTGAAGAACCAGAACATGAGCAGTCATGACACCTTACAGATGACCTCCCAAAAGTGCCGTTAACATAGATTCATTAAATGTTTTTACAAAGGGCAGAAAAATGACACCCAGTCTCCAGCTAGAAGTTTTGATTTTATCCTCTCTAAACCCAGAACTTGAAAAAAACCCCAGCATAGCTGATGGCTGAGCGTCTAAAATCTAAGCAATGCAAAATGCTGCAAGCATTTATTTGCAAGAAACCTCAATAACTGGAGACATTTTTCCTGGGGAAAAATAAAAAACCAAACCAAACAAAAACACCCCACCCCAAAACAATTATCAAATTATCAAATAGTCACAATATTTTAAAAGAGAAAACCCCAAAACAATGAAAGCCACTGGCTTTCACTATCAACACCTAAAAACATTTTGGAAACAAATGTATGCATTAAAGTTTTCAGAACAACAGCGTTTACACTAATGTAACTAAGTATACAACCTATGCTTTAGCATGTATTTTTTGACAGGTTGGGAATAGAAACAGGCTCACACAGTTCCCCGGTTGGGACAGACACCTCAGGCTGTGGTGAAACGTGACCTTTATAGATATCTAGCAAAAAAACATTTAAGAAACAGATATAACATCATGACCTTTTTAGATACATAGCATAAAACCTCTAAAGGGAAAATCCCAACCCTTTTCCCTTCTGCCACAGAAGCCATGGACAGAGCAGGAACTGCCCAAGGGGCCAGTGCTGGGATTGGGAGTCACAGGTTTTACTGAATCCCGAAGTGATGGTAACGGCAGGACTGATTACACCTAACTTTGCCACCTACCTGTCTGTTATTTAAGTTCTCCCTACAGTGGCTGGAGGCAGGCAGACAGCTACAGAAGCAGCGTTTAAAATAAATGTCTAAAGCAGAATATATGAATAGTACACAGAATTTATGAATTGTTCTTTGGAGGTACTTCCATTGCTTTGACTGCAGAGGGACTACTAATTTCTAACTAGAGCTCACTCAGGATCCTCAAGGGATGACACTGTTATTACACCCTCTGGTGACCAGGGCTGTTTATATTGCTCCAGTACACAAAAGAATTTGTGTTTTAGTGGAATTGGTGTAGGGGACAGGATTTCCTCGATCAAATAGAAGCCAAGGCTTAGTGTTATCGTTCTGCACCTTTGCTTCTTAGTGGAAAATCATCTTGTAAAACTGGAATTACTGATAGATTTTTGTTTTCTTTTCTCCAAAAAGAAAAAGAAAAAGAAAAAGAGCAAAGGAGATTTTATTTCATTAAATCTGAAAAATTAAAGATGTAGCATTTCTGAAGGTACTGTTTTGCTGATCTGATGGTGATCCTATGGTTCTACCACAGGTGATCCCATTCCAGAAGCAGTCTTTAGGGTCTTAGTAGCAAAAAAGTGCCAGTAGTGAACTTTCAAAGGAGACATTTTGGAGGAAGGATAGCCCAAAAGGTAATAGGAAATTGAAAAACAGAAACAAAATAAAATACCCAGGAAGGAATGGTGCTACTCAGAGAAAAATTAAGAGGGTATCAAAATGCATGATGAAGAAAGCAGGAAGGCAAGAATGAATTCTTAATCCACAAGACCAGTTAAATCAGATGAAAATTAATTAAAATTTGGAACTAAAGTGTATGGTCGATCCCCAATGGAAGGATAAGCCACAGTCAACACTCAGAAAGAATAAAGTCTGGCAGTCTAAAACCATCCTGAAGTGAAAATCAAATGAGACATACTTTGAGGATATCAAAACAAGGACAATGAGAAATATTTGCTCACGACCATCACAGGTTAATAAAGCAGTTAAGGAAGAGAAAGCTCCATTTGAGAAGCAACATGATCCTTTGCCTCAGTGAAACAGGAGACCCCTGCTCCTTTCTGCTAACTAAGATGAAATACTATAAAAATGGAGGTTTCAGGTATTCTGGAACAAGTAGCAAGCATCCAAAACTTCTGGAAAAGCTCATCTATAAGTTACTTGAAATGTTTATAAAAATACTCTCTCCTTGCTGCTTCTGATGAGTGCAGCACACTGCAGCTACATTTAAAATCAATCCAGACTATCGAATGACTCTAGGGAATTACTGACCAGTGGATATAAAACACTTAGAATATGATGATAACAAAGGGTCTAATCAGTGATTTTTCTTTGAAGAAACACAATATCTTATACCTTCAGACTATAGCTCTATGTGTTATTTTCTAGAAAAAACATTTTTGATGCACCTCAATCCCTCGTTTTCACTCTTCACATATATTTTGTAATGCCCTTACAACAACTGTGCCACCATAATTGTTTGAGAATTAGTGTCTAAATTAGATTACAAGTAAAATACATTTCCTTTAAAAATATATCATATAATATATTTAAAAAGCAGAGTTTGTAAGCCAACTCCCATAGTGCTTACTATGGAGGAAGCAGGGATAGTGGCATAGTATTAAAAAACAAGCGAAAACCAAGCAAAATCTTTGGCTTAATGCTGAAGAAAACACATCTTAGAGCTACAGCCTTAGAAAACTTGTGATATTTTGATAAAACAGAGAATAAAGAAGAATCTTTTGGCATACTTTATTCAGATTGCCAAAATGATTTTTCAATGTTCCTTATAAGAGATGAATATAGGTAAAGAGACATAAAGTATAGAGGAAAACACTGCCCCAGACCAAAAAAATGGCCAGAAGAGAAAAAACAAAGAATGTGATTAAATGGTGCATTTTTAGCATGGTGAAAGGTTAATGATAGGGCATCTCATGGTTACTTTCTAGGTCCCTGGCTATTTAATAGATTCATTAATAATCTGGAAAGGGATGGTGTGTAGGTAGGCAGCAAAAGAGGCACACAGTAATTTTTCAGGTTACTCAGGACAGAGAGGATATTGAGTTCAGAGTTTTGCAAGAATATATTCTGTCTTTTTTTGACAATTTTACTTAAGTTATCACCATCTAACATATTCTTAAAACCACAGGGCTGCTCAATATAAAATACAATAACTTTATCATCACTTAGTTCTTTATGAACTAGAAATCATTTTCATTTTACCAGGTGAGCCCACAAGGTACTCATATTAGTTTTTATTTTCTGCTCCCTTTTTTCTTTTGGAAAATCTCACAGAAAACAATATGGAGTTTAGCAACAACACTAATTAAGCTGTCAAGATCAAACATCAAGAAACTCCAGAATTGAAGCTTAATCCAATGAAGTAGGTTCACCAATGCTGAACTTACACATACTTTCTATTTTTCCTTTGCCCCTAAAATACCAGTACTCATAATTCGGCCTATCATCTTCACAGAAGAGGAAAAAAAGAATATTTTTATAGTCATTTTAATTATCTAAAAATGAAATACAAATAACAATAAGCCTATTTTTAAAATATCAAAGCCAATAATGAAAATTATCCAGTTCTTACTAGATTTCAAAGACACCTTTAAATAGCACCTATAAGCTTATTTTTGAGGACATAATCACATAAGGTTACTCTTACAATGTAAACTTTGGGAGATTCACCTTGTCATTCCATCCTGTGCAAATTCACAGATACTATAATATACCTAATTTCTTTGTCCCTCACAGCACTAAGAAGAGAAAAATTGTCAAGTTCTTGAAGCCAGCACAGCAGCCGTACCCTGTATACAAGTGTGGAATCATAAGACTACTTCTTAAGGTCAGTGCAGCTTATGGTAATGAATATGGAAAGGTTACTATTGTTGTCTTTTGTTGATTTCTCCTCAAAAAACGCAAAGAACAAAAAGGTCACTAAGCAATGTTTCTAAGCTACTTTGGAATTTACTAATCTATCACTGAAGAAAATAAAAAAAGGGTTAATAAAATATACTCTAGACACTGAAAATCAGATTAGAAGTGGCATTTCACTGTGAAACCTTCTTTAGACAGGGAAAAAATAACCCTAAAATCAGAAGGGAAAGCTGCTTTCAGACTTTGATCACTA
>VZTM01020238.1:188-15567 GCA_013400555.1 Jacana jacana
CAAATCCCTAATTTGACAGCAGAACCTGAACACTGAGATCATTGCCAACCCCCTGGTTTTTCACCACCAGTCCATTAGATCTCTGATTCAATTAATATTTGGCAATATGTCCACATGGGTGGAAACTACTACTTCTGCTTTGCCAAAGTCCAATGGGGAATGTTTAAAAAAATGTTCTTTTTGTTAAGTTCACACTCAAATTTATTTCCTTGCCTGTTCTGATAACTTTGAAATGTTGTTAATCAAGGCAGTTTATAATCACCAGATCATAATTCTTATTACACTATTACCAATCTACTATTCGAATTTTACTCTATATATCCTCTGTTTCCTTTTCTGAAACTTTTGAACAAAGGAGGCAACTCCTCCATTAATAAAGAAATTTTGAGGGAATTATGTCACATTGTACACGTGTTTTAATTTTCCAAGATTAAAGAGGATTGAAGTACCTGGTTTTCTGTAGCATTTAAGAGCAATTAAAATTTAAATAAGAAAAGCATGGATGCAAAGGCAGTGCTAGAATCTGAAAAGGGGAGGAAAATAGAAAAGGGAATTCAGACTTCCAGAGGCAGTTGTTTCTTTAATCTTTACTTCATGTGTCTTCCCAATTAATCTTCTCTACCATAAACAACAGTCCACACAGGCTACTTCATTTCAAAAAGAGAAAAAACTCTAAACTTCTGTTTCTAAAGGAGAAGGAATGGGATATCCCTCTTATTGTCATCGTAGCATGCCAGTATGTTTGAAGTAGCTTAAGGGAATTATTTATATTTGAACAAATATATTTATTTGTTTATTTATTTTAAACCAGGAGCTATATCTTAACTTTCAGTGTATGTCAGTGCAAACACAGGACTGTTTTCATTACAGTAATGCAAGATATTCTACTGCTAAATGCATGCTGGACATTTTTTTTGGATGTCTTGTTTTCTTTTGAAACAGTGGGGATTTGTATTACAACGATACATTCATAAAGAATAGGTAACAATCTAAGAATTGCACTTTCATCAGTGCATTTATTCCAATCAGAGAATCCTAGTATGTTAAATAATTAAGTAAAAATAATTAAATTTCATTTCTTGTTGGAGGACCTGAACTCCTATCTCCTGAACTTGTGCAAACTCATTGCACAATGACTTTGTTTTCACTTGTGAATATTGAAAGAGTGTGTGGCAAGGGAGGAAGTGGTTTATAATTTGAATAGAATATTAAAATTAAACAGCAACTCAACTTAGTGAGCCACATAAAGGTATTACAAAGGATTATAATACCAAAAGGAAAAAAAATAAATTAAGTTTTTATAAGCCTAGATTTTACATTGCTTTGTATAGTAAATTTAATGTAGAATATAAATAAAAAAGTATATGATTCAGACCCAGAGCTAGCAAACTCAAAAAATTAAACACAGGATTTGGATTATATTAATTGAGCCTAAAATTCTATTAATATTATAATTCTAACTTTAAATGTACGTTAAATTCTTTCAACATTAGAATTATCCAGTTTTTAACTAAATTCTCACCCTCCAACTCTCTGTATACATCTGCAATATCAGTCTTGGCAAATGATGCCATTTTTCTAGCTTAAGTATAGTGAAAATCTTTATATGTTGTTGATCTGAGAACAAACAATTCTGTCTTCTACCAACACCAACCTGTCACTTTTTTTCTTTTAAAGATACGTGTAATTTGTTGTGAATATCATTGTGTGACTGTGGGTCACTGCTGAGGTTCTGAAATAAGCAGCAGTTGACGGATAAAAAAAAAGGAGAGACCAGGAAAATGATGTAATTATAATAAATTATGTAAAAATATTAATCCAAAATTCCATGACAACATTATTTTAAGCATCTGAGAGAAATATATAAAAGCAATAAAATTCATAATCAAGGATTAAACTTTTAATAGCTGAGCACTACAGGGTGCCCTATTATGCTCTCCTGGTACGACCTGTTGTGCCTATCTTTTTGGATTTTTAATCCTTAGCAGAAATTCAGAGTTTTCACTTGCTTTATCTCAGACCTCTCACATAATTTTAAGGTAATTTTTATTCTCTGGAAAGTCAAGTGCTTGTATTATATAAATACACTTCATATCTGTATTCAATATACTCATTTAAATACTGTTATTCTATGATACCGATTACTGCCATTTTATGTAAAGGTTTTGTTACTGTGAAAGCTATAATGCTGCACAATGGTTTCATTATAACCCCATCTCACTTGTTTGTAATATTCTGTGTAAAATTCACACCTTGTTCACTGCCAACAAGGAGAGAAATTTCTGAGGTACTTGATTACGATGAATACAAGCTTGAGCTGTGGGAAGAAAACTTTTCCATTCAACAGCACTTCTCTCCCTCCATCCCCCTTTTAACACTGTATAGTCCCATCTGAATCATTTATGGTGGGAGTAGGGGAGGGGAGAGGACGGGATGTGGCATTCGCAGACAGCTGGTGTCAAACAAAAATGTCTTTTCAGGCATTTATAAGACAGAAAAAGAAAGTATTTGGGGTTTTGTCAGAGTGACTTACACCTTTTCTCTGATATATCTGTGACTGTCCTGCTCAGATCTACCAACCAGGTAACTCAGATTCACTTCTGTTTACAAGATTTCAAGTCCTCCCCACCTTTGAATCCCACTAAAACCTAGTTTTGGCTCAATCAGACCTGACTCACAATAAATCCAGAATTTCTTCTACCTTGGACAAGTGCTTAGTTATTGTAACAGAAATTAGACACTAATTATTCTTCAAAAACTTCTTGACCTGAACATTGAAAGACTCACGCTCTCTAATACTGGTCATTGTTTCAGTGACAATGTGACTGATTTAAACATAGTTTCTTCAACATCAACTACTGAGAGCGTCCAATTGCACCTTAGCTCTAGCCTATTTCACCCAAAAATGTGAAAGCAGCAATGATATTCACCTTCAAGTTAATTTGTTTACTGTTTTCTTCTCTGTAGTTTTCAGGCTGACATTCAAGTCACTGGGATAAATGGTATTCTAATACAGGATTCTCTGTTTAAACCATTTTACCTACGGCGACTCAAATATTCACTGGCCCACATGGAAAGCATGTGAAATAAAAAATACTCTGGAACCAGGTGGTAAGGTCACCTATCCATAAACTACAAATATTTAATTTCATTGATACAAACATGAAATTGTCTAAAGGGCAGTGCATCCCTCTCCAGAATACCTTTCTTCTGTTTGCTGGAGCGAACCTGTGGGTGATGTTGGCTCATTTTTCCTAAGGACTTAGCTGAATTTCTTAGGTTAAGAGCTAATGATGTACAATCTGTAAGAATGTTTAACGATGGTTTGATTTCAGTAACACCTTAAAGGAGAAGGCGACAATATTATGTAAATCATAGTGTTCCCTGTTTATTTTTATCATCATTATTTACCTGACCGAACAACATAGTAGACTTTCACATTCATTACCTATCTTGGTAAAGTATTCATCTAGCTTTAATCATCTACCTCTCAACTTGGAAAGCAAGCTGATCACTTTCCAGAAACATCTGATTCTGGATGTAAACCTTACACTTTTTGAGAACATGCAGGATTCATTTGTAATTATAGCATTAAAAAATTCTAGTCTGTGTCTCAGTTTATTCTTGTGAAGCTAGTTGGAGGACTGTTCCCTGACCTTCCAGAATTCCAGTATTATGGAGTGGTTTGAAATGTGCAATGGATTAGTTTAAATAAACATGTACAGGTTAACAAAGAATTATAGTTTCAATTCACATATGACTGTGTGCATCCACACGTGTTTATGTGTCTCTGAAGAAAGAGGGTGTGTGCATTATCTTGATCTGGAAGAGCTTCAGGTCAGCTGTATAACCCTCAAAAGTGACCGTAGCAAATCTGACACGTGGCCTACTGAGGCTGAACCATTGCTTATCCTGAAACTGCCTTCATTTTTATCTAGTGTTCTTACAGAATAGAATGGAGCACATCTAGACTTGTACAAACAGCTCACAGAAGGCAGAGAAGCTTTGCAGATGCACTAGTAGCCCACAGCTTCACCTACGGAATAGAATCATAGAATCGTAGAATCATAGAATCATTTTGATTGGAAGAGATCCTTGGGATCATCAAGTCCAACCATCAGCCCTACTCTACAAAGTTCTCTCCTACACCATATCCCTCAACACCACATCTAATCTACTCTTAAACACAGTCAGGGATGGTGACTCCAACACCTCCCTGGGCAGCCGAGTCCAGTGACTGACCACTGTTTCTGTGAAGGATATTCTCCTAATGTCAAGCCTAAACCTACCCTGCTGCAGCTTGCAGCCATTCCCTCTTGTTCTATTGCTAATTCCCTGTGAGAAGAGACCAGCACCAATCTCTCTACAATGCCCTTTCAAGCAGCTGTAGAGAGTGATGAGGTCTCCCCTCAGCCTCTGCTTCCTCAAACTAAACAGTCTCAACTCCCTCAATTGTTCCTTGTACAATTTACTCTCCAGGCCCTTCACCAGCTTCATTGCCCTCCTCTACACTTGCTTCAGCACCTCAAAATCTCTCTTGTGCTGAGGTGCCCAGAACTGGACACAATACTCAAGGTGTGGCCTCACCAGTGCTGAGTACAGGAGGACAATCACCTCCCTACTTCTGCTGGTCACACTATTTTTTATGCAAGCCAGGATGCCATTGGCCTTCTTGGCCACCTGGGCACACTGCTGGCTCATGTTCAGCCCCTTGTCACCCAGCACCCCCACGTCCTTTTCTGCCAGGCAATACACCCTGTTCTATTAAGTATAATGAAAGGCAGAAGAAGAACATAAATTACTAACAAAATTATTATAGTTGCTGTAAACATCAGTAGCTTCACTGTGTTATATACTAAGCCACTGTCATGTTTTTGAAAACAATGAAATGGTTCTATTTTAAAGATGTATTTTTACTGGACACTCTTAGTACACAAAAGAACTCAAGAGAGAATCACATTACTAGTTAACAATTTGTTTATGACAAACAGAGGCTGACAATATCAAAATCAATTAAACAGGACAGAACTGAGGCTAGCGCATAAAGTGCCTTTTATAAAACTACCCCGATATGTCAGATAAAGGAAAGCAACAAAGGGAAATAGAAGGCAGTAGGGAGCAGATCATCACAAAATTGACTCAGAAATATGATATTACAAGCAATGTTTTGAAGAGAACTGACAGGAACCAGATTGCATCTGTCAAAGCCAAAAAAACAAGATTTAAAAAGTTTGTAAGGTTTTGTGTCAATTACACAACTCTATATATACATACTTCAGAGTGGCTGAAACTTCCTTTCCTGCTGCAACTACTGTTTCCTCCAATACAAAGGTCTAGGCATCTAGTTTCTTCCCCTGGATCCCCATTACTCTGTTACTCATTTATTATGCTTCTGTCTAGACCATCTCAATCCCAGAACACTTTTTGTCATAGCTTGTTTGTTTGTTGTTTGTTTGTTTTCTCCACATTTATCTTTTTGTTTTGTTTTGCTTATTTGTTGGTCTACACAGTCTTCTCCCATGATACTTTTCACTCCGCTCTTCTACTGTCCATTTGTTGTCACTTTCTACCAAAAGCTCTATTGTAACAAATCTTCTCCAATCTTTTAAAATCCAGAAAGCATTTTTCTGTCTGAATCTCTGCATCTGTTATTGTTACCTTCTGCTTCCTGGACTAGACTGTAATTTACCTTCTATAAAATTTTCTTACACAACCTTCTTCACAAACTCATACCAAAGCACTAACTCAAAAAATTCGCAAGCAAGAAATCCTACTTTAACTTCCAGAAATCTGATTTAGCCTAATCTATCAAATTCAATGGCATAATCTTCTCCCTTAGGATTTTTCATCCTTTATTTTGCAGCCAAAAATTTCTCTCTCAGGATCAGTATGACTGATCCCATAGCTATAATCTTTCACTGTCTCTGTGCACACTTATTTTCAAATCTTTATTTTGGGTTTCCATATGCAGCCCTCTCTGTTCTCATGACATTTTCTTCTTTTTTGCCTTTCCTAAGCTTCAAACTTTCCCCACGTCTGCCTCCCTCTCACTTCTGTTGTCTCCTCCCACAAGTGATTGCTTTCCTTTGCTGGTCATTCCTATTTAAATAAACATTAAAATACCTATCTAGGTGTGCCCCTGTATTTAAATTCTCCATTTGTTGCTTTCACCATCTAGCTGTCAGTAACCTCTTCCCTGGAAAGCACTGCTTTTTCTTTTCTTCTCTGCTTTCTATTCTCACATATATTGTTTGCTCTAGCAAACGTAATTTGTCAGGTCTATATTGCGAGGCCATCAAGGCAGAGACCTTGTTGTCCTGCTCTTTTAGGGCAGAAAAGAAAGAGAGCAAGAGCACTTACAGTATTCCATAAACAATGGTAGTAAAAATGAGACAGCATTAGCCTAATACAGGAAATGAATACTCCTTGGTGTGTTGTACATTCAGCCTGTAAGCAGACTTTCAGACCTAAGGATTTGCTGACTAGGAGGAGGGGATCTTTTGTTGAATAGCAGCCAAAATTAATAGATAAACATGCAAATAAAACCACTGTTTTTAATACACTTTAAGGCAACAAAGAAGCACATGTGAACTATAAAATGTATTCACAGTTCGTGAATAATTTAGCAACATTTAAAAGGAGTGCAGTGATCATCCCATATAGGACTGTAATCAACGTTTAGTTTCCCATGGGTTAAGAAGAATACCCTGAACTCATAGACACATGAATTCTTCCCTTCTGAGCAGAAAACCAGAAAACCAGGATGTGTCTAAGGAAAGCTGGGATAAGTAAAAACCCCTTTGTGCAGTTCTGCTTTGCTTGGTTGTGTGTGAAACATGTTTAGAATACATCATATGCAACAGGCTTTTATTCGCAGTGTGTAGTTTAAGTTCAGTAATTACACAGTAACTCAATTTTTCATTAATTCAGGTTTCTCTGTGAATCCTTAAGTCTCTCATCAACCCTTCTTTCTCTTTAATTGATTGTCTTACCTCACAATCTGAATTCAGATTCATTACATCTTTGACGTTTGGCCCCCTTTCCCTAGACCAGATTTAAGCATGAAGTTTCCAGAACAGATATGGCAGCCTGAAGTTGGAATCTACATTTTCACGTTGCTGAAAACTTTGTTATTAATTTTTGCAGAACCATAACTCATTTGCATAAAATATTACTGCATGCTGCTTTAATATAAAACTGGTTCTATAACTCCCCTCTGAATCTTACACAGTTTAATCTACTTTTAATGAAAGTTTTTTCTTTAATGTTGTATATATCCATCCCTAGCTAAAAAAAAAAAAAGAATATATGAGTAGTATCAGCTTTCTGTATTGCCTATAGACTTTCTTTTTTTACATGGATTTAGTTTTAGATGGATTTTCTTCATCATATGTATACCTACATCACCACAATTTTGTATCTTAATATATTTCAGGTTGTCTGGGTAGGAAGGATTTTAAGTTAGGTAAGAACAATGACATTTTGATAGAAAGGTACTTTCATTCAAAAAAAAAAAATAAAAATTAAAAAAAAATACTGGTGGTTGACATAAGAGATGCTTTGGCAAAAGATATTAATGAAAACCAGGATCCAGAAATACTTACAATGCGAACAAGCCAAGCCAAGGTAGAAGTAGATGTAGAGTAGTGGGTGTTGTAATGATAAGGTGGAGTCTGATCATCTTCCCATGTCTCATACCGTTCTGCATAGAAGACTGCTCTCTTTGGGTTCAAAGCACCGATAGGCTACAAAGGGAGAAAAGGTCAAATATATAATCAGCTGAAGGGCAGCCTGTCTGATATGTCACAGGTTAATTCACAACATTGGAGACTCTGCAACCAAACTCATTCCACGCCATAGTAATCCCCTCAGATTGCTGTAATTTTAGAATTTCTTTTCAAAGGCTTTGTGTACTAAAAGTCTTACGACTTTCTTTATTTTAATTGACAAATATAAGTGATCCACATCTGCAAACTTTCAAGACCTTCTTGAAGTATGAGTTGTTTCCCAATTAATTCAATAACATTGTTCTGGAAATAGACTTCTAAAACTGCATTTTAAATGCATGGAGGCCAAACTAATATTTCTGTTGCTGTCATTCACCATAATCACACAGCTAATGAAAACTGACTTTTGCTCACACAGGATACTTTGTAATGCACAGTTCATGATGAAAAGATTTCTCGCGGAACTGCTGACGGTGTCTGGTGATCCTAAGCAGAAATACTTAAAAACCATGCATAGTCCTGCAGGACTGGATCTACTTTCCGACTGAACAAAGCCAGGTTTTACTGAGTGAAACAAACAAGCTTTGTTCTTAAAGACAATAGAATTTGGAAATTATTCACAAATTCAAACTCCATTCTAAGCAGACTTAACAGACAGTCTGTACAGATTAGGTAAACCCAAAAGAACTATAAGACTGTTGGTAGGTACTGTGTGTTTTGATGTGTCTGCTTAGGGGATAAATGTTTTTCTGTGATTTTTTTAACCCACTTTATCTCAGATATTTTTTTACAAAATGCAGCTGTTACTGTGTGATACAAAAGTCACTGGGATGAAGAAAATACAACAGAAAGTAACTAAAATGTTGAGATAAATATCTAAGTGATCTTACATCTGGTTTTCCAGATTAGACAGTAGTACTGTATACTGTATTTACTGCCTATCTGCAAAGAATCGTCAGATCTTAGCTTTTGTAGTAAAATTAACTGAACACACGGAGGGTAATACTTGGAATAGAGCAGACTTCCACACCAAATAATTGTATAATCTTATTATAATTTAAAATGATTACTTGATTTGTGTTAATAAAAAATTAAAAGTTAGGATTTATACTATTAAGGGAATAACAACTTAGGAAAAACATATACCTAAGGACTTTGACCTGTTTCAAAATGCTAGCAGGTATTTTCTCATTTCATTCCATCGCACAATTTTTCTACTGAGTCATTTGGAATGGGAATCAGGTCAAATCAGGGTGTTTCACTACACTACATATATATTTGAACAATTTTAAAGCTGAATAAAGTATTTTATTCCTTCAGTGCTGCTATGGTTTTTTGAGATGGCTGTTAAAAAGTCTGACAGAACATGATGTTTTCCAATTTTACATATTAGAGTTTGTTCTTAAATAGCAGTGTTTTGTGAACTCTAACAATTTAAAACAATATGATTTCAGTATTTCTCACATGAAACAGTTTGGATGCTTTATACTTTGCTGTGTCAAGGAGATGTTAATAGCTTTCTCATATGTGTAAAATGTATGAGTAATCCCTAAGGATCAGTGTTATCTGGTGCAGATTGCACTGCAAGACCTCACAAAACATTCTTGAAAAAGAAGTATGAGCTATTCCCTAACACTTTCCAGGCTTGTTTCCTCACTACGGAAAAAGAAAAAATAAATATTTGCATTTTTGTTATAGTTGGTTTTGTTACACATCCTGCCACTGTCAGGAAACATGCTGGCATTATTATAGCCTATAAGTTGCCAATATATAAAAATGGTTGTTCAACCACTTCCTTGAAAGAGTAACTTACCTACAGACATACTTTTCCTATTAGACTGACGAACTATGTGTGTATATGTATATTTTGCCAAGTTATATCAGGGCTCTGGGTTGCCTTGGGGACTGCATGGAACCTGCTCATAGCACCCTCATTAAGGTACTGTGCAACGACTTCTCTGGCAGAACAAACTCCAGTCCCCAGCTGAACATTTCAAAAGCTGAAGCAGTAATTCACACCCTACTCTGTTATCAGGAAACGTTCACCCCCTCTGAGAAGGAAACACAAAATGGCAGACAAACCGGTGAGACTGCGTTTTGTAATGGAAAAACACTCTGAGAATATCTCTTCTCTCTGCTGTGAAGGTGCATCTTACCCTACAGTGCAGTGAATTCTGAGCCTACGCAAGACAGAGACGTCATCTGTCACAAGATTATTGTACATATGTGTCTGAAGGCACAGTAGAGAAGGGATATATGCTGATTAATGCAAGATTGAAAATCAAAACTCCAACCCTTTCAAAACATATTTGAAGCTGATCAGATGTCTTTCATCAAATAAGCTATATGTTTTCATTCTTCACTGTATATTGATTACAGTAAAAAGAACTGTGAAGCATAACTGGTGCTCGAAAATAATAAAAGGTATTTTATTTTATAGACTAACAAAATTTTAATGATGGTTTAACCCATAGCTTCACATAACTCTTAAAAAATTATATACATATTGTTATATTTAATGAAAGAGGTACATTCTTTCATGATCTTCACAATAATTTCCCAGTCACATAAAACACTACTGTAAATACACCATCATGTTTTCTAGGTTCTTCAGGGAGAAGTGTTATTTCAATTTAAAAGATAAAAGATATAAGGTTGTAAGATGTTAGATTCCCATTTTCATGTAAAAATGCCTACACAAGTAGCTAAAATAATCTACTTTCAGAAGACACACGTTCAATTTAGTAAATGATAAATCTAAAAAGCTGTATTCTGAAGATTACCTTCATCCTCATCAATATTCTTTTCAGAGTTAGAATCCATTTTTCTTTCAATTACTTTTGGATTCATTTGAAGAAAAACACTGAAATGAGCAAAGTATCTGCTGAATAAAATGGACTTTTAAAGTGAGATATCATGAGAGTCATGCCTCTTCTTGCATGGTATGGAAATTTTAATGTGAAAATCTCTGGGAAGAATCTTTTCTGGGAATTATCCTTCCTTGCCCAAAAGAGAAGGAATGAAAGAAAGAACTGTGGGGCTGAGGTAGAGCTTGTCTTCAACTAGAAAGTCTCACCTCGAGTTCTCAAGACAGATCGTAGATTGGATGAACTAGTGATCACAGAATCATAGAATAGTTTGGGATGGAAAGGACCTTAAAGATCATCGAGTTCCAACGCCCCTGCCATAGGCAGCACACCTCCCACTAGACCAGGTTGCTCAAAGCCTCATCCAGCCTGGTCTCGAACACTTCCAGGGAAAGATATGGAATGTTAGCCTGGGATTCAGGAGATAAAGACACTCTGTCTTTCCACAAAGATTTCTAGTGTCTTCAGGTAAACTGCTTAGGTCTGACTATAGCTTGCAATACAAACATGCTAGAAATCCCTGAGCTGGCTCTAGAGGGGCTGGTGTGCAAACACATCACCGTTTTGCAGAGGTGGCAACTGGAATGTCGGTAGTGCAGCTGCCTCAGCATAGCGCGGCACAGGGAGAAGAACGGGGAGTCGCCCACACTCATACAACTCTGCAGCTTCTGGGTCAGCATTACATCAGTTACCTCTGGCCTGTACAAACTAGTAACTAACACAGTTTTACACTGATGAGGCATGTGTCTCTCACACTTGTCGTGAAATATATAGCATATATGGAGTCTTGATCACTTTTCTATAGCATTGCAGTGGCATTCTCAGTACAGAAAGTCATCTACTACCATTTTAAAATGACATCTTGGCTATTAAAAGGGGATAAATTTTATTTAAGGATCAATCCCTGTATCTTCACATAATGGAAGAAAATAGTTTTATTTCCATTTCAATGGAATTCTACTGCTGTGTTAACTAGTTAAAATGTTAGTTAAAGTTCAATCTATGTACTAAGTCTCAATCCAGTACCTTAACCATAAGGCTAGTACAGAGACCGAATTTCAGTCAAATTGTTCTGACCATTAAATAAAAAGTTCTTTCTACAATGTTTTAGAAGTGCTTTTTCCAAACACACCATTTATCTTTTTATTTTAAAAAGCCCTCATAGCAAATGTTATTAACTTTCATAAAATGGTTTTATAGGACATTCTTTATTACAAACAAGCAAAATAATTCACTGAATGTCAATGCGTGTTCAGCCACCTCACTTCTGATGTACTAAAAGCAGCTGTCTAAGTTTATTTTAGGCTTCTCTTGCCATTTCAAAATAAAGTCAAGAATTTATTTTAACATTAAAAACACACTGCTATTCATGTCATTCTTTTCTATCTGGCTAATCTCTTTAGACATCTGGCCTTTGAACCAGTGTATTGTCAATACATCTAGTGTTTATATCCACTGGACATGTTATGTTAGCTCATGTAATATTTACTGTTTTGCCAGCTATCTTCATAGGACTACATTCTCTCATGAGAGCAAAGCTGAACATAGCATCCTGTTTATCCAGGCACTGAAATATTCCCCTTATCTTGACTCTAATTCATGCAGTAGCTACCTTATCTGTTTACCTCTTTTCTTTTTCTTTTTTTTTTCTTTTTTTTTCTTTTGTAACGAACTGCACAAAATTGTAAATAAGAACAAAAGAAATCTGGAGTGTGACTCTATTTGGCTCTGGCTGAATACAGACTGAGCTTTTCCTGACTGCTTGCTTTCTTATTTAAAAAGCCCAACAAAGAAAAACAACCTATAACTAGGACATCTTAAGTAGGATGGTACTTTAAAGTTTAAAATAAATTCTAATTTTATCCAAATTTGTAAACAGCTTTTCTTCTGTATATCAATATTCACATTATCAAATATAAGAGTTCTGGCAGATTCAAAGTACCAGAGTTTCACTCAGTAAGTTAACTTTTTATATAAGAGAATGTTTAATTGTGTGGCTTAAATCAAATGAGAATCATAAAGCTAATTTTTCTTTTGATGGTTGAGTTGCATGTGGTAAAGCGAATAGTTTAAGTTACAGAAACTGATTTCATTTTTCAAGTGAGAGTGGCTCTAGATAAGCCCATAAACTCCATTCCACAGCATACACATTTTTGGAAGTATTAAGTGTGGTTTGCCTTGAAATATTCACACTTCGATGCGTTCATTTGCATTATTACATTTAGAAGCCTTGGGGCTTTATCACTTCCTTTTCTTGAAATGGCACAGTAATAAGGAAAAGTAGTTATGCTTATCAGCACCCGTCAGTCAAACACCTTCTATATTAACAACATATAATTTTTTCCACTCAATGAATGGGCGTGTGATGTTTCATACACATGTCAATATTAGTATTACATTGCCTGGTGAAGAAATCATTTTATTTAACAGGATGTATGACTGGAAGTAAATGAGGAGAAATTCCCATTTACACTTTAATGAGCAGGGACAATGCAGCATGTCAAACCCATGCATTCACTAAAATTTAGGAGTAAAAGTCATACAATTTTGCACAAACCAACTACATCACATTTTAAGTGTGTTGAAATCCCCAAAACCTCAGTGTACAGTAAGGGCTGCATACACCCATAGTAATGTTTAATACCATAGGTATTCTAAAGGAAATCTCAATAAAGGAGAAAATAAGCAGATCACCTGGTGTTTTGATAGTGAAAAGATAATCTATGTATCTATGACAGCCTCTTTCATTAGCTTTTCATCCTGTCAAACAATAAATATAACCTTTAACCTTGTATATGTAATGAATAAAACTTGAGCCTACACTGTCTAATCAAATGAGAGGTCCAATATATCCTACTGCCACAGCACCTTCCATGCCCATGGGTCCTGGTTTTAAGTCTCAAATTATACATAAAAAGAAAAAATAAAAGCCTTCATAGGGGAATTTCCAAACAGTTCAAACAAAAAGAGCAGAGGAATTTTAACACTAACATTTAAATATAATTGTTGGGTGAGAACAAGCAACATTTGGATGTAAAAGTAACACAACAAGGAGCGCTACATAAAACCAGAGTAAAATTGAATGGAAGGAAAGGAAAAGTTACATGTTCAAGACAGCTTAGCAGAAATGTAAATATTTAAGTTTGAGCTAAATGCAAAAGGCATATGTTTTACTCTGTCACTGACATCCTAAGCAAACCAAACACATCTAATTGCATTTTCATAAAACATATGAATTACATTTGTAGGAGTTGTGGTATTGCAAAGGTGGTGTATCATATTTTATACAGAAAGCCCAGGAATCAAAGGTTAAGCATTTGAAAAAGGAGTACAGTCAATTATCATAATTGGCAGTGGAGCTCTGTATGAACTTTGCATGATAACACACAAATTATTTTAAAAGAAGTTAGATTTAGCATCTATATTTAACTACTGAAGTTATTTTAAACCAATAAACCAAATCATAATGGCTGGGTTTACTTTTAATTTTACTGCTTTTGTGGGCTCTTACCACATACGTAATAGTGTTAGAAGTACAAGTTGTTTCAAAAGATGGTTTGAGGGGTATTAATTACTAAATATTAAGGACAGAGGCTCTGTGAAACCCAAGAAGGGCAAGCTTGTGGGAAGACAGAAGGTCAGGAACTGAAAAAGATTATATCCATCAACAGCTTAGCTGGAGATTCAGGTTTGCCATCAAATCTGCAGGAACATTTCTCCATTGCAGGGTAAAATCTGACAGAAGGAAGTAGCTCCTCAAGGAAAGGACATTGTGTGTGCCTGCCCCAGAGGTCTGGCTGAGGCTTGATTGCACACCCCACTTCAATAATGTGAACAATAAATTACTAACTCCTGCTTTTAAGCGCTAGGCTACTCAGGATTTACCTCCCTAAGAAGGAAATAAAAGGGCCTACTTACAGATAGAGGATAATATTGAAAATGAAAACAGAATTGCCAAGGAAATACTTCAGATGTGTTCGGATTTTGAAGATTTTTACTGATAATGCACAAATTGAAACAGGATGCAAGTAATGCATAACAGCCCACGCACAGAAAGTAAGGCATTTCACATTAACTGGCCACTGCCTTTTACAAAAAATCAGTAATCTGTTTTTCCTTTTAAAACCATTGTGAAATGAAACCTATCAGATAATATTATAATAAACACTGGAAAAATATGACAATTACACCCCTTTTATCCTGAGGGTTCCCACAACACTTAACAGATTGCACATGTGTTTTCTCACAAATCCATGGGATAAACACAGTGCAGATATCACCAGAGAGGAAAGGCCATTTTCCTTAACTAGTTCTGTGTAGGCTTTTTTGCAGGGGTCAAAAACCTAGCTTTTCCAGAGGAAACCACTGGTAGCTTTTGAATAGGAGTTATCAAACTGGAGAAGAAAAGGTCCTCAGGCAAAATACTGCTGTGCACATTGCATGGGTTCTTGAAGTAACATAAATAACCAGAAACTTGATTTTACATTTCCTTTCAAGAGAGAGCACTACTATGAGTGCAGTGATACTTAATGAGCTATAAAAGCACTAATTCCATAATGAGTCTTTAGTAACTCATGAGGAAAACCTATCTATTCAACTATCATGACACTTCCTGTAGCAATTACATACTTTAATAAGCTGCCATAAAAATTTGGATTCAACCAAAACTAAATACCTAATGAAGGACTCATGAGATGCTGTCTAATCTTGTTGCACTTCACCACAAGCAGTCCTATCAATACTAGAAAGAAGAGACTTTGAGAGATTTTGAAAAGTATAAATCTT
>VZTM01020242.1:1340-67368 GCA_013400555.1 Jacana jacana
ACTAAACTGTGAAATTAACAGCATATTGTTCAGAAACTGTTCACTCTCACAGTGATAAAACCTGATTATACCAAGGAATGAAGTGCAGAGAGTCCCTCCCTTACACTTATTGCTATAACAATCAAAGTCAAGTAATTTTGTTATTTGATTCGTTGGAGGGTCGGAAGCAGAAAGCATAGAGGGTTCACAGCTGTAGGGAGGAGTGGACAGGACAGGTGACCCAAGATTGACCAACTGGGTTATTCCATCCCATTTGCATCATGCTCAGTATAAAAGTTGAGCGATCAAAAGATTAATTCACTTTCTTAAATGGCTGATGTCTGAGGAGGACCCTGTCTGTTCATCTGCCTTTGATCCCGAATCCAAGCATTACTGACTGCAGATCTGCAATCCAGCTCCTGTCAATCACCTAGTCCAGTTTGAGACTTTCCCCAATGCCTGCTGGTGATGTGATTGTCATCCTGGGAGCTTCATATGGTTTTGTATAAATTGGATCTATTCCATTATTTTCTTCCTTTTGTTTTTGTTTTAATTTTAATATTAATACTTCATTAAAGTAGTTTAGTTCATTCTAAACTCATAAATCTCCTTATCCTCTTCCTCTCCATTTTTTTTCAGGGGAGAAAGGGCCATCTGTCAGTCTACTGTTGGTAATTTCGGCTGAAACCACAACAACGGTTAAATGGGTGACTGAAAAAAAATAGGTTCATGAAAGTTACTGGACAACTGAGAAGGATTTTTAAGATATGGAAAAAAATTCATGTTCCAAAGAAAAATTATTTGGAGACATTTATAATGAATTAAAAAAAGAAAGCAGTGAAATAAAAACCCTTCTTTCTGCGCAGAGAAAGAATCAATGTCATGTTCTCGGGCAGGAACAGACATGAATAAAGTAGTTAGTTCAATAAAATCTTCATCAGCCAAAATGTTAATAAAGGTGATATCCTTTTAAAATAATCTCTTGACCTTTTACAGGTGGGATATAGTAAATTTTAGACCATCTCAATGGAGTTTGCATACATACTTCTTTGGACTGAAGGGGATTTCCCCCTCCACCAGGAAAAGTAATTGCAAATCACACACAAGAGGTTCTGAAACGTCAGTCCCATGAACAGGCAAGTATGAGAGCTATCATAGAAAGGGTACTTTTTAATAAAACTGTCTTGAAAACCATAGAGAAGATAGAAAAAGTGCCTCCTCTCAAGCAGTGAACTGAACACAGCATTACAGGTGTGGCCTGACAAGTGCTGGGTAGACTGGGATAATGACTTCTTTATCTCTACTGGTGATGCCCTTGTTGATGCAACCCAGCATCCCTTTGGTTTTCTTTTACCCAGCAGCACACTGTTCACTCATATTGAGCTTATTGTCCACCAGAACCCCCAGGTCCTTTTCTACAGAGCTGCTCCCCAGCCAGGTAGATAGCAGCCTGTGCTTCACTCCTGGATTGTTTTCCCAGATACAAGACCTTACATTTGTCTCTGTTGAACTTGATAAGGTTCTTGTTAGCCTACTCTTCTAGTCTCTCTAGTCATCCTGTGGCATGACTCTCCCTTCTGAAGTGTCCACTTCCCCACTTAGTATTTTCAAAGGATAATTTACCATAGTCCCACTACAAGTTTCCCCAGGATAACTGCAGTATTTTGTCCCAGCCTCCATTCACAGTACATTTTGTCTCTCGGTGCCATTCAGAGCTGGAAAAGTGATAACACTGCTGTTCAGTACATGAGGAAACTGAAACAGAGAGAGACCACATGAGCTGTGCAAAGTCACACAGGAAGGAAGTCCAGGGGCCATGCCAGGAATAGCAGTCAGGCTATAGGACTCCTGAGCCTCCATCCAGAGTTTAAAACCTGGGGTGTCATTTAAATAGGGTTAATTTTTAGGGTTACAAGAACAGATCCCTCAGTTGTCCACTAACCTCAAAGTACAAGGCTTCCGGTACTAAGTCACATAATGAGACATGCACTGGAGAGTACACTCATGACACACAGAGTCATGTACTGTGGAGGAGAAGGGGTGACAAGTTGCCATCCCAAAATCTGTCTAATGTCATAGTCCTCAGCTGGTGTGGAGAATACCACCACCACAAACCTTTGAGACAAAGCTGGAGGGCTGTGTCATTAGCTGTGTCTGGAGGGTGGGTCTTACACAGAAGAGGTGTCTCCATATCCAGCTGCTGCATGCATAGCTGCTGCAATGGTGCTGGGGAGGGGAGATCAGTGAACCTCTTATGTGAGTTGTGGGACTTGTCCTCAGCAGTAGCAGAACTGTATGCCACATAAATGCTTAGGAGTACAGATCTAGCTAGGAAGAATAAAGGCTTGCCAGGAACCTGTCACAGTTTACTGTCACATCTTCATCTTTGAAAGCAGTGAACTAAGTATCTTTTTAATTCTTAAACAGGGTTCTTCCAGAAATAAAGCATGCCTTTGTGCTACAGGGATAACAGGTTCTCAGATGAGATTTGCAACTTATACAAGGCCTAAAAAAGAGGTGCGTGAAATCTTGAGTTACTCTTGAAATTTTTCTCATCCTCTGCTGGTGATAGCAAAGTAAGGCAGAAATCCAGCCAGCAGCATAACTGAGTAGCAAGGGATATCAGTGTCTGAGAACAGCATATTGGCAGCATCCAATGTGCATTTACAGCTGGGAGCCAGAGCATTCGCCGGCATTCACAAGGCTGACCACGCTTTTATACCATGCCATGCATTACATCCTGTCGGCTGCGCAGACAGCTATGGGGACAAGGCTGCATCCGCCCCAGCTTGTTATTGTGTAGTAATGTTTGATGTATGACACCAACATTGTACGACATCAAACATTATCCTCCCTCTTTCAACCTCCTTTGCTCTGTCTGCCTAATCAGAGAAACACCGCACGCCCGTACTTACGTGGACAAAGTTATGTTTGCAGTTTTAGGGATGGGTTAGTAAGTGTGTTCTCAGTAGCATCACTTAATCCCTTTCTATTCCTTAGGGAAGTGAAGGCCATAAGGAAAGACATGAAGCAATGCTAAAGAGGTGTGAGCATAAACCAGCAAGGACTAATCAGAAAGGGAAAGATGGAGCTGAATGCCACTCTAGAATCTCACTCTGTTAACTGCCTCTTTCAAAATCTTGCACCATCTCTTTCAAAAGCCTGACTTGGAGAAGCTGCTTTAGTACTCTCCTTGACGCTGGAATATAACTTTGCATGAATTCCTTAGGAGAAGAGGATACAAGTCTCTCAGATACCTGCCTGAGCTACCTATTTATTGATTCCCAGCACCAATGGGAGTAGGTGCTGCAGAGCCTTTTATCATTCATCTATACTCCAAAACAAGGGAGGGAGGAAAGGAAGGAGTGACAGTCAGACCCGTGGCTCCAGTGGTTTCCTGTGCCTTGTCAAGGTCAGAAGGGCAATGGTCCCTCCCAAGTTGAGGGGAAAAGATAGACGGCTTCACAGAACTGCTCTTGGAAATGGCATTTCATGCTGAAGGGCAGGAATGAACCTGCAGAACAACACCCTTCCCTTCTGCAACGTGCCCATGGGCTTCCGTCAGTTCCCACCAGCAGCCCCTTTATCTTTCTTCCCTTTCCTTGACTGTGAGTGACAGAACACGGCATTTTCCCCCTCTGCGTCAGGGATGCCACTAGTGATGCTCACAGCTATTGATTTCAACTACTCTTCAGAGCTCTTCAGCCAACAGGGAGTTTTACTCATTTCACAGGGTGGCAGGACCACAAAAGAACAAAGAGGAAAATGGGTTTCCATGTAATTGTGGAAGGAATGGGGAATGCAGAGTTTGAAAAGCAAAATTACAGCCCAAGGCTGTTGTAAGCATTGTTATGCAAATCGGCATGAAGGCAGCTAGGATTTCTCCTCCAAGTTCGTAGCAATGCCCACAGGCACCAATTTTTAATTAGAAATTACCTGAAATGTTCAACATGCCCATACGTGCACTGAAACACCTGTGAGAGTCCCCATTCCTCCACTGGGTGTGACAATACACAGAGCAGTGCCCAGTTCCAACATAGAGATCCCCAGTGAAAAGTCCTGCTGTGGTGAGCAAGAGAAAGGTTTGGAGGAGTAGAAGTCACTTGCTGAGGGACTGTGGGATGACACAGGATCAGATTTGTTCCCTGCAGAACACACTCTTCACACACGCTGGGTCTAAAAGAAATCTTTTGTTCAATAAAGCAACAGTGACATCAATACCTTGAAAACGCCCCAAGAAGCTTGTTGGGGAAAATGGTTCAAGCAAGCTCATCTTCCACTGTTTTTCTGTATGTATTGGTCAGGCTGATGGCAGGATTGTCAGTTGTGCTGCTCCTTGCAGTTTCTACTTCGCTGAAGATGAGCTATTGTTGTTCCTTTTATTGAAGGCATGCTGAAACCTGGTGGTACAGTCAGATACAACAAACCAGTAAGCATCCAAATGGTTTCAACATATCTTTTAATACTAGAAGCGTATTTCACCTAAAGAAACTTCACCAGGTAAACTCACTCTCCATCTGACATTAAATTTGGCACTTCAAACATAGATCTTTCTTGTTCATTTTCACAGGAATCCTGGACCCATCCTGGAACAATAACAGAAGGGTGGCACCCACAAGCAAAGAAATAATACTTCAGCTATTTTTCCCCTCTGGAGTTTTTTCTGGAACTGAGCATGCACTCAAACCCACTGGTCCTGCTGTATATTGCAGAAAGATTCCCACATTAATATCCCATTTGCTTCTGTAGCAGAGGAAAAATATGGCTGTTATGTACAGATACCTTAGCTAGCTTGGGATATGGTTAGTGCACTCATCCTCAAATAAAGGAAAACAATCAGGTGGCAGGCATGGGATTTAAAGTCAGCCTGCTAGCAGAAAAACATAAATTGTATAAAGCTGAAATCATCCTGTATTCACAGTGAGTTGTACCTGACTTGCACTGGCAGGAATGCATTGCACATGGAGTGAAATAGGTGATTAGGGAAAACAGAGAGCGGAAGCTGACTGTTAATTTGGATAAAGGTAGAGGTTTCTGTATGACATTCCCAATTCCAAAGCTATTTCTAGATACCTAAGTGATTACTTGGACCTCATTATTATGAATTTTATCCCCATTACATCCCTCTAGGGCAAGCAGTTTTCAGTTTCCTCTCACAGATGGCAAATAACACATAGTAAGTGACCTGAGTACAGGAAAATAAAATTTCTATGGGTCTACACTTCCTGCAGGTCCTGGTGATGTCCTTCCCTCGACTCCTTGCTTATTCCACAAGCAGACTCAGAGCCTCAGCCTGAGCCATCCAAGCATCAGAGATGTGTTTGCAGACTCAGCTGCACAGTGATGCTGCTCAGGAGGCAATGAAGGGGACATGGAGCTTCCTATCTGCTACGCTGAGAAGAGGCAGCTTCTTGAGCGCAGCCCGGTGGTGCTCTGCAGCACGAAGGGTTCACTGCATGCAGAGAAACAGGCCATGTGTGTCAGCTCCTTCTCTGACTGCCCTGATAAACTCAGCCAATTACACTAATGGAAAAATTGTATCCAAGTTCTGCCAGTGCTTTTGCTTTCCTGCGCTTTACACCCTTTCATTTCAAAAATAAATTCCTGGAGGTCACCCTAGCCTGATTAAATCACAGGAATATACAGTGTCTGTTTTCAAAATTCTGTGACTACTAATTAATTTATGTCATCAAACAATTATTTTCTACCTCATTAGTCCATGAAATGTGAAGATTGTGTCAGCACTTTTGCTGGCAGTCTTGTGCTCATTAGTTTGTAACCTTGGCCAAAAAGAGAGCAACAGAGAGGGAGAGGGAGCGAGTGCTAATCGACAGCTTCAATGAGTGTTCACAGCAACAGGTGCTGCAAATGGGAGTTACTTTTACATTCCCCTTGGTGCTAGATGACTGAAATACCATGACATGGAAATGTCTCTCACTCGTGATTTGATGACTAATATATCATGAAAGGGAGGAGTGGGGAAATGGAGCAAAGAAGAGCAAGGAGGGTTGTTCTGGCACAGAGTGTCATTATGTGTGCCTCCTGGCCTTATTTCTCCACCTGAACAGCAGAACCCACACAAGGTATTTGGGTCAGATGATGGGGATTTCAATTATCAGATTATACGACAAGGATCTGAAACAACTCTGCACATGGGAAAACATAGGACACCACAGCCAGGGTAGCAAGTAGAGGTGGAAAGAAAGGTATGCTTGAGCTACCTGACCCAGCAAGGCCCTGCCAACAACCACGTACTTCCAAGGAAGTTTCCCACGTGAAGTATATATAAAAATAGCACATAGTCTTTGGGATCAGTTGAATGTTCATGAGTAGGAGTCAAAACTCCTTTGTCCTTGACTGTTTGCTGACTTTCACTTAGGTTAGTTGCTCACCTGATTTATTTTTCCACGTTTCCCTCCCTACTTTTTTTTTTTAGTTAATCTGTGATAAGATTAATGTTTCTTAACATTTTAATTTTGAAGAAGCATTGTTCATTGGTAGCACAGTCCTTTTAGTCAGTGCAGTGCAGAATTTTGCATGGAAAATAGTTTAGTTAGTTAGAAAGAAAACGTTCAGAAGGCATTTCTGATGGACATCTGTTAGTCAAGGAAACTGAAACGGTTGGGCCAGGACACATTTGTTCTTCTTCCTGCTGCACGTGGGATCAATTACTTGAGTCTGAGTTCCCATTGCACCTTTTAGGATGATCTTTGTTGCTGGATTGAATCTTTCCATTGTTGAAGACCCTTCAGTCATGGAAGATAAGGTCTACCTGAGAAAGAAAACTGACATGCAATATACACAAACTGCATTTCTTAGTGATCATCTCAGACCAAATCCAGTTCTGATACCTCTGAGTTTTTTCTTTTAGTTCCAAATGCAGCTCTTCTTTCATGTGTTTAATTCTGGCCAACAGTTTCTGTGCTATGTGAGGAGCTTAATCTGGCACCTATGGGTAATGGTGATTAAATTCTGACCCACGTTGCTGAAGAATTCCAGCAATACCTTTGAATCACCATTCAGCCTCTTCTCCCTTTTCCATGAGAGAGCAGTAAAGTAGTTGAGGAAACCAAGAAGGGCTTAAGGTTTCATTTCATCACTCTGTGGTTAAGCTGAACCAGAGTAAGGTGGGCATACAACTGATGATGTCTTCCTCCTGCCAAGGGAGCAACATTATCTATGCAATATTCAGCCATTCTCAGTGATGCAGATGTGGTATAGTGTAGGGATACCAGAATAGTCCAAAACTATTCTGCCACTTGGTTTAAAAGTTTTGGTGACAGTCACTATCATTGCCCTTGGCAGTTTCTTCCAGTGATTAATTACTTTGTTGTCTGCCCATGTTCTAGACTAAATTTAGACAGCAACCCTGCTGCTGCAGAGATTGAGCCAGTCTCTGCCACCTTCCCTCATGTTGACCCATACCTTGTATTACATAGGAACTAACCCAGGATGAGGAAATTCATCAAAATCCGGCCTGGCTGTATATTCAGTCCTATATGTAAGAGATTTGACTTCTGGCATTCTTTGTGTCCTAGAAAAGTGAAGAAAATACTTGCTTTCATCAAAACGAAAAACAAGTTTATCATTTACTGCAGTTTAAAGTGAGTCATTAACTTTCTCTGGCATCACAGAGGTGGTTCTGGCTTTACTGGGTTAGCTCCTGGCTGATATTATTGGATGACATTGCTTCTTATTCAGGGATGTGCAAAATACTAATAAAGCACAGTAAAAGATGCATATTTTAATGATAATGAATCCCCTGTGAATTTTGAGATTTCTAGGCTGAAATACCTGGAATAACTCACAAATTCTGCTTAATAGAAACAACTTGTTCTACTAGCAGCCAGTCCTTGCTAGGTTCATCAAAGAATAACTTCTTTTTTCTTCTCTGATTCACCGTCACCACACAGGCAGAAAGATGGTTCGAGGTTCAGTTAATGCCATCTTGAACAAATTACCAATCTTTCCCTACTCTGTAAGAAAAAAACACAGTGATATTAGTGACACACGACATAGACCAAAAATTGCTTTGACTAGATCTAAAGTTTGATACATTTTGGCAAACCAGACATCTGCCTGAATGAACAGCAGACTTTATCTGTATGTGAACTCCACTGGACAAGAGAAAAAGAATTTTGCAATGACTTTTTCTTTTTTTGAAATCAACAAACATGATTAGGGGACTAGAACATTTCTCTTGCGAGGAAAGGCTGAAGGACTTGGGTCCTTTTAGTCTGGAGAAGAGAAGGCTGATGGGGGGATCTGATCAATATCTATAAATACCTAAAGGGTGGGTGTCAAGAGGATGGGGCCAATCTTTTTTCAGTGGTGTCTGGTGACAGGACAAGAGTTAATGGGCACAAACTTGAACATAGAAAATTCCATCTAAACATGAGGAGGAACCTCTTCACTTTGCGGGTGGCAGAACACTGGAACTAGCTGCCCTGAGGTGGTGATCTCCATTTCTCCATCACCACCAGGTGGTGATCTCCATTTCTGGAGACATTCAAACCCCTCCTGTTCCTGTGCAACCTGATCTAGGTGGGCCTGCTCTGGCCGAGGGTTGGACTAGATGATCTCCGGAGGTCCCTTCCAACCTCATATCATTCTGTGATTTCTGTGATTTCCAGTCTCAGCTACAAAGCTGGAGCTGGCCTACCCTGGTGCTGGTGACTGTCTTGCTTCAAGCAAAAGGTTGGATAGATGAATTTAAGAGTCCCATCCAACACAGCTTTTATGGTTATATAATTGTCTAAGTGGTACTGAAGTGACATTTCACCGTGCTGCATTCCATTTGCTCCTTTTTTTTACCTGAATTTGGTAGAAAAATAAATATTGATGTATTAGAATTCCCAGACAGCAGAATTTTGGAGCTTCTATCAGAGTTAATCAGGTTGTAAAGAGAAATTTGTGTTGTTGCTAACTACTTCTTAATGGCCATGCCCAGTGGCTAGGAATTCCAGTGAAAACAGCGATCTGAGTGAAAGGAAAGTCAGGAGTTCAAGGCAGCAGATGAGGCCTCAGGAGAACTGCTTTTGCCACAATCTGTGGAATCCTGACATATTTACTAATACTTTACTTATACTTGTGCCCCTCAAAAATAAGAAAGAAGAGTAGCCATATAACATAATTAAATGCCTAAGGTCAGTGTTATGAACACTCTTTACTGTGTCATTAACAGACACTGGCGCATTTTCAATCAAATGAAATTCCTTGCAAATACTCATTGAAGAGAAAACACTACAGAAAGGTTTCCACTTTTAAAGTGGAGTGAGACCATTATTAAAGCTCAGAATATTCTGGCCACATCCGATCTGAGAGAGAAAAATACTATTTTTTCCCACTGTTTTTTGGGGACATTTCCATTCTATAACAATTCTCCTGTTTTTTTAACCTAAAATCTGTGTCAAATAAATTTGAGTTTTGAAGACTGATAACTGGCACACAATAGAATGGAAATTGTTAATAAAATCAATTTGAAGTTGAAATACCAAGCTTTCTTAATTACCTACACAGGAAAATTCCCCAGTTTAGTAGCTTAAAAACTAGAGAGATGTGAACCTCAGCAGTTTCAGTTCACAGAACGTAATGAAAACATTCTTAGATTTTGATTTGCATGAGGTCACATTTACAAAGCTTTTCTAGAGTTTCATATTCAAAGAAATTAGACATTCAAGTATCAAAACCAGGGTGAAGTATTGGCCCCTCTTAACCCACTGGTAGTTTTGAAACTCATTGTTCGGCTGGCTGAAATTTGCTGAAACTGGTAAATTCACGTTGTTGAATTTCCCTGCAAGTCTTTTTAATGTTACTGCTGAAATGTAAAATGATCCACCTCTTAGAAAAGTCCAATAGACTTTAACTACAGTTAAATTAATAGTTAAAACAAGAAATAAAACAGTCTCTGGTAAAAATGACATAAAATCTAAGGGACTGTAATAGAGAATTATAACATGTCTCCACATTTTATGAGTTTGCTCATTAAGCTCCACAGCAGAGATAAACTTCTCTATTAAATTCTATTGTAGGACTTTAAAGAAAATCTATATTATTTTATCACACTGGTGGCTGGATGTTCATGGCAAGATCAGGACACATTGTGCTAAGTACTGTATAAGCATATATTATACAGCCCAGTGTCTGAAAGTTAGACTTAACAAAAAAAAAAAATCCCATTTTATTTAAAACATTTGAAAACCTGAAATTCTCACTCAACTATACAGTGCTCATATTTGTCTTTAGCACTCAAATTATTGAAAACCATGTTTTTATTAAAAAAAATACTTTTGTTAAAGTTCATAGTTTTTTAAAACCATTTAACCTTTTTGCCATTTCTTGCCCTCTCAGGTTTGTGTAAATATCCAACAGAATGTCACAAAATCTTTTACAGGAACATAATTCAACTTGGGGCTGACAGTATGCCTAAGCGACTTCACTCCAAAGAACATCTTTGGTGGCATGATAAAAACACCTGAAAATATGGAGTTAATAAATCAGTATCTCTTTGACCACAGTTCAGTGTCACTTCTCTTCTACTGTAGGTGTTTAGGTGTTTGCTTGTGGAAAAACAGTCCATTTTCTTAAGCATCATTTTAGGTGTGCTTTTAGGAGTCTGTGAGTGCTATGTTAAAAGTCCATAGGTTGGCTTTTCTGTTTCTTCCATACATAATCATTTCCAGTAAATGGGCAGAATTCCCCAGAGTCCCCAGCTAATAATGGCAGGGATCGATGTCTTCGTCACTGGAAAATCAGCCAGCATGACAAGGAGATCCCCTTGTTTTAAATTATGTAAAACAAGAGAGTTGAGTTTGGTGTCTCCTCCCCCACCATGTCCCATGCTCCCCCCTCCCAACTCATTTAGCTAAAAAAGTGGTAAAGAATAAAATTTCTGTTTTCTACCAACACACTTTGAACCCACTTCAATCCTCCTTCCTGTGTATATTTTCTGATGCTGCTTCTGAGTTTTGTACTTCCTGAACCACAGAAGTGCCTACACATTCAGTTTCCTCTTATTAAGATGTGAATATCAGCTTTTACGTAATTTGAGTGATCAGGCCTTTAATGGCTTAATTCTCTCTCACACCAGATCTATCACACTACTATTGTTCAAATACTGCTGCGTTTTGTCAGGATAACTAGAATGAGAATTAGGCCTAAAGACCTTAGGTGAACCAGACTACATAAATTATGCTGTTTATAACTATTCTTACTTCCGACTCTCAGCCGAATACATGTGATGTGGTTTGGGGTGAGGAGATAAGTATGCAGTATGACGTATCTGTTGGAGGAGTATTATTTTAGGTTTATTGCTATGACAGATTTTTCCCTTTCAGGTGTGAATTTAACAAAAGGTGCTCCAACCCATGAGAATTGTTTCAAGGCTGGTTCCACACAGAAAGAAAGCAGAATTACACAACTGTCATAAAGAACTGGGGCTAAAGGTGGAAAATGTTTCTTTGGCACATATAATGGGGTTTATTGTGCCAGGTTAGTCTGTGGGAGATTACGTGATAGTAGTGATCAGTGCTTCCTCTGATTCTAAGGCCACCATCCACCTGATGCACAGAGATAAACAAGATCTCAAAAACTGGAGATGTTTACTTTGGAGATATGGGTGTAAAGCAGCATAGCTCCATTTGCTTCAGTAGAGCTATGACAGTATGAGAGCTAGTTCGTGACAAGAGATCGCAAGGAAGGATTGTTCAAGGAAGACAAGGCCAGACCGTGACTTCCTCTTCCCACTCTCTTTGCTCCATCACTTGCTCATGGGACAAGTTTGCTCAGCATGACATGGGACAGTGCAGCTCTGGGCCCCAAACCTTGAGTCTTGCTGTGACCCAATTACACCCTATGCTGTACACCTCTGGGAAGGTGGTATTTTCACCTGAATTTCAACAAATCTGGTGGTGTGCAGTAGGTGTCAGCACTGAGACATGGCCCTTCTCGGGGAAGAAATAACCCTTGCCCTGAATTCCATTTATTTTCCCAGCTCTACATTGGGGCTTAGTTGGGAACATGGGAGTTATGGTGTCCCTCTGCATAAGGGCTAAATCCCAGCTTCGGTGAGAACAGAGGCATGGCTCTTTGATGACAACTCTAGGTAGGTAGAGTGCATATTTTAATTTGCAATTTTTGCCATTACAAATTGCAATTTGTAATTATGATACCATGAGCCCAGAGGGTTTCCCAGCAAGACAAAATTGAAGATTAGAAAATAACCAAACAAAACTACAGCAAGATGGCTCAGTTAAACACTGAAATCTGGATAAAACCCACAAAATTTCCAACATTCTTCCTTTTGTAGTCCCCTGTACTAAACAAAACACGCTAAAAGTTCAGTGAGGTTGAAACTGAACAGTACTGACAGAGACAGGGAAGGCCAAACCCAGTTCATGTACTAGGTTGTGGACGGAGGGGTTATATACTGGAAAAACAGCTGAAAAATGCTAGGTGATATTCCAATATATCTGTATCTATCATGTTTTTTTCAAAAGAATAATAATCTCATTAAAGTATGAAATACTAAAATTAAATCTTCCAGCACACTTTCTTGAGCAACAGGAAAAATTATGCACTGGTTACCATCTACATTTTATCTACCCACTCACCTGCAGTAAGTGATCTTCCTAAAAGAGCAGGCAGAATACCATTAAGGATTTTTATCTTTTTATTTAATTATGGTGAAGGACAGGTAAGCAGACATTGCTCACGAAAAAAAGTTTAATGTTTGTTGTTCAAGGCATTTGGAGAGGTTACATACGTAGGTCTCATCACACACAGAAACACTCTCTTACTGCCCATAGTGAACAGTGATGTGGTACCAGTTGTGAGCTGTGGGAAGTCTGAGCAGGGATGTCACTCTGACACGGCACTTGCACTTCAACGCTTGCTTGAGTGCTTGGATGCAGGGTGCTGTTGGAACTGCTCGGTTGGATATGTTATATAGATGCACATATAATACAGGTGTTAATAGGATTCAATAGATTTTCTCATCTTTCAAAAACTGTGTCATTATTGACAGTTACTGCAGCTCGGCTTCCACCAGCAAATTTTGGGAGTTTTGGTCTGCTAACAATGAAGACAAAGTTCGTTCTTAAATGGTATCTACTAGTTTGTCCCCAGTGTCTTTATAGAAGGGAACTCCTTTAGCAGAGTGGATACAGTATTGCACCAGTCAGGGACCAGAACTACAGAGAAAAGAATTTATCCAACCCCCGTAAAGGAGTGTGGTGCTTTATAAGTTTTTCGGCTCTGCAGTGAGACACAGGAGACTTAAAAATCTTTCCCGCACAGGTAAAATAGTGTATCACCCCACTGCATTTCAGTGGTGAGAACCTCAGTCTCTGATGTGGAAACTCCAGGTTCAAGGTCTTTCTCTACCTAGTTCAGGGAAGAAACTTAAATTTCACTCTCATCCACTACAGTTGAGTGCTCTAACTGCTGAATAATTTCTCTAGTGCAATACATGTATATTTAAATGGAAAAGTCCTGAAAAGAGGCCTGAGAATGGTGCAGCTCAGACAAGCCTCATCTAAGACAAAAAAAAATTCAAGTTTACATTCTGTTTTGAAGTAGATAGAGCAGGAAGTTGAATGGGACTGCAGGTTTAGGGGGGTACATTCTGTTTCCCGATTAAAGTCATGGAAAAGTTTCAGCCACAATGAATCATCACATTCTTCAGGAAAAGAAATTAAAAAATTAAATAAAATAAGAAAAACAAGAACAAAGAAACAAACAAACAAAAACCCAAAAAACCCAAACAAACAAAAACCCCAAAACCCCAAACAAACACAACCCCAACCTGAAGAGGCTGGGGAGGGTCCAGCACCGTTTCCTTAGAAAGTTTCCAGTTGATTCAATCCACAGAGTCTGCTGAATACTGCAGGCATATTTCCACTGACCTCAAAAAGATTTTTCATCAGGCTCAGGTTAGTCAAACATGGTTATTGCAAAAGTAAGTATTACAGAGGGAGAGAGAGACAGAGAGGGAGAAAACTGTTGATTCTAACAGTGAGGGGGAACGGGAAATGCGGTCAATCACTCACACCACATTTGAGCCAGAAAATATCCATTTGAGTGTGGAGAATATAGAATCACTGGACTCCGGAGCACACAACTCAAAAATTTCCAAAGATACAGGCAGTAACATTCTGAAAAGGGTTTAGCTTTGAGTCATCATGTCAACTCTTGGAAAGGAGTGAAGAGTAGATGAGGAGGAGAAAAACGATGGTTTCTCTGCCTCAAAACTATCCCATCCTTCTCTCACAGCGAAGGCATGCATGACTAACAACATAAAAGAGATGAGGGTTTAATATGTAACAAGGAAGAGAGCAGGAACATTTCAAAAGCTAACCTTTCACATAGATTGGGCATGACAGTGGAAATCTCAATGCACTTCATTCATCAAAGCTGATAGCAAGATAAATACTTGGGATTGACTCTTCCAACAAAAGTATTTCCTTTTCATTCATAGTGGGCAAGGGCATTACAGAGGAATCTCTCCAGACTTATACTTCATATTTGTGGTCAAAGCAACTTTTGCCATCTGTGTTAGTGGATAGAGGATGAAGTTTACTGAGTCATATTTATGGCTACTGAGACCATGAGAGTGTAGAGAGCCTAACCATTGAGATCTCCAAATCAGGTAGTAAAAGCTGGTCTATTCATGGAGAAAAATCAAAAATTCAAATCTGGATAATGAGTCAATGATGAAAGGCCTGAGACACTGGTCCTGAGAAAAGCCTGAGAACGGAGACATACCAAAAGCTTAGGAATACTTCAAAGTTAGTTTGCAAGGCTCAGCCTTGCTGTTGGCAGAAGCACTGATTCATTGAAGGTAAATATGCTTTGAGAAAGAATTTCCAGAAATATTTGCATTGTTTTCCTATCAGTTCATGCCAGTTTCATGCCAGTTCTCAGGCTTCAAGGTTTCCAGCTTTGCAAAACAAGGGATCCCTAAGTTCCACTCATTACAAAAATGTTGTCACTCAGTGGAGGAGCTGGAAAGCTCAAGAACCATTCAGGATTTCACAGAAAACTAATAAAGAGTGACATTTTCCAAAGTATTCACAAGTCAAGTACTTACAAATATTTCACAAATGAAGACAGAACTTGTATTATTAAAAACGGTCTGGGTGCACCTGGCTGAAAAACTGTAATCTGACTTTTATTTAAGTCATTGCATGATATAATGAAATTTACTTGTCTCTAGTTGTGTTACACCACAAACATTGATCATAAAAAGTGAAAAATAGGCTTCTGTTTAATAACAAAGAGAAAACCCTATGAAAAGTCCATCAAGGATTCTAACTTCTACTTCAGCCTGCTACTGCTGCCCCATGAGTCTAAAGTCTTAGAAGATCAAAACATCAAAGAGTTTCAAGAGAGAACTAATGGGAAAGTGATACAAGGCGTGCATCAATCCCATGGTACTGATGTACAGAAACAGAAGCAGCAGAGTTTTAGGGGACCACCATCAGTTCACACCAGAAGCTTGTGACAGAACAGAAAACTCTACCCATTTCCTGAGTCACATACTCTTGTCTCACCCACAAGATCAGCATTCTTCCCTATAGATATTTTCCCCTTATCTCCTGAGGCTTGGTTAAGCTTAAGTGCACAGAATTGCATTTTTACTGTTCTGCTTTTTCAGATGCTCTCTATGAAGCAAGATAACCATGTGTTAGAGGAAGGGTCATATTGCCTGATGAAGTCAATAGCAGAACTTCTGATGATTTTGGTGATGCTCTATCACACACTTAATACTACTAAGCAAACCCCTCTGTACAATGTATAGAGAAATCTTTTCTCCCCTTCACCTCCATCTCCTACTGTATACCTTGAGAGAAAGCCATGTTTCCATATACAGCACATCCAGATTCTAGGAGGAAAATAGTAGAATAAATGATGTATTTGAATTTGGGATTATTATTTCTATGGGTTTGTTACCGTTAGAGCCGGGGAGAGAAGGTTTGAATGAAATGAGGAAAAAAGCAGCACTGATAAAAGGGACTTGGGGGTATTGATGGATAAGAAGCTGGCCATGAGCAGGCAGCCCAATCATATCCTGGGCTGCATCAAAAGGTGCATTGCCAGCAGATCCAGAGAGGTGATTCTGCCACTTTACTCTGCTCTAGTGAGACCTCACCTGGAGTCCTGTGTGCAGGTCTGGGGCCCTCAATATAGGAAGAACATGGACCTGATGGAGTGGGTCCAGAGGAGGGCCACAAAAATGATCAGGGGGTTGGAGCACCTTTGCTATGAGGACAGGCTGAGGGAGCTGGGGTTGTTCAGCCTTGAGAAGAGGAAGTTCCAGAGAGACCTAATAGCAACCTTTCAGTACCTGAAGAGGCTGGGGAGGGTCTGTTTACAAAGGCCTGCAGTGACAGGACAAGAGACAATGGCTTCAAGCTGGAGAAGGGCAGATTTAGATTGGATATTAGGAATAGGTTCTTTACTATGAGGGTGGTGGAACACTGGAACGGGTTGCCCAGGGAAGTGGTTGAGGCCCCTTCCCTGGAGATATTCAAGGTGAGGCTCGACGAGGCCCTGGGCAACCCGGTCTAGTTGGGGATGTACCTACTGACTGCAGAGAGGTCAGACTAGAACGCTCTTAGGGGTCCCTTCCAGCCTGGACCATGATGATTCTATGATTTGTTACTATTAATTTTGAAATTTGTGGACTTCTACTGAAAATGTCTGAAATTACCTGCAGCTTCATGGGCTACTGATTTCTGTTGAGGAAGAGCCATGTCTTGGCTTTGGGTCTCCCTCAGGAAGACCAAAGAGGATTGAAAAGGGCATAGCCCCACAGAAGGAAGGAGGTTAACTCATGCCTTCTCCTCCCCTCCTCCCAAAATGTGTGTAGCATTTTTTTGTGCAAACACAAAGGCAATTCCTGTGTAGCTAAGCGTAGCTATCCTAGCCCCAACAGGATTGCAAGCAGATTTATTAGAAGAAACAAACTTCTGTCCTAGTGTAAAGGGTGGGGGTGGGTCACACTATGCGTGCTCAGAGGACAGGATATTCCCTAGGTATCCTCTAGTCCTCTAGCCAGCAGAACAGGAGAGCTTCACACAGATAGGGAGAGAGCTGAAGGGTACTCCAAGTATTTTTTGTGATGGAGTAACGCCACAGTATTATGGTCTGGATAAATAACACTTTCTTGACCTCCATGGAGGAAAGTGATTTTAAACTCTGAAAAACACCTGAATACAAAACATATCATGTGGGGTCACGAATAGGAGAGCTTATATATAAACAATGACAGTTCCCTCTACATAAATTCTGGAAAGCCAGGTTAATTTAGACTGAATTACCACTTTGGAAGCAGCTAACATGAGGAATGCAAAGGAGGCTGAAAGAACAGTGCTTGCCCAGTTGTGAGCTGTTGAATGGCCCTAGCCAGTGGACTGACAGAAAGCAACACCTCGTGGTGTTTATAGGGGAATCACTCCACAAAATCCTCTGTGATTTGCAGTGATTTGCATCTGTTTTGTGAAATGGGAGTCTGGTTCTGTAGCTATCCTTACTGAGAATGCAATTTCCCTCTGCTCCACAAGCTCACGCAAGCACCCGTACCTGTAAGCTAGGAATTGGATGCCAAGAACACCCTTACTGGACATGTTCCAGGAAAAGAAATAAAATGCTTAAAAGAAAAATAAAAAGGTTTTGCTATTTCCCACACTCCATTCCTGATTTCTGGGGAAGGCAGGAGATAGATAACTTTGACCTATACTTCTGTTGTTGCCAGTTTCTTTGACACATTAGTTCATGTTTGCTCTGTCTTTGTTTCAGTGATGTGTTGTGTAACATGAGCAAGCTGAAAGCCAACTATGCACCAGCAGAAAGGCTTGGACTACTCTGATTTTTGGCACAATGTGATGTATTGTGAGCTGGGCTTTAAGCATCTGACAGTTAGTCCTTGAAGTTGGCAGCCTTACGCTAGGAACCAGTAGCCTGAATAACCTAACCTGAATAGCTGGGACCAAACTGTGACTTCATTGATCCCTGGGCACACGTGGTGGGTGCAGTGAGCATTCAGGGCTTGCTTGAGTGCTTGTCCTATAATCATGGGCAGCACCACACTCTGCTCTTAGCACACATGGCAGAGCTAAGACAAGTAGCTCCGCACAGAAAGTTGTTGTGCCACATGGACACTAGAAATGCTTGATGGACAACAAGGACTTGATCGTATCTTCAGCTGGTTCCATAAACACATGCACACATCTCTCTCTAACCCAAAAACTAAAAGCTAAGCACTCCAGTACTGGAAATCCTTAAGGTAAAAAACTCAAAAGAACAAAACTAAGGAAAAGAAAAAACGAAACACCTGAGACCTCTTGAATGTCCTGGCCAATTATATGTTTAGGCTGGCCAGCCTAAACAAACCAGCCTAGAAGACAGCTATGAAAATGTGTTTCTCTGCATGGTTAGAACTCAAGATGTCAGTTCCTCATTGATATACAGGGACCAGTAGGATTTCCTTAGTTTCCAGGAACCTTGTGAGGTGCTCAGGGGTTGTGGAAATGGGGCATCTTAGATGACAGATTGACCTATTGTCTCTAGTGGGAAGAGCATAGGGTTTGTTTCTCAGCTCATTTACTGCCTTTCTACTAATGCAGTTCTGGTGAGGTCCATGCCATGACTCAACCAATCACCCATGAAATAGAGCTTTGTTCAATAGAATTTCACCAGCTACCTTTCTTCTGAGTCAGGGATAACAAGCACTGCACTCTGGGAGATGCTTGGGGCTTGCCTTTTCCTTCTTATGTCAAGGACGCAATCCTTCACAGAAAAGACTGTTGAGTCGAAAGACTCAGGCATGTTTTTTTACACAGTAAGCAGAGAGAAGGTCTCTTGAAGTCAAAAACTGTCAGTGCTTTCCAAATGAGGGCTCAAGTACCTGCTGCAAGATCCCCAAAGAGAGCTCGTGTTGTCAGATACTTGCTCCTGAACTATAGCATCCCCTGTGCAATTGAAAGGCCTTGTGCAGCTGTAGTTCTCATCCGGTCGAGTGTTCAAAAGCATGTGAGCTGTCCAGGACACCGTGTGCTCAGGCACAGGAGTTCACCCTTCCTAACTGAAGAACCAGGCTACGTTTATACAACTGCAGCCTCATTGCAACCAACTGTAAATTTTGGTCTTTTTAACTTCATTTCATCCTTCTGAATGCAGTTGCAACATAGTCATCATTACTAGAGCTTTAGTCATCGGATCACAACTGAGAATGGAGATCAATTCTAGTCAGAGGTTCCCTACTTCACATTTTAAAAGCTCCACAACCAGTAACTTCCCTGATGTGCTCAGTATCAGCTCTGACTTTTTTGAGGAAGTTTTGCAACCTTATTTAACATGGAGAAGTGGCCAGTTCCTGCAGGGATTCTTGATGATCTCTGTTTGTCACTGGCAGAGCCCTGTGTAACTGCATTAGTCTGGTTTGCTTTTCAATTAGCTGTCAGTCTGCCACCAGCAGAAGCCTTGAAAGAATTGACTGAAAGCCTTACAGTCAAATGGTATCAATCTGGAACCAAGAAGGAGATATTTTAATGTAGAACCCATAAAAATAGAGATCAGAATGGAAAAAAAAAACCCCAAACCAAAGCCCAATGCCACAAGTCAAATGTAATTGGAAAGGATGTTAAGCTTTGATAGATGGATTCAAGCAACAGGTTTTGTTGTGGCTGCAGTATTCTATATGTTTCTTTCCTGCCAGGAGGCAGAAAGGTGAATTCATCTATTAGAAATACATACAGGATGCTGCATACAGTAACTAATTTTGCATTTCTTAAGAGAAAATAAACTTCCCAAGATAAATGTTATTTAAATAAAATTATTCAAAAATACTAAAGGATATAATAAAGTCTTTATTAATAGTTAACAAAGGAGAGACTCAAAGCAAAAACTTCCATCCATTTCTCCCTCACTGCTGTAGTCTGGTAGTCTTTAATGTTTTTACACAACCACCGTGTAAAGAAGAAAAGAAAGATATTCCTCATTTTATTAATGCACAGAGAAGTGACTCCCTTTAAAGAGAGTGAAGATACTATAGACTATACTATAGACCTTGCTCTTCTCTCTCCCAAAACCATTTCACTTTCCTTTGCCAGGTTTGATATTGTCAGACCCTTTCCTGAACCAGTTCAGCTCATTAAATCATTGGAGAACTATCCTGGAAGAAATAGGTGTGCATACTTTTCTGCTGGTTTTGTGAGTAGAACTGGCTCAACCAAATGTCGGCTGAGTACCAACACATATGAAGAAAGGAAGAAAACCTCATGTGCAGGAAGTGGAGTTAAGAAAAAGGGGAATGGGTCTTCCATGTTTTGGCAGCAGTGAGCTACTGGATCAGCTCAGCTGTAACAAGTCAGTAATTTCACCTGGAGACCAGAACAGAGGAGGGAACTGAATCTGGTTCATGCCCTCAACTTGCAGCCATCCTACATTTCATATTACTTATGGCCAGGACTTGACCTCTCGTGGTCTGGGAAGTATGTTTTATGGTCTCAGCTCAGAGGCTTTGACTGGTAGCTGGAAGATTCATAGGCACTATTTCTTCATATGTGGCAAGGCATGTGCATGTGAGAAGATCCTACATAGTCCTGAGCAAAAAGGAAGCATGCACTTCCAAGAAGAACGGGGAAATTCAGTCAAACATTAAATGTTATTCAGCAGCTACTTACTCTCAATGGCTATCTTACACCCTGTAGAGAAAGGAGGCTTATCTGACCTAAATCTCCCCTCTTTCAGTTTAAAACTATTACCCCTCATCCTATCGTTACACTCCTTGCTAAAGAGTCCCTCCCCATCTTTCCTGTAGGCTCCCCTCAGATACTGGAAAGCTGCTATAAAGTCTCTCTGCAGCTTTTTTTTCTCCAGGCTGAACAACCCCAGCTCTCTGTCTGTCTTCACAGGAGAGGTGCTCCAGCCCTCTGATCATCTTTGTGGCCCTCCTCTGGACCCGTTCCAACAGTTTCTCTGGACCTGTTCCAACAGCTCCATGTCCTTTCTACGTTGAGGACTCCAGAGCTGGACATAGCACTCCAGGTGGGGTCTCCCAAGCACAGAGTAGAGGGGTAAAATCATCTCTTGCTGGTCATGCTTCTTTTGATGCAGCCTAGGATGCGGTTGGCTTTCTCGGCTGGCAGTGCACACTGCTGGTTCATGTTGAGCTTCTCATCCAGCATCACTCCCAAGTCCTTCTCCTTAGGACTGCTCTCCAGCCATTCTCCACCCAACCTGTATTTGTGCCTGGGATTGCCAGGGCAGAGCACTCCCCAGTTTATACCTGCACAAAACAGGCCTGCCCACAGCAGCCAGATTCCTTCTCCCTCAAACCAGACATTGCTAGAATGCACACCATGATGCCCAGGGTGAATATTTGCCAGCTGTATGCAAACTAGGGTATCTCACACACTTTCAGGGACTCAATCCACTGGAACAAAACATTACCTCCTTGCTGTCTGCAAATGATCTCAAAGGAGATGTAGCCAATATTTGGCTCTGAAGTGTTTTGGATCTAGTCTCACATCCCTGATCTTACTAGACTCCTCTTTTCTACTGTGTGACACCTATTTGCTTGGATAAAAAGCAGAAGCTGCATCTTCCCTTTTGCCCACTGGGAGAAGCCTAAGCAATATGTTCCATTAACATCTATTTATTTTCATCGTGACCCTGAATCATGGGGATTGAGAACCATCTCACATGGAGTCCTAGAAACCAGGAGCAACTTCAGTTAGGCCACTGTGGTATTGTTACATGGCCAGGTGCTTTTCTTTCTAACACAGCAGGGCAATGAATGTCCCTTAAGGCAACAGGGGATCATCTCACACGGAGACAATACTCAGCCATACCAAAATGGATTTTTACACCTTTTCTTTTCCACCCATGGATTCACACAAAACAGTGGTAATGAGGCATAATATTGCCCTGCTCTTCTCTGACTATTTATTTCTCAAATGAAAAATGAGCAGGGAGAATTCTGGCCTTGTGTGGCCAAGAAGCACAGAGTGGCCTTTTGCTATGTGTGGCCCTAAAATATAAATGTTATTTTTGAAATTTTCTTTCCCCAATTCACAGTGCATGAACTAATGTAATGTCTTCATAACAGGAAATTAAGAATGTGTGTTACCTTCCTTCAGTGCAACGTGAGGGTTTGCACATGCAAAGTCAACTGTGGTAGTACTCAAGGGTATAGGAGGCCAGACTCATGGTAGCTCGTGTCTGTGCTGCCTATTAGAAATTTTGGCGCATATTTTATACCCCAGGCATTGCCTGAGATAATGCTATTTGCAACATTTCAAGATTATGACATACAGCATGTGAGTGCTTAAACATTACTGATCAACTGTCTCATGCTGTCCCTTCCCTAGCCATTTTTTATTCGATAGTAGTCCAGGTCTACTTGATTTTACAGAGGCATTAAACTAGTAACAGAGCACAACTTGACCATCTGTACTTTATTTGCTGACTGAATTGGTGAAGTGCTTTGAGAGTCATAGAGGGAAAATGCTCTGTATGGAGAAAATGACATGAGTGTGCCTTGTTCATCAGTCTTTGACAAGTTGTGACTCAAATACACACGTCAATTGCTAAACTGAGTGAAAAGATGCTTTTTCTTTCTCAGGATTTCTTTTTCTTTCTGATAAACAGTAGCTACACTTCACTATCTAAAATACTTGTGGCTCTGTTCGAAATGAAAATCAGAGTAGTAACTGAAGGACTTAATGTGCTCATGTAAATGTCCCTACTGTTTACAGTCTATGTTCCCCTTGTACGTAGAATACAACCCAGAAGAACGTGAACATTTTAGGTCTTATTATGATGGTAAACAGGTGCAGCACCACTGTGCCTTGCTCACAAGTGACAGAAGCCAAATTAGGGAAGAGAAACAGAACAAAAGGCAAAATTAGATCACAAACGTAACCTAAAAAATTCTAAGACAGGAAATTAAAAAGCACGTTATGGTATTTGACTTGCTTGAAAGATGCTGGTATGTTCCACACCATCTATTAAAATAGGTCTCCTCCTCCTCCCCTTTCTTCCCACCATACTGAAGGTACTGCATCCACCTAGGCCTGTAGGAATGCAATTTAGACAGAAGTAACCTTTATGAGCCCCACAACTACAGCCTTGCATCACAGGCACTTCAGAGACACTAAACGAATCATTTCCCATAGATGAGACACAAGAAGTCAGTTCAGATGGATGGACTGATCAGAACCAAAGTTATACCAGCTTGACAAGCAAAAATAGCAGTATATCATATATCAAATTGCTTTTGAAAGTCATGTAGGTGTTATAGGGGACATTTTATGCTATCTTTTCATATTGGCTGTGTGTGACATTTTAAAGAGAGGGACTCAAAGCTGTAATCCCTTTTTTAAGAGCAACAGGATGTGTTTTAGCAGAAAGAGCTGTCTGATATCTGCTATCCACCAGCCTTCTAGGCTAGTTTCAGCCATAAATGCACCTAAGCATCTTGTCTTGTTTCCCATGATATGTTTACTATGTGGTTCTCTCTTCCTATTAAATTTATTTGTCCCAAGAACCCAGATGACTATAGAGTTTTATCAATGTTGCAGGAAAACAATGAGGGAGGTCACATACTTTCTGAAATTTTTGCATATTTGTCTGAAATAGGTATGGGGTTTTATTATTACTTTTATTCCTTATTGAAATAAAATGTATTTATTTTAAATTATGAAAAAAAATGTTTCCATATCTGGAGAAAGAGTACTGATACCATCACCTGAATTGTGATGCAAACATTTCCTTGGCCTTTCTGTCACTTATTGATTCATCCTTTTAGCAGTAATCTTCTTTGAACATGACCCTGTGGAGTTTGCTGGGTCCTAATGTCTCCTGAGAGGGTTTTGGGGATGGCGCCATCTCTTCAGCCATTGCTCAGGACTCTTAGCACTGTCCATTATCATGGTTGAATGAGAAATATCCCTATCTCCTTTTTATTCCCCTTTGGACATAGGTATAAGGGAAGGTAAAAGCCAGTGCTCTTCACACACTGTGACTTTTATGCTGATTGCACAAGGAAGGACTCAGAGGCCTTTCATAACCCAAGGTAGACCCTTGTTAAGACACTGTGGTTTTGATTCCTTACTTTCCAGTCTAATTTCAGAATACCCAGTAGTGACCCCAAAAGGGACTCCACCTTTGAATATTCTCTTTCTGTCCCTATTTAGCTTCTATTATGCTGCATGTATTTCAAGGAATCTTGTGTTTGACTTCAGCAACATGAGTTTCTTCCTGAGCAGCTCCTCTAATGTGATACATTTTTTTATGTCTCTGCTGAATTTTGCCCAGTTTATCAGATCGCTGTATTAACTGTTTGGTCCTCTTTCTCACCTCCAGACAAATGAATTCCACTAATTGTGAAAGGGTCATTTCCCTCATTATAGTGTTTTACCCTCGTTGCCCACACCACACCTCCGGAGTTTAGCAATTAGTACAAACTGGAGAGTACAGATGAATCACCAACAGGTCCAATAGCTGCCTGGCTTTCTTCATTTGACTTGCAAGAGAGGCTTTTTTTTTTATTTTGCTCACACCACACCACCAGACCTGCAAACTGCTTTTCAGCACAAACACTGATCCACGCAATGCTCAGTTTCCCTCTCAGACCACGGGCAGCTGAGTCTCATTCATGTAGGCTGTCCTCGTTTTCACCTTGGGTTGCACTAGAATAGAAAACATGAGTCAGAAAGGTTAAGGGTTAAACTGTTAAAAACAAAAGAGGAGAAAATTCATTCAGAAAACTGTGGTTTGTAATGGGTAAGAGGAAGTACTGCACAATTTCTTGTAAAATCACAATGGCCAGCTCATCAAAGGAAACCCCTCCTATCAGAGGCTTGCACAATGCCTGCTGAAGGCTGAACAGCTGCCAAGCTGTGACCATGCAGTTAAGGGAGCGCAACAAGAACCTCAAATCAAGAGCAAATTTCCATCTTCCTGTCCAGCTAACTGTCCAGCAATTTTTTCCCCCCCCTGAATTAATTACTTTATAACAATATATGCTTTCTTAGTGATTTTCCTCTCTTTGTGTTATCCCTCTGGCTTTCTTACAAGCTGGAATGAGAGCTTCTCTACCTAATCACTCACTGATTTGGAAAGAAGGGTCCTGCAGCAGCTGACCCATTCTCTCACCTCAACTGAGTGCTCTTATTACTTACTTTGAGGCTGGTACTCACCAGATCCGCCATCTGTGACCTCATCAGTTCACTAGTCTGCTCAAAAATGTCCCAGCATAAAACCAAGCAGCTTTCTGCTGGGTTAGCCAACAGAGGTAGCACTGAACATCAGAACCAACACAGGCTGAGGTGGGACTATGCGACTGGAGGCCAGAGATGGATAGCCACAAAATCTCTCCCTTCTAGTTGTGAGAAACCAGTAATTTGGCTCAGCTCTTTAGGAAACCGCAGCTTCAGCATGCCTGTGTTAGATGCTTGTCCTAGATTAGAGTGTGCTAAAGTCAGCACACTGTTTACATACATGCTTTTAGTGAAAGGCTGACTTTGTAAACTCAGAGCTAGGGACTTTCCTGGGATTTCTATCTTGGTAGAATTTGTGGAATAATTGTTTCAAATTCATTCTTCAAACCTCTCATTTCCACCCATTCAACTTCCCCTTAAAACCATTTTCTACCATAGAGCTCCCAAAAAAAGCCAGTGTTGATCTCTCTTGAGATCAATAGTATCTTGTCATTTGTCCTGAGTGACCAAAGAGTTGCACCAGCCTTGCCTGATTTAAACCATGTTGCCTCCTCATTGACTTTTTTTTTATTACTGTAAACTCTCTAGAGTAAGAATAGTCAGTTGCATTCCATATATGTTTGGTGTCCCGTGATTTACTACTTTAACATGAAATTTCAAGTCACAGAAAGGAAGTTACATGGCTAAGTGTCCTCTCCTATTCTCCAAAGCTTATGTTTTCCTCATTTGGTTATTTAATTATGTTCAGAGATGATCTTGCCATAACTTTTCCTGCTCATCCATTCCAAGCCTTTGCTCTTCTGACTGTGAGACTGTCCAAACATCCAGTAAGCCTTATGTTCACCTTAATTTCTAGTCACAGAATTTATACCAGCCAGCTCTTGTCCTGTCCTGCACAGACTTGGGAAATGTACTTTGTTTCCTCCTTGCAGCAGTCTCTACATAACCTTGGTTTTCCTTAGGGTTAAAGCCTCAATTGTCTCAGACTTCTCTTGCAAGTTCATGTTTTCTAGGTATTTGGCTGTGAACAATGCATACTTTTCACAGCTTTTTCCGGAAGCTAGCCAGTCTATCACTTTCTGAATGTGCTGTCAAGATGGACACAGCAGTTCCCAAAAAATTACTCCAAAGTGCAAAACTCAGAACTCCTCCATTTTAAATAGCACCCTATTTCCTTGGCAAGATCCTTTTGGACTTTATTCTTATTCTCCATCATACCTGTAGCCTCCTCTATCATCTAGGATTGGAGATCTAGTAAGTATATTTTATTGCAGAAGATATACATGTCAACGGTACAAGACTGAGAATAACTCCTTGTAGATCCACACTTAGTACAGACATGCTTAGAAACGAATCACAAGTAACTGTTCTCTGAAGGCAGTTTTCCAGGTATTTTTGCTTACACCTTCCTATAGTTCTATTTTGAACTATCTATATAGCATCTACCTTCTATTTCTTGTCCTCTTGCATTTATAGAAAAGAAACACATCAGAATAAAAAGCCTTCAGAGAAAATTAGAATATTTACTGCTTCACTCTTATTCCCAAAGTGCCTTACTCTCAGATGGAAGAAATTCAAAAGACTTTGATTAGTTTTGTCCGGTTTTATTTCCCTTTCAATTCCTGCAAGACACAGCACAATTAATTCCCAAAAGGAAGTATAAATGTCCCCAAATTGCTTGAAAGATGTACAGCAATATCGATACACTCAATGAGTGCTTTTCATGAGACAGTTTCACACACTTCACAAGCATATCCAAATGAAGTAGAAAGTATATATAACTTGTATGCTGACAATACTCCCAGGCTTTTCCATGACTCATCCTAAAGCTAACTTATTGGACAGCCCTCTGCTGAGTTATTTTTAGCTTTTATCAACTCATGCAATTTATTTCTGCAAGCTGAGCACATTTCTACAAAGTCTCCTCAGAGCAGTGGCTGCAAATATAAAGAAAAAATAGAAAAAGAAAGAAAAAAGAGGAAGTGTCAAAGCTTGCATAGCAGACATCCATTAGCAACAGAGAATGGTGTAGGGGTGTCAAGGGATGATGTGTGTTATCTGTTAGGTATGCTGAGCTGATCTGTGGGGTTTTTTTAATCTCCAGTGGAAATCAGTAGAATTTGGGGAATAGTTCAATGGTGGACAACAGTCCAAATGAATGCATAAGGGCTTGGTTTTCATTTAAAAAATAGAACTACAATCCTGATTAGATTCTGAGCATCTTTTGCAATTAATGTTAAGAGCATTGCCCAAATGCCTCTTAAACATTGACAGGCTTGGGGCATCAACTACCTCTCTCAGAAGCCTGCTCCAGTGTTTGACCATCCTCTCGGTAAAGAAATGTTTCTTAATGTTAAGTCTGAACCTCTCCTGATGAAACTTTGAACGATTGTGACGTGTCCTACCACTGGATACCAGGACATGGTGGGTTGACCCTGGCTAGATGCCAGGTGCCCACCAAAGCTGCTCTATCACTCCCCCTCCTTAACTGGACAGGGGACAGAAAATGCAACAAAAGGCTTGACTTGGAGAAATTAATTTAATTTATTCCCACTCAAATCAGCACAAAATAACAAGAAATAAAACCAAATCTTAAAACACCTTCCCTGCACCCTTCCCTTTTTCCCAGGCTCAATTTCACTCTGAATTTTCTCTTCCCAGCCAGGGACTCAGGGGGACGGGGAGTGGGGGATGTGGTCAGTTCACAACGCCTTGTCTCTACTGCTCCTTCCTCCTCACACTCCTCCCCTGCTCTGGTGTGGGGTCCTATTACAGGAGACTGTCCTCCATTATCTTCTCCAACATGAGGCTTTCCCATGAGTTCTTCATGAACTGCTCCAGTGTGGGTCCTTTCCATGTGTCCTGTTCACAGGGTACAATCCTTCAGGAAGAGATCACTCTAGCATGGGACCCATACAGGGTCACAACCTCCTTTGGGCATCCACCTCCTCCAGTGTGGAGTTTTTCACAGGCTGCAGGTAGAATCTGCTCCAACTGTTAATGTCCACAGACTGCAAAGAGACAGACTGCAAAGAGACAGCCTGCCTCACCGTGATCTTCACCACAGACTGCAGGGGAATCTCTGCTCCAATACCTAGAGCACCTCCTCCCACTCCTTCTTCACTGACCTTGGTGTCTCCGTAATTGTTTCCCTCACATATTCTCACTCGTCTCTCCTGATGCCCTTGCTGCTGCTCAGCAGTTTTTTTCCCCTTCTTCTTAAATGTGTTACTCCAGAGGTGCTACCATCATTGCTGATCAGCTTGGCCTTGGCCAGTGGCAGGTCTGTCTTGGAGCCCACTGGCATTCGCTTTATTACATGGGGGAATTTCTAGCAGCTTCTCATAGAAGCCATCCCTGTAGCCACCCTGCTACAAAAATCTTGCCACAAAAACCTGTTGCACGTGGAAAAGAGATCTACACTTCTACTTTCACTCCTCAGGAAACTGTAGAGAGCAATGAGGTCATCCCTCAGCCTCCTTTTCTCCAAAACAGTCAAACCCAGGGTCCTTGGTCACTCCACACAGGACATGTCTTCCCGACCTAGCACCAGCTTTGTTGCCTTCCTCTGGATGCATTAAAGGACCTTCACATCCTTCTTAAATTATAGGCCCCAGAACTGCACACAGTATTCAAGGTGAGGCCACAACAACACTGATTACAGTAGGATAATCCCCTCTTTTGACCTGTTGGTGATGCTGTATCTGATGCACCTCTGGGCTGCCAGGGCTCACTGCTGAGTCTCATGGAGCCTGCTGTCAACCAGCATCCCCAGGTCCCTTTCTGCAGGGCTGCTCTCCAGACACTCCTCTCCCAGTCTATACTTGTGCTTGGCATTACTCCGTCTCAGGTGCAGAATCCAACATTTGGTCTTGTTAAATTTGTGCCATTATATATGCTATTTGTTAAGACACATATTGCAGAAGGGTCATACTGTTCAGCATTCCTGTAGTATGATTGTCTAGAGGTCATGACTGTCTAAAGAGGTCTAGGCACACATCTGGCCAGGGAGAGACAAGGTCTGAACAAAGGTGAGCTCTGCAGGCATGCAGACAGCTGCTGGTGGTGCAGGGGAGGAGGGTGCACCCACAGGATGTCGAAAGAGGAACGGTATCTGCCTTATTTACAAGCTTTACAGTGGCTGCAGATGATGCTGCAAGGTCAGCTCTAAGTGTCTCACATGAAACAAACCCCTTCCCCTCAAGCGATACCTTCGTGGAGGTGTGCACTGAGCTGTGCCCATGAGTGTGGTGGATGACAAATACAAGCCCAAATGAAAAAGGCATACAACAAAAACTAGGCACCATGCTCATCTTCTCAGAGTTTAGTTATGGCAGAGAGGGAGGAAGTGGTACTTGCGTTATTGATGCAAAGGTGGGAGCCAGTATTTTCTTACTTGCCAGAGCTCCTCACTGAAAAGTTTCTCAGCAGTTTCAGCCTTTTTGGTTTCAGGACTTAGGCTTGCATTACCCAGCAAACCTAAACTGCTTTGAGTATGACCCATCTTCATCACCCAACACCTTTTCTCTGAGTAACTCATCTTGCTTATAGGGCTCATTCCTAGATTCACAGCAGGACTGCTTTACCCCCTTGTCCCTAATTCGTATGTCAGGTCACTCATTGATGAGCTAATTGTGGAGAATTAATGAACCACTTCCCTACATATGAAAACCCTTAGATTTAAGGAAAGCTGAGGTGGTTTCTCCAGTGTTTTCTCCATATAGGTAGAAAAAATTCAAGCCAGCTTAAATCAAATTGTCTTGAAGCAGGGCTCACCCCCTGGTGTAGAACACAAAGGTGATTTGAAAGCATTTTTTCTTCTTCTGGTTCTCCCACCCATAGGCTTTCCCTGCAACCCCAACAGTGTCTGGAGAAGGAGACTGAGCTGGGCGCATGCTAGAGGCAAGTCCCAATCCTCTTGAAACACCAAACCTTCAATCAGGAAAGGTTTAGTACCCAACATTAGTGCCACACTTAGTATTTGGAAATCTGATCGTGTTGTAACTGGCTGCTTAGCACTGATAAATGAGAGTCTTTACACAGATGATAGAGTCTTTTGAAACGTGCATTTCATTAATTTACTTTGACTAAACTTAGTTTGACACTGGGACATAGGAATAGAAAGAAAATAAGCATATGGATCAATATTTGCTTACACAGTCTAACCAACTGCTGTGTATTTGAGAGGTTCATTTTTCTGGTTTATAAGTTAATTAACATGAAGGAGAAAAAAATTGCTAGATTTGTTGCACCAGTCACACTCCTGCTGACAGCAATACATGTTTTATATGACAGGAACAACGGTTGTGTCTAAAAACTTTCCCTGTAAAGGCAGAAGCCACCTTTTACCTGGTTTTGGGCAATATAGTTCAAAATGCCTGATGTCTTCACTTACAATCCAAGAAAGGCATAAAGAATATCATGTAAAGTTCTCTTTGTCATTACTAGTGTGTCCTTTAGGCAAGAATTTAGAATTTAGTGTGTCCTTTAGGCAAGAATTTAGGCAAGGCACACTGTCTAATTTTCTTTAGTAGAAGCTGATGGAGCTTCTCCTGGACAATGTAATTGTATGCAACCACTTGACATAATTTGGAGAGGGGTGTTTTGCTTGTTTTGTTGGTTGGGTTTTTTAATGAACTCACTGTCACTTCTGCCCTTAACAACTGATCCATAAAGCTGAACTCTGCAGATGGTTACAGTAGATGGTACGTGGTTATGAAAAGATGAAGGATTCCATTGCTCCAGTACACACTTACGCACATGGAAGCAACAGAACTGCTTGAATCCTTAATGCTTTGTATTTGCTTAGGTGAAACAGGTACCAAAGCACCTGTATGATTTTATCCTGTGGATTGTTTAACTTATGAAGAAAATACTATCTATCACATTGCTAAAAGGTATTCTAGAAAATCTTACTTTACATTGATCTGGTTCTTCACTGCTTTGATGCTAACGCGGCCGTGTGGAAAGACATGAAGATATGTATTAACTATTGTTTGTGTTTTCTCTGAATTTTACAAGACACAATAATTGCCAGGCTAAAATGATGGGTTTGAGTGTTCAGAGACTCCTGAACAGCCCAGTCTGGAGATGGGATTCAAGGTGGGTGACAGCATGCTCCTGACCACACTTGGAATTTAAATTGTCTCCAATATAAGCACCGTCTTCCCACAGCAAGCTAACCTGACCAAAATGGAATTGATCCAGGATGTGCTGTTAAATGTGGGGTAAATCCATACCTAACTGCCAAATGGTAGGGTTTCCAACAGTAATGTGGCTGGTTATGACTTGAGAAGCCCACTTTTGGTGTCACTACAAAGTCACAGCCACAAATACTGGGATCTAAGGCAACATGGAGAAGAACTTAAAGAAATCCAAGGACAAATAGGGGTCAAGGGAACATTTTTCTGAGAAATAAAGAATCAACTTCTGTACTTAATCTCTTACTTTCATATATGTGACTAGAACGCCTCAGTAATATTAAAACCAGTGCTCAGTGTGATGTATAGCTGAACAATATCTTTAATCAGTAGAAGCTAGAGTTAAATAAATTTTAGTTCATGGATTGCTGCTGGACCATGTAAGTTGAAAAGATAGCTTTTCTTCTGCCAAAATTTATGACTCATCGAAAGCCAGCAGAATAGATAAATTGATGTATGCCTTATCTATGATAAAGAAAGCGATTGGGATGAATTCCCAAACAGGTGGTTATGTGGCCAATGTGAAAACCAAGGTGTATGTACACAATGAAGGAAGAGCAGGTTGGTTTTGGCCCAGATTCAGCAAAACCCCTCCCACAAGTAAAAAGTAATTACTATGAACAGATGCAGTGACAGGAAAATAGAGCAATTACCTGGAATCCAACCCAATTAGTTTCTGTACATTCTGATATTTTACATGTATCAGGAACGTAATGGAAGTGACACACATGTGATAACACTTTATGTCAGCCTCAGTCAGCTGGGGCCCATGCACACAAATAAGGAACGGAAAAGGGTGAAACAAGAACATTTTTACTCTCTTTTTTAGATCAGCCACAGAAGTCTGTAGGTGTCAAACCTCATGGTTTTTCAAGCAACCTGATATTCTCACTTCAATTCTTTTTTTTTCCATCTGAGAATAGAAAAACTCAGTTTCATAAAGCAAGGGTACTCATTTGCATTGTTTAAACAGCATGTGCTACCTAGTATTTTAGTACATTTTCATAGAAAACAGAAACTTACAATAAAGAGAAAAAGAATTCTTTCCCATCATGGGCTAATTTACTAATACTTTGCTTAAATAGTATCAAAATAAGAGAATCAGTTATGGCCAGACTTTGAAATTGCATATATTGCATTCAGTTTAAGCAATTTATACTGACGATTTTTTTGCATGTAATTACATGCAGATATTACTTAACTTCAGAGCTGATACAAGACAGTTAGGGTGAGGCTGCAATCCCTGACATTTCTCACAACAACAAATTCAGTCCTGGACAAAGCTAGGTATGGTTAGACCAATGGGAATTAACAGAGAGAGCATCAAAAGTGAGGGTCCTGATCTGTGTCATCTCTTGTAATGGCCAATCCTTATTAAAAGTTCCTTGCCTACTTCCATCACCCTGTAATTCATACCACACAACCTGAGTTTTCACAGGATGCCAAGGAGCAGACTTCCCTCAGATCTTGGCAATCCTTCAAGACCACTGTGCCAAAATGTAGTTTTCCTTTCCAAATAAAAGTTTGCTGGTAACAACTCATTGTCCAACAAAGAGATGTTACCCAATTAGTCCCATCAACACATTGCCTCTACATGAAGTGGCAGGTCCCAGCCTTGGCCAGGGAGGCAGGACTACAAAGCAAGCAGAACCTGAAATTTGCTGTCTGTTTTTGCGATGTCCCCGTCACAAACTCCAAGCCTGTCATTCAAGAGCTTTCTGGATGCCCTCCATTGCAGGCATCTCGCTCTGCTTCCATCTTTCTAGGAGACAACAGCCCTGGAACTTTTTTTTGTGGGGGTCAGGAAGTTGCACAGAGGGACACAGAGGCAAAACAGAGCAATTCTGCATTTTTTATGGCCTCACCAAAGAAGGTAGCATATTCCCTCTAAGTCTTCATTTGCTATATACATGTCACGACTCTCCATGTCACCTTTCTATACCCCTGGGGGGGGAGGCGTTCTGCTCATATCCCAGCACTTCTTTCTGGACCTTCCTAATAATCCACTGCAACTACACCAGCCTGGCCCAGTGAAGCCAGGGAATGCACCCCACAGCACCTGCTGCTGACACAGATGCAATTTGAGACCTCTTGCTTGTCCCTGCATGCAATATCTTCCTTGTAATTCACCTTCATGGAGGAACCTGCCTATTAAATTAACAGGTGTGAATGGCACAGCAAGGCCAGCACAAGGAAAGGTTGCTAGATTTAAATGCAAATTATTATTGTTTAAATGCATTTTATTTGCACAACATTGCATTGTTTCTTACCGTGCTTAACAGGAAACAATTTAAAGTAAAACAGACAGCCAAGTTTTGGGCCATTGCAGAAAAAAAGGGTATACAGGGAAGCTGATTGTATCTAAATAGTATAAACATATTTGATCTTCAATAACTCATTAACAGCAGGGTCATACTGTTTATTTTTTACAGTAGTTATGATTTTTAGGATTAGACCTATCAATATTTATTCATATTTAGCAGAAGGCAAACATCCGGTCAGTCCTAGGAAATGTTATCCCCTGGACAGAAGTTTCATTATCCTTTAGTCACAGAGCAAACACAGATTCAGTTTCTAATAGGAAGGTGAAAGTACAACAAGCAGAGACCCAGTAATGTGTGGTTAATGCCATAATAATTTATCTATTGCAAAAGATGTATGAAGTCCTCAGAGATCCCAGTTATCTCCTGTCAATACCAGGGGCAAAATTTCTGTTCCTTGCATGGAATCAGACTGAGCTCTGACCAGAAATGAGGACTGGATGTGGGACTGTTGTTTCATAGATCAGGCAAAAATATCTCTAGAAACCGAGGGAGCTTATTCCTCAAATTGCAATTTCTAGGTGAAGTTCCTCTTTCAGATAACTCACCTTGGTGTTGCTCAATTGGACTGAATTGCTGACAAGTAATTCTTATCTTTTCAGCTCCCTTTTCCTGAAAGTCTGTGCAGGACAGACCCTAAAAATCTCTTGCATTTTTCTATCTACTGCCACAGTTGCTAAGGACTGCCCATATCTCTGTATGGTCCAACATCCAGAGCTAAGGGCCTTTGACCTAATCAGAAGCTCTAAATATGACTACATATTTAAAAATAGCCAAGCTAAATAACATATATACTGGGTGGAGCCTGCAGAATGTGGGACAGATTTGCCAGAGTAAACTCAAGAAGATTTAAGGGGAGCTCTGCAGACTTAGCAGTATGTACAATTCTTTGTTGTTACATACCTTCACAGTATTTGAGAGATTACCAGTGAATTTATCCTCACAGCACCTCAGGATATGGCAAAGTGCTACCAGGCTCTGTGGGAGCTGAGGCAAGGGAAGAGGTTAAAAAACCCAGCCAGGGGAGCTGCAGGGTTGGGCGCCGTTCTGCCTTCCTGGTAGCTCTCCACTTTACCATCTGGATTTACAGTCCCTCCACACCTCACCCCCATCACAGATAAACCCCATGTAAGCTCTCCTTGTCAGAAATATTTAGGGATAGGTGATTTCACGTCAAGGGTTGCAAAAATAATAAAGGAAATTCTAGGAAAATCTTTCCTAACATGAGACATAAGCATATGTTAGAGTGAAGTTAGTCTAATTTTAGGGGGTTAGAGAGGCTTTAATATAGTAGAATTTCATAAAAAGTAGTATACAAAATGCAAACCACTAATAATATTTTAAAAAATCATTAATTCATTTGGGGGACTTCCCAATACTGTTTCTGTGTCATATATAAACTGCACATTACTCAGGGCAGATATTAATTAGGGTTTGCTGTAATGAAAAAAAATTCAAGTCATATGCCATTCTGACTATAAAAATATTCAGGGAAGACACAACAACATAAAAATTGAGGAAAAAATACAGCATAGTTCATAAATTTATTTTCATCTTGGGCTGATTTTGACCACAGGAAAGTATTTGCTAATGACAGACGAAAGGCATTGTCATGCATATTAATATACTGTTTAATGATATATTCTTCTAGTATTCATTTTAACACTGTTAATATTTACTTAGCAGGACATTAATAACACCAGGATATTTATCATAGGGGAAATGGCTAAAGAAATCTTCTCTGTCTGTCAGTGGATGTTTATGTTTAAGGCTACACTTGATTGTTTATGCATGATTTGGAGGAGAATGCTGGGTTTTCTTAGGGACTAATAATAAGAGGGACATTAAATGGCAATTAGTATAGATTTTTTATTATTATTATTTATATTACAGTAGGACTCCCTTTGGCTTCAGATCGATGATTGAAGCAGCTCAGCTGTTGCTGAAAGATTTAGGAAATAAAACAAAACATGTTTGATAATGATGGGGACACAGAACTGTGAGACAGAATTGTCCAGCTCTGCAAATAAGGTGATTCCCAGCACTGCATACTGCTCCCATGGGGAACCCTCCTGCGAGTAACCCTTTGGCTTTGACACATATTTTTTAAACAAATGGAGTTTATATGATTTCTCTATATTGTTATATAGCATCTCCTAGTTTGATGTTTTTCAAAATACTGTACTTATTCATGATGAGTTTTCTCCAAATGGCTGCTTCAAATTGGATGCAAATGTTACAATTTTTAAGCATAGCATGTATAGCTTCAGGGGAGTTTTGCAAATCTCTGCCACCTAAGAACTGTACCCCGTGGTTTGAACACCAGTGGATTTGAGGCATTTCCTTTTGAAAAGCACAACTGCTGCCTTTGCAATTTATAAAGCAAGTCAGGCATTTGAATATTGTGTTTTCCTTCTTCCTCTGCAAGTCTGAGTTCAAATTATTTGAGGTTTTCCTTCCTTTCTTGCAAAAAAAGCTCGAAGTGGTACATCCTTGTTGCAAGGGCATGAGAGCTGCCAGATTGCATCACACCAGGGACAGGCATGAGTGCGGAAGAAAGATCCCAGAAGAGCTGTGGAGCTGCACTGGTCTTTGGCTGTCCTTCACCAACCTTAGGCTTGTTCTTCATGAATGAGGACGACTAGTAATACCTCCTACTGATAAAGTGCATAGTTTTTAGTCAAGCTGCACGTAGGCACGTGTGGAATTAAAAAAAAAAAAAAAATCAGATTGAAATCACCAGAAAATTGAGTCACTGTGGGTATGTTATTCTCGTGGAAAGTGTACAGGCATAGCAAAATATTTCCCGTTAGTTATTACTGAAGAATGGAATGCAAAATGCAAAGGCAGTGCCCTTCCTTTTTCCTTTCCCCTGAAATCCCTGGGAGTACAGAATGTCATTCAGAAATGCCAAGTCCAACCTCAGCTGCACCCCTGCAACCACCTCCAAGGTCAATAGGAGTCACGGGTGCACAAGGAACTGAGTGTCCAGGCAACATATTGCAATTTTTAACCATTATGAAATGTAAATCTCTCTAGCATCAATATTTATTCCTGCTAAATATGAAGAATGTTTAGGCTTATGAGTCACCAGTTCTTTTCTAGTTTGCGCTTGCTCTACCTCTTCCACTCTTCAATGGAACTAGAGACTTATACATGATATTGGCACCCAACGTCAACTATTAGGAAGAGACAACCACAGAATAACTGGGGAGATATCAATGTGCATCTATCAGAGTCAGCACACTCCATTCTTGTCATTTCTCTGCTGTTGGTTTTGCAGGAGGCTTGAGTGGCAACTAGACCATGAATAAATACAGCAGGATTTGTCTGCAGTTTGTTCCATGCAAGCTCGAGGTTGCCATGGGAGACAGGAAGCATTTTCGGGCACTCCCACAGCAATAAACTGTTGCCACTCTATTAACGAGTAGCAGCACGCTATTTTTTGTTGCACGGCAGACCTGTGAGATGACCAGCAAAAGTGCTGGAGGTGGATAGGAAGCTTTTTGCTCCGCTTTCACTTCTTACTTTGGATACAACTCAGGGTCCTGCTAAAGAGGGCAATCTGCTGTGTGCTGTAAGGCCATAGGTTTAGTCTAGTTTCAAGTAGAGGCAAAGTTTGCATGATAAAAACCCACATTACAACATGCCACAGGAGTCCTAAGGCTCTAAAAGTGTTAAGGAGATGCCTGAATGGAAGCAGAAAACCAAAAGCCAGCTCATATTTTTCACCTGTGTTATTTAGTGAAAGATTGCACCAAGTAAAAAGAACGCTTTCAATCTGATGCTAGCACAGATCAGTGGCTGCCTGCCCAAAGCAAAGGTCTGCCGTGATGAAAGGTTTGGGAAATTGGAGTGGGTGGTCCCTGGAGAGTATGTGGTAGGGTTTCTGTTTCCCAGGATGATGAAGAGTCCACCACAGCGTTTCTGTAACTCTGGGTGGTGACTGTGCCAAGATGCCAAGAACCTCTCCTTGATGAGTGAAGATATCTTGTTTCTGAAGGCACCACTGTAATCCTGTTCTAGGATAACGGAGAAGTGACTAATCACTGGCTGAAAAGCTACAGCAGACAGCAGTTGTCAGCTGTCTTTACTGAAGGACTGACAAACAGAGTGTAACTGCACAGAGGAAACAAAGCAACCTGCTCTAGGTGGACCTGCTCTGGCAGGGAGGTTGGACTAGATGATCTCCAGAGGTCCCTTCCAACCCCACTGTGATTCTGTGAAAAGAGATAATTTGAATCCTGGCTTTTTATCTCAAATATTAGGCCTTGTAAGGGCACTGTGGAACTCAAGTGGAGAGGTACAGTTCCCCAAGCCAAAGAGACAGAAATAGAAGTCCTACAGCTAACAAGAATCTCTGACTTCCTTAAGTGGTTCCCAAAAGTAGGGGAAAATGCTTGCAAGCAGGAAATCTGATGTTGCCATTGTCATTATGCAGACAAAGGCATCACTTTCCCAGGTCAAGATGATACACCTTGAATAAATAAAGAATCTTCTCTTATGTTACCTTTTTATAGTCCTCTTCCCTGACTCCTCCCTGACTGTCCAGGTGTTTTTCTTGATGATGGTTTGGCTTGAGTGGACATGATTTCTCATATGTCCTCTGCTGATAAAATAGGGTATACCTGCCCCAGAGGAATGGTCTTACCTGGGTATACCAATACATGGAAAAATGCTACTGCAACCAACCAATTTAACATCATTTACTGCTTAACTCTGACTATGTTGCTCTGTAATAAGTAAATGCAGAACCCTACTTTTAAGAATATGTGTTTTGAGTGGTCTTTCCTGCATCCTTCACCTACTGAACAGAATTAGTGAGCAATATAGGTAAAGAAAGGAATAACAGGTATTTATTTTTTAGCATCTACCAGTCCTAGAAATTAAGCAGAACAGAATTTGATTTACACCTGGATACTTTAAATCAATTAAGCTTCTCATGGTGAAAAGGCTTAATGAATGAAAACATCCTTAGAGCTAATTAACATGTCAAAGGCAACATCAGAACAGCAGCAGCAGAAGAGCCCCCTGGAGAGCACACAGATACAAAATTAAATGAAAAGTTGTTTGGGTTTTTTTCCATCCTACTCTTTATTCACACCTACATGCCAACGGGCACTGTATTTCCTTCTCCAAGCTGATGTATTCCCAGAAGATAACAGCACCAAGATCCCAGGTTCTGCTTCTACTTACAATCTCAGTCACAGCAGCTCTGGATTTCAGGGAGATCCCCACTGATTAGTCACTGTGAAGCACAACTGAGTACTCTCTCCAGCAAATCCTTCATTACGAGCCAAACCAAGAATTTAGAAATGAAATATCAGTGAGGAGAAGGAAACTTCACAATGCTTTTTAAGATTTTCCAACCCTCTTGTTTTAGAAACCTCCCAAACCTTTCCCCAGGGAAATACTGGCTTTGAGGGAGATTTTTTTTTTTCTATCTGAAAAGACCTTTTTTTCAGAGTTAGCTTTGATTTAGGCTGCAGACAAAACCTAAAAAACACTGTTCCCTCTAAAGTTGGAGGAATCATTCCGAAGTTGCACAAGAGTGTCACAGAGGGAAAAAAACCTGTTGCTGAGTCGCTTGTGATACAGCAGCCACTGCAGTTCCCTTGCTCTACCTGTGCCCGCACTTCCCACTGAGACACATGAGCTCAAGATTCATCTGAAAAAAAAAAAAATAATAGCCCTTCTTTGTGCACCAGACCAGAGGCATTTTTCTCATCAACAAAGAGAGGCTGTTGCTTCCACTTTACTAACAATAAACCCAGTGGGCTACAGACTGCAGTTAATCGGCTCTGAGTGCTGTAACTGTGTGGGAGCACAGTGGAGCATGATGCCCTACCGTACGGTAATTGGTAATTTTGACTCAGTGAAGCCAAAAATAAATGTTTAGACAATGCTGACTAAGAAAGTTTTTGGGTGTTTCATTTTTGTTCTGAGGAAGAAACTAAAAAGGCAGTGAAGTCAATAGCATGTTTAATCAGTTAAAGGCACCAGGAGGAGGGTTTACTTTCCCACAATCCATTAGAAATCTCATGAAAATAAGACCACCAGAAGCGACGAGTCTTCAGAAAATATCCATCTAAATAATCAATGTAGTACAACCGAACTGAGTGGAAGGACAAAGCAAAGCCGGCTGAGCTCAGATGCATGACTGCCCATGAGGCTGCAAGAGGACTGTCACCCGGGCCCCTGGGTCAGTGGAGAGAAACTCTTTCCGTGTTCAAACAGTCAATCAAGGGAGGAGTGGCATACAGTCCTCTCAAGGAGCTTCTCTGTATGTCCACTGGAGAGGCAGTCTGCAGGACCGTCTTAAATTAGTCAGTCTGGTTTAGCTTAAGTTTACATTTTGTAGTTTATTGAGCATGAACTTTCATTTATTACTTTGTAACATAATTAAGGTCCATCTGATATTTTCCTTTTTTATTCCTTTTCCTATCAGGGACAAAATCTGTTTTGCTCTGCCAACAGGATATGCAGAAATTTCAATGAATTGGTTACTGAACTATTATTTTTTTCCATCAAGAAATCCATTGCCCAACAGTCCCTAGTCCTGTTTCACAGTTTTCCACCAATTCCATAAATTACATCAAAGCTTCATCATTTCCTAATTCAGGTTTTCTCAGAAACATTACTCATCATTGAAGAATGTTCTGGTCATTAAGAAGGTTAAGAGATAATATTTTCTTACATTTTTGTGACTGTTTTCTCTTTCAGAGAGAAAATATGGGAGAGGAAGTTTCCCTGCTGATTGCTGTTGCTCAGTTTTCCTGTCTTTCTCCACTTTCTGCTTCTATAATTTTTCCAATTCAAAATTGAAAACTAGTCACTTTACACAAAAAAATAATTCTCGAAGCTGCAAAAATATTTTACTAAAACATACCATTGAAAAGCCTAAAGGGATAAACCCTCCTTTGTTCTTCCTATACTGAAGTCAAAAGAAGAGGCCAGAGGGCAATGGAGGGTTGCGAGTAAAGCTCTGTGGTCATTCTGCAGGTTTTGAAAGAAGAACATGCTATCATCTGAGCCACTGCTGACTCCAGAAACAAGGAGAAGTTACAGGAGGAAATGCTCCACACTTGCCTGCAGCAGCTGAACAGCAGGGAGGAGTACTGTTATGTGGCTTAGTTATCTGAGCAAGCTGGGGAACTCGCCTGCTGTTAGTTTTCTTTCTTCTCCAATGTAGACTGCTAGTCTTTTCCTCAATAATTCTCCCCCCTTCTTTTTTAAAAGGGATCTGATTTATTATCAGAGGATCCATAACAGCAGAAAAATCTCCCCTCAAGCTTTCCCTTCTTCCCTTCATGCCAAGTTCTTAGCCTTGCTTCTTTTTCTCTTGCTTCTTTCACTGGCTCTCCTCCCATGCCTTGCAGCCAGCACCTTTGAAATAAAATTCGGCCTCCTCCACCTCACTGGTTCCCCTGGCTGTTCCTCCTGATGTATATGGTGCCCTCACTTGAAGATCTGCTCTCCTTTGTTGAACTCTGATTGTCCTCGGATACTCTCATTACCCTAGGCCTCCATTCAGTCGTCTTCTTCTGGATGCACTGTTTTCTCCATGTGAGAAACACGGGCTCACCTGGTATAAGCAGATGTCACTGAGCCTGGATGCAAAGCACGGTGTGATACAGTGTGGACACTGGCTGTGCAGCTTTCTCCCTATGAACCTCCCTATGTCCCTAGGTCTGGACAAGATCTTTTCTCTTCCATCAGAATTTCTGTTGTTCAATGTGTGACAAGAAGACTTACTAATGTTGTTGGCAGAGCTCACCTCACTGTCTCACGGTGCTCCAGAAAGCCCTTTCCTGCTCTATCAGAAATGTCTTTTGCTATCTCCCACCCCACTTCTCCACCTCTTGTGGGCCCTGCTCACCCCTTCATCCCCATCCAGGTTTCCCACATTTGGGCCTTGATTTTTCTCTGAATCAGGATTTTCCAGGGTTCTGATTTGTACCCATTTTTACAAGGTTGTTCCCACTGATACTAAAGAACCTCTTGACATTTTGGAATACAAAAATTACTGTGCTAAAATCAGACAAACTCCAGTGAATTATCTATTTTTTATGCAGTGTTCTAGGCATCTGAGTGGGAAGCAAAAGAGCAGCTGACTTCTGAATGGCTGTTTAGGTGGAAAATATATGAGTCCCCTCTCCAGTCCCAAAAGAGCAATCCCATAAAAAGACCCACCTTAGTGCTCAAGTGCATTTGACAGCCCTGGCATCAGCTTTGTGACTGGACATGATCAAAAGGTGCCCTCTCACCTTAGTCCCTGTGGATAAAACATTATGGCACCAGTCTCAGCAGCAGAGCTCAGCAGTTGCCTTTGCCTTCATTCAAAAACAAAGAAAGAAGAGGAGGTACTGCTCCCCTGTTGCACAATGGCTTTTTTTTTCGTTTTCCAAAGAGAAGGGCATTTGCATTCACCCCTTGGGTCCTTAGCTTGGCCTCCATGGAGCCACCTTATCCATTTTTTCCAGCTTCTCAGGTGCCACAGCTGTATGCCAAATTTTAAATGCTTGAGATTAGGAATGTCAGCACTACTAGTGCCAAATGGTAAAAAGTCAAGATTAAGGACTTATTCAAAAGTATAACTGTCTGAAAAACTCAAGCACTTCTGAGATCTCCAGGTGTGTTGGCTTCACATTTTCAACTCAGATTTTTTCAAAAACACTTTGTTCCTGGAGCTGAGACACTAAAACATTCTCCTAACTATATTTATGGTGGGAGTTATTTACCTGAATGTTTTTCTTGGAAAGGACAAAATTACTCTGGTAAAGGACCTCAAGTGTCAGAACAATCTTCCTGTCTCAGTACATAATCTCCTTTACCCACATTTTAATGATGGACTTTTAATTCTAGCTGAGGTATGTACAACAAAGATGCCTCCATCTAAGGTGATCCCTCATTGGATTTAGGAACTCTAATCTCTGTGGCAAATAAAATCTAGAGGACAACTGGTCCACCCAAAATCCCGTATCTACCTTAGGATGCACAGGTCACTGTCAGGACCCACTGACTATACTTACTAAATTCCCACAGATCAGACTGGGAACCTAAAAAAAAACCCTCAGATCATCTGCAGATACCTACCTTGTAGTGTTTAGAGCTAAAGGAGGCAAACCACATTCCAGTTGTTTGGGTATATGTAAACTACTGATCTTGTTCCAGAGCAGCTGGCAAAGCCTTGGCTGGTGGAGTTTAGGATATATTTTGTCCAGCTAGATGTAGGCACCTACATTGAGATGATGTGGGTCACACCCGATCATCCACTCATCAACCAGTTCTGCACTGCTCTAAAGGGTAGACTGCTCCAATGTCAAAGTCAATGCTTTTTGCAAAACCTCAAGTTATTGCAGAGAGTTCTCACATTCACCCTATGCAATTCATATCACCACTTCCTTCCTTTTACCTATTTCTTTTGGTTTTCACCCCGGCCCCCTCAGCTCCTAGTTTTTGTCTTCCATTGAAAGCTATTGGTCCCTTCCCAATCCATTATAGAAGCAGGAAACTGAATATATCATCCCTCCCTGCAGCAGTCATTTTCATACTTGAAAACCATATAATCAAAATTATAAATTGGTAAAATTTGTGCTATTTAAAAAATTGTTCACTTAAATGCACGTGTCTTCATCTAATATAAAACTGCTAGGTCTGGCTGGAAAGCATTTTATTTTAATTTTTAATTATTCTCTGGATATTACAATTCTAATATGAAAAAAAAAAAAAACAAAACAGAAAAAAAATCAGCTGGAAACTATTGGAAGTTATTTCCAACTTCAAGATACTACACAGTGTATGCAGAATCATGTGATACTCTCAGGGAAAAAAAAAAGGTTCAATGAACCCTATATTTCTGTGCTAAAGGCATTTTATATGAAAACCATGAACACCCTAAAAGTCTGTCCAGTGACAGTTCTAGCAAAAGAGCCAGCATCAAAAAGTATGACTACGAAATACGCTTCTAAAATCCTATAGTGCTTTCTTGTGTTATTGACTATAAATTGCTTCAGTCAGTCTGAAATCCTTTGTATTTAATTTATTGGTAATCAACTGATTTCTCCTTGTCTGTGCTTTTGTTCTTCTCAGCGCTTAGCTATTTAGCTTCACTTAGCTATGACTTTAGCCATGAGTCAGTTTTATTCCAATCCTATTTTGTTTCCAGTCCTTTTCTTGCTACTTATCAGGTCAACACTGCACTGGCTGAATTTATATTCTCTAGGGATCTACTTACCTGGATATAATTTTTGCATTAAAACAACACCTGGAAATGCTAATATTGGCAAACTGCTCTATTTGAGTATTTTCCTACCATCTCTGCATTCGAGGCCATATAAACCCTGAGGTACTGACCCTTTAAATTTATCCCTCTTTGGCTTGTTGGTTTTCTTTTTAATTATTTTTCAACTCTAAAATGAATGAAATCCAGCAAACAGTATCAAAACAACATTTTCAAGAAGTGCCTACCATGTGTGCTTTCTCCACAAACACTGCCATGGAAAGCTGCATATAAAATGATCTATTTCCTACTGCAAATAAATATTTGGTTCCATTGTGTGAGGAGGCAGCACACACATTGCCTGTGAAAACAAAGTTCTGTGAACAGAAGGTTTCCAGAATCATGCACAGATGCTCTAGACTGATACTTGGAACGTTAAATAGAAACACTTGATAAATATGCCCGCATTTCTTTTATCTAAGCAATCCAGTTAGATTATGAAGTAAAATTGCAACAAGATTGCTTGCAAAAGAGAATTGATCAGAATATTGCTTTGCCTTACTGCAGTACTATAACCATTCCACTTTCATTTTCCTAGCTTTTTGTTTTGAGGCCTGCTGGGCATTGTTTTCTGTGGGAACTACCAGATTAGGTCTATGTTTAGAAAAGCACTGAAACACATGACTAATTTAAAAAAAATGCAAGTATTCTCTTTGAAATGAATGGGCCTGTGTCTATAGTTGAAGTTAAGCATCTGTTTAAATATTTCTTGGCCTGCGTCTGCAATCCATAACTCAGATGGACTAACACTGGTAGCGAGTTTCAAGATGTCATAATGACAGAAAAGCCTCCATTATATCGTTAATCTATCTACATATTTATGTGCCATCCATCTCTATAAAAATCGCCATACTGTTTTTAAAGTAGCCAAGAGTGAGGTCATATTACTCCTCTAAAAGTAGCCTGATTACTGGCTCTTTGTTACTGGCCTTCCAGGGCAGCTAGCTGAGCCACCCTGAATAACAGCAAGAACACACTGCATCCACTGCAAAATCACAGCTGAGCCCACTGCTGCTGGATGCTTACAACAACCTCACTGGCTGTACACTGAAGGGAGAGGAGAGTTTGTCAAAGGCGCGCTTGCCGCTCAGCTAAGGACAGCTTCCAGCCAAGGGACAGCAACAAAGAGTTGGGGACAAGACCTTCTTAAACCACTCCAGCCACCAGAGGCTGTCTCAGTTGGTCCTACATGTGCTACAGCCCTCCAAAACAATGAACACGTTTCCTGAAAAGTTCCCCCTGTTCCCACCTCCAGAGTCTGTTGACTATAAATCACTCCACTGATCGCTAGTTAGCTGGTTTCACATCCATAACACAGCAAATATTTCCCCTCCAGCACGAAGTCGTTCAGGCTCCACGGGGGATAATTCCTGAAGTAAAGCAGTCATCTTCAAGACAGAAGTTGCTTTCCATTCCACAAAGGAGAAGGGTTTGTTAATCATGCAACTATTTAAAAGTCACTCCCAACATGTGCACCTGAGCTCAGAGCCTATAATTTATAATCTACCCACCCACACACGTACACTGCAATCAGATCGCTGTTCCCACAGAGAATCAACGTGCTGAAACACAAGACCCATCACTGTTCCAAGCAGCGATAAAACATTTAAAGGAAAGATAAAGGATAGTTTCACAAAGTCTCCGGGTAGCATGGCGCAGGGGCAAAGGTACCCTTCACCTGCTGCAGAGGGTTGAAATGCAAATGTACCAGATGTAAAGGAGAGAGAATCTCCTTTGATCTCATCTCACCTTCTTTACCAATCAGGCCTTGATATCATGGAAGTATAGCTCCCAGTGTTTGTCTAACAACAAACAAGCCAATAAACAAAGATTTTGGTGGAACTTTCTAACAAGAAACTCACAACAAAATATTGTCTTTGGAATTAAACTTATTGTCCACATCCAATGGAATGACTGAAGAGCTTCATGACAGCCATTGGCCATTTACAGCCACGTTCTTCCACAGAAGCTCATTTGGCATTAGATACACCTCCCAGGATGCCATTGAACTACGCCTCCCAAGAAGCCTCTCCCTTGGAGGAGTGCAGCGCAGCATTTAACAACCAGTTATATAAAGTGCACCGAGTTCGACTTTTTACCTGTCTTGAGGATGAAGGCAAATGCTGATGTACCCGAATTTTTCAAAAGACAGTTATTCCATTTTCTCAACTAATTTCAAAGAAGACACTGCCAACTTCCTGATGGCATTCTGGTCTGTGTCCTTACCAAAATAACCATGAACTTGAGTGTCCTCTAGAAGTGTAGGTAGCTATAAAGGTTCCTGGCACAGGAGTACCCAAGCACATCGTAAATATTAATGGAGTTATCCTTCCAACATTGCTATGAGGTTTTATTACCCCCATTTTGCAAACAGAGAATTGAATTTCAAAGTCACTTGCTCAAGGCAACACAGGAATTTTGTACTGGTGCCAGGACTGAGCCCACATTTCTTGAGTCCTCACCCAAAGCTTCTTTTCTACCCTCTTATGCAAGACACAAAAGCATTTTTTGTGACTCAATATTTTCTGTTGGACAGGTTCTAAGCTTTTTTCTCACACATGTGATCATAAAAGACACCAAAGTGAGTTTTTATTTTGGGATAAGAGATAGTGCTTCCGTACAAGGGGACCAAGTTTTGATTTGCAGTCTTCCTCTCCCCTTGGCTGTCAGTAAGTACAGCCCCTGCAGAAAAAAAGGAGTGCTCTGTGTTGCAAAACCTACAGTGATTGCTCTGGATGATTAAGAAATGGTATTAATACATTCCATGGATGAACTATCCAATCTTCCTTAGCCCGAGGGATAGAAACTAAAATCCTGGGCCTAGTTGGAGAATCCAAGACAGTTGAAGAGCATCACTTTCCAGTGATGGTCTTAATAGCACTGGCTTACATTTGTTTGGCCTTTGAGTGCACTGACTAAATATACAAAAACATACCAAATGCCTTTTAAGCAGGAAAAATAAGCAAATCTCACCCAAACAGCTTTGCACACATAATGTTTTCCATTTCTTTAGGTTTATATCTTCCAGGCTTTGCTCTGAACTTATTGTCCTCAAAGACAAATGTCAAAACCCATCGAGAACTACTGTATTTTATTCAGTTCAAGACCTAGTATTCTGATTTTCCTACGATTCCATAACTGGCTACATTTGCTCAAAATTTGCTTTGGGACCCAGGACTTTTAACCAATCCAGAATAACGTTGAGATTTTTCATTCTAGGCACAATCAGAGACATGATCTAGAAGAATTTACAGATCTCCAAGGTGACATTACAGTCCTCACACTGCCTGGGGGCTGTTAAGTATCTGGTGCCCAAAATAGTAAAATATTTATGTCAATATCATAAAACACAGTAATAAATTATGTATTTAAGACCCCTTAAGTTGAATATGCACATCTTAATCATAAAGTGGTGTTTTAGCAAATATTGCAGGAACTTGACCTTGAGATTTCAAAGCAAGCTTCCATGGTTCTCACTTTGAGGGGGTGGTGATGTGTTTGACAAAAATCAGATGTGTTTGACAGAAAAGCAGCCTGAAAATGTTTGTAAAGATGTCTAGCCTTCATCTTCTAGATACTCACCAGAATGTCATCTCCACTGTCCTTATCAATGGACATCTTTAAAAATGTTCACGGTCTTGTGACTTCCAAGCCCATGATGTCTCCTGTCTCATCTACATGCTAAGTGCATAGGAAAGGCAAGTATTTCCTAAACTCCAACTTCACGAACAGCTTCTAGCCTGATGACATAGAACTTCCTTTTTCATTAATATGAAGCTATGAAAAGGTAAATAATTCTTTAGTATTTCTTGACCTTTTTGAGGCAGGACATTCAGGTATCCTGATACAAATATCTCCACACTTTTTGGTTGATGTCCAGAGCAGACTTTCTGCACATGGTTTCAATGTGGCTCATTCCAGTGATGGAAACCATCTGTTAAGGTAGGGTGTAGAATGAGTAATCTTCAGTTATTGAGAATACTTTTGTCCTTCAACACTATTTGGTTTCAGATCCTCTCTCCAGTAGTTAAAATCACCCTTAGAGAAAAATAACCCCAGTTAGAATTAAACTTTGAACTCCTGTAGAAACTGGGAAGTGTTCCTTTACACCAACATTAGACAGAGTCTGTAGGGCACAACCTACTCCATAATGCTTAGGTCATGTGGGGATATTTCATTGTATACCTATTAATTAAGGTGTCATGAATTAATTAGGCACAATGCCACTAAAAAGCTATGATAAGCAGTGCATCTTATATGCTAATAGTATGGGCGTCTCTTACATAAGTGAATCATCCCTCTTTCCCAAATCAGCAATTATGCTGTGCCCTGTGGGTAAATGCCTTTCATAGAAATTATTCCCAGAACTTCTTCAGAGAACATCTGAGACAGCACTGGAACACACTAATTTATCTTTCCGCACCTATGTAGGAACCCTCTTGGCCAATAATTCTTATACTCAGGTCCCCACCCCAGGTGTGAGGTCCTACTCCTACCTTTGAATTGTCTTTGGGATCATGGCCCTGCTACAGCTCCCTCCCTACAGTCTGAAACCACTAACTCCTGAAGGTGGCTTTGTACCTACGCCTAAAGGGCAGTGTTCTGCTCTCAGAGTAACCTTCCCATTCTCAGAAAGACTACCCAGGAAGGGGCATAACTTATGATGAACTTGAGTACCCATCCCTTTCAAAGCTGAGTTTTCTGAGCCAGTGAAATAGCAAGCTGTGATGATAACNTAAGAAAGGTACATAGGAAAGAAAACCACATCTGAGTCAGAGAAAAAAACCTAAAATGTAACAAGGTAAAATACAAAAACCTCTTACAAAGTTAGAGAGGTTAAACTGTCAAGTCGTGTCAGATATTTCAAGAAGTAAAAACGGCACCTGTGACTACATCAGCCAGGCAAGACAACGTATCCTCCTGCTCCAGACTGCAGGTACCAGCTGGGTCACAGGCACTCAGCACCTCTGAAAATGAAAGCAGTCATTGAGGCTCCCTCAGTCCAGCAAATTTCAGCCTGGTTTTGTTTGGTTTGCTGTTTGGTTTTTTTTGTTTCTGAGGGATTAATTAAGTGACAGTAAGTTGCCATATTTTGGGTACTGTCCTGCTATTCTGTACTGTTCCCAAGTCCAGGTGAGATGACTTACTACTCTTTCAGGGAGAGGCAGGTTCTTTTGTGTTACCTGATGTTATGCATCATCAGCATCTCCAGAGGCTTGGAATAAATTCAATTCTCCTTTCATTGAAAGACACCTGTGGACATCTACAGCACGAGCACATAGAACCTGAGGCACTTTGGCAAGCCAGTATGGAAAAAAATAGGCATCTCTGTACTATCAGGTACCACAGCAGTTATAAAATAAAATAAAATATCTATTCATCACTCTGGGGGATTTGGGCAACTAAAATCTGCCACAACTGGAACTTGAGCAAGTAAGTAACTTTTCAGCTCCCATCCAAAATGATTTGTCTGAGACTGCACAGGAGAGCTGCAAAAATGAAATCTAAGCCTCTCAAACTGCACTTAAAGCCCCTGCCAGTAACCCATCCTTTCCTCATTTATAGCTAACTTAATCTCACTATCTGGACTCTGCTCATGCGGGGTTGACAGTGGTGTAAATTAGTGCAATAAGGCCACTCCAGATGCTGCACCCAGAACATTTTCACTCTGCTTACTAATACATCAAAGAAGAAAGACTGAAAATACAAAGAACATTATTAACTTTGACCTAACGGCTTTGCCTAACAAGCATCTGCAGCACAGCAACGTGGGCTAAGATGTTAAAGGGCTGCATACATTGAATTCCTCTAAAGCCAAATTCAGTGTGGTCTGCAGGCATCTCCACTTATTTCAATGAGATTTGTATCAGACCTCCACACCAAATGGGGAAGAGCTGCTGGGCAGGGTGAGCTGTCAAGGAAAGGATGTACTTACAACTGCATTTTGACAAAGAAGGGAAAACAGGCTTTCCGAAGTACAGAATGTTTTTGCTGTTACCGGGATGCTTTCTAAGCCCTTCTGTTCCCTCTGTGCTTTAATTCCTTTGTTACAAAAACCACAAACACCTTCCAGGCCAGGAAATCCAATATCTCTGCAAGTAATTATCTTTACACACAATAGACACAGAAAGCATTGTCACCACTTGAGAAGTGCATATGGCTAAAAAGTTTACATATAGGCGTTCCTGGGCCAACAGCACAGGGCGAAGCAGACTAATGAAAGAACTAGAAGAGAGAATGAGGTAGGTGCTTTTAAAAACAGTGTAATTTTTGGTTTTGTCATTAATAACATTTTAGAAACCTAACCAAATTAACAGATCAGCTGGATCCAGCCAAACCCATGACAGTGAGGCAGAGCCAGTAACCCTGCCTGCTCCATCCGTGAGTGATTAGTCAGACTCTCAGCTCTTCTGTAAAATTTTTTCCACGCCCTGACTCTGAAAACACTGTTTAAAGAAAAGCCATGGTTCACTGTTACAGGATAAGAAAGAAGCTAAGTCATGCCAAAGATCAATGTCAGAATAAATTATAGTCCTAAATCAGTATTCAGGGGCCTTAACTGTTCCTGACTGGGCCTCTTCATAATAGCAATAAAGATGCATTTAATTTCCAAGATCATAAAATGAAGAAAACAAAAATGCATTCTAATTAGCAAATAACCCAAGTCTAGCTTTTGCTTCTCTGACTACCATTAGACATTACCTTAATGCTTGAAATAGAAAAAAACCATTTGAGAGGAGCAGGTGTACTGTTTCTCTGTTCAGATTGTTCTTTAACAACATGTAGAGACCTCAAACCTTATTGGCCTTCTGGACTTTGGGTTGTCTGATCTTCTGAAGCATAAGCTGAGTACTCCACAGATGATTGCGAGGATGTAAAACCAGTCTCCATATAACCTTCTGCTAAGATCATGTAGGAATCATATACCTACCATCAAGCATTCCCATATGAATGGGTCTGCAAATGGTTCATGGAACCAAAGGGTCAAATTTTCAGCCTTCATTTTTTTTTTTTAGAAAATGGAGCCCCCTGAAGGGAGATGGTGGAGATTTGGCTGAGGAAAAGTCTTCTTGGTGGAAAGATCTCAGAACCCAAATATTACTTAAAAACCTACTGGTTAAAACACAGACCTCAAAGTGGAGACTCTGCTTTCCCACAGAGCTGGAGGTTCCAAGGTGCACATGTGGGGAGACAGCTTTGCTGGGTACTCTCCTTAGAGCTTTCAGATTGCTGCCACCAGCCTGGCAGCCTTGGGAGACCACACACTTCTGGGACATCTGAAGTTTTGGCTGCCAGCTCTACTAAAGAAAAGAAGAGATTCTGACAAGTTGAACTATGTCCCAAGACATTGAGAGCATCCTGAGAGAGGAGACCACTCTCCAGGACTACTGGAAGACTAGCAGCATAGAAACCCTAAAAGGCATGATTAAATCAGGAAGCCCAGCTTATATGTGTTTTTTCCTTCTACTAAGACATTTCCACTATTTAAAACAGAGCATGAAAAATGTCATTTTGTTTTTTAGCTTTCTAGTCAGTAAGAAATACGTAACTTACATTTTCGTTTTGAAATAGCAAGGCTTCTTCGACTCTAATTCATGCCCAAGGCTATGTTATGCTAAGAGGCTAATAATTTANGACAACTGCAGTAAGGCAATGGAGTGGCAACCGGCTGGAGAACAGACATACTTTTAAACAAGTCCAAGAAAGTCTGCTTCAGTACTAGAACCGGCTTTAATCTTTGAACAATTCTCCTTATCCATGCCTAAACACTGACACTATTTCTAACTCGGGGAATGCCTGAGCCAAAAATCCCTGAAAGCAGACAGGAGGGAAGGATTGCTGCATACTTACCCTGCTCTTACTCTCTTAGGTAGCCTATACTCTTTCTTTTTGCTCCTATCCTGCCTCAGAGAGGGGATGCTGGGCTGGAGAGCCCTCTGGGCTGACCCTGTACAGCTGCTCTGATGCTCTTCTATTTCTGCCACACTTCAGAGAAAATTATTTTCTCTTATTCCCAATCATTGTCAACAAACAGCAAACCCCTCCAAAGCCATTTTTGACAGAGTCAACCCAAGCGCTTGCATTCAAGGATTAGTCACACACTGCTGGAGTGAAAACAAAGAAAATGTAAACAGCTAATGCTTTTGCCAGAACTATGCAAGAGTCTGTGTGGGAAAGGATATGATATAAGAGCTTGTGTGATCATACATTCTTCTATTAAAATAAAACCTTTCACAACAATTCCTAACTTGATTTCTTTTTTCCAAGTATCACCATTCATTAAACAAAGCTTGCCTGTGCAATTATCAAATATGTAAGACTTGTGATATCAGGTAGATCCCTTTATGGGTGTATTTCAAATTGTCGTTGTTTAATTATTAACTGACTCCATTGCGTTTTCTTTCGATATGTGTTCTTTATTTCAGGAATACATCCTGCAATGTTAAACGGAAAGATAAACTCAGCCAAGTATCTGAGGGATAAGATGAAAATCAGCTTGTGTATGTTTTCTCACCTTTTCTCCGCTATCCCAAGTTAATGCCACAGCCAAGACAAGGGAAGGAAAGAAAATTCACTATGGAGAGTTACACCAGGCTTTGGGGCAGACAACATCACTTCTCTTCCCTCCTTCTTATCGCTGCGTTAGTGATTTCACAAGTATGAAACAAAAAATGTTGTGCCATGGAGATTTAAAGAAAACACCACCTTGGAACTGACTGCTACCATATATATAGGCAAAATATATTCTAATTTATAGATTTTTTCCAAAACATACTTCAGGTGATCTTTTTGTAAAAAGCAAATTTCTGATAGAAAGAAAAGTCAAGGAATGTTTTCCTAAGTGTCAAATGCGGTTGTTTTGACATCGTTAGATCCAACTGTCTTGGCTGAGGGAGGAGTGGAGAAACAAGGAGATACAGGCAGTATTCACAAAACTACCCCATGGCATCTCCAAGGTAAGGTAACCCACTGGTGTGCAGAAGACACACATTCAGAGTTTACCTGAATCAAAGGCTTTTTCTTTCTCAGAAGAGGTGCTGGCGGAGAAGTTTGCCACTCTTTCTGAAGTGGCACTCTTTCACATTTAAAAAGTCACTAGAAGAGCCATTGGAAACCACCGGTGCTCTTTTCCAGGTGAGTATCCTTATGGCAGGCTATGATTCTGTCTTGAACATAAATGTAAATGTACATGACTGTAAATGAATACTTATAGGTTGCTATAAAACTAAAGCCCTTCAGTAGGAGTGGGTGATAAAGCATTAGTCCACAATATGTACAAATGATCAGTGTTCACCCACAAAATGAGATATCGGATTTAAAATCTCTGCTTTATTTGTAGTTAAAAGGGTATTTAGACCCTTCAAAGTATCCTAAGTGGCAGTTTTAAAGAAAAAGGTAGAGCTACTTTGTGTAAATTTTTATCAGTATCCTTCCCAGAATGGGAAAGAAAAGGTTACATAAAAAGTAAAATATTTATTCAGTCCTATTTTTTTTTACCAAAGGTTACAATAATTAAAAAACCAACCAACCAAACAAACAAACAAACAAACAAAACAAAACAAAACAAACCACCAGTTTTAGGTGGAACTAGAATTTTGGGGTGTTCTTAGTGTGAAGTTTCCTGGGAGACAACTAAGCCAAGACAACCCATGAGGACTATATTCCTCCTTTCTCTATGCCTCCTGTCCCAGCAATCCAACATGCACGGAGAGCTGCCCCATAGTCCAGACTGCCTCCGAAGCAGACAACTTGCAGATCAAGCACATGGGCTATGAAGTTGAAGGAGACCTGAGGATGAACAAAGAATGGCTCCGTCTTATCATGAGGAAACTTTCTAGATGAGAGAGACTTGCTGCCCAAAGAAACTCGTGTAGATACAATATGCAGGTACCTAGCTTAGCAACTACGTTTTCTAGATGTGGAAGAAAGGCAGCTGAGCAGATTCTGTTCCACCAACCAATACCTCCTCATCAGTGAGATAAAATGTATTTTCTTTTGTCCTGAAAACATTTTTTCCAGATCATCTTCCTCCTTTCCCAACAAATTCGAAACCTCATGTGCTCAAAGCAGCAGTGCACTGAATGTTCCCCTGTCCCATTTGCCTTATCAAGCTTCCGATTCCTAATTAAATATATAAATTCTAAAAGTACATTTTAACCACTGGCAATTGATTCCCTTCGGAAGAAAAAAGCTTCCCTCTAGAGCAAGTTACATGAAATCACTTGACTCAACAAGCTAAACTAACTTCCTTTTGCCTAACCCAACCTTTTAGTGGTTGGCAATGCTCCAGTGTTTCTGATTAAGGGAAAAGATGCTGAAGGGCCAGATTTTTGAAGGTGCTGAGCACCCACAGCACATGTTGCTTTAAGCTGATGCTGCAGATGCCAGGCCCTTTTATCATCCTGCCCCATGACATTAATTTGCTTTCTCTCGGTGTGACCAGATATCGCTTGGATCTAATGCTTATAAGCTTACAGCTTTTTTCAAAATTATGTTTAGGAAGTTTAGTATTCAAAACTTTGTGTGTATTCCCTATGGGGACTTGCTACAGAAATATCAACTCCAAGGCCCCAGCACTGCAAAGCTATCAGTGGATGCTCAATCACATTGCTGTCATACATCTCAGACAGACCACCTCTTGGAGGAGAACAAATAGCATGTACAAGAGAAGGGCTAAACAGAAAGAATCTGATTGCCAAAGAGACTAAGTGTCCCTGATGACTTACTACTCACTGCTGGCTGAATCATCTCCCCCTTGTTTGGAGAAGCAGCAGCTCTCAGGACTAAGACACTAAAAAGTTTTGTCATAAACCACACTTCTCCTACATGTTTTATAGAAAGTCCATGACAGGATTTAGTTTTCACATTACAAACAGGATAGAAGAAAAATTATGAAGAAGCAAAAGAGGCAAATGATAATTCCTTAGAAATCACTGGAAGTGCCTCAGTGAAAGCCACAGGGTCGGAAGAAAACACCAAATGTTTGTCTCTTCCTGTGCTTCAAAGTTATTTTCTTTCCATTTGGCTTTAGAGAACATCATTTTGGCTGGCTCCATGGCTCTTGCATCACGACAGACGGTGTACCTTTCACAATGACTCTGCTCATATGCACCTGAAAGCTAGAGGGGAGCGGAAACTAAGCTTTACCTCAGAAGAAAATCAAAGGAGGCTTTTTTTAACGTGTTCTTTTTTTTTTTTTTTCTTCTCTTTCCTTTTCTTATTGCTGACAGGGGTTGGAGGAAAAAAGGTGTTGGAGTAATTGAATTTTAGTGGAAATAACAAATGAGCAGATGAGCTCGACACTGCTAGCCATGGGAGCACAAGTACCTGAGAGAAAAAAACATTCGACTTCTGCAACATAATCTCTTTCTATGGCAACATAACAAGTCATGGATAATAATTTTCAGACAAAAGTCAACAAACAGGAACAATGTCAATATTGCTGCAACATTTGACAACACTCTCCATACCACAAAATCAGAGGTACTGCAGCATTCAGCGTAAGAAATGCTGGTACACATACTTAGAAGTGATAACTTTTAAATGCCAATTCGTAGTTTAATTTAAGTAAATATCATCAGTGCAGGACCGTAGGGGTATGAAGATGACTAACTCAATTTGTACATTCAAAAGCCCACTGGAGTCAACAGTGAGGTGTTCACCACTTGATCAGGTTAAATACAGATTTTTCTTTTCCCAGGTAAATATGTGTTTTTCAGATCAGAGAAACTTGGCAGCGTTTTTCACTGAATGATTCAGAACTCCCTCTCTCTCTGTTTGGTTTACAGTTTGGAAGTTCTTGAAGTTCTTCTCCATACATTGCTGAGAGATTTCCACTTGTTCACCTACCCTACCCTGTAAGAGTAAAAAGAGTCTTCTACAAAAAAAAAAAAAAAAAATTAGCAAAGGATTTGGCTACAAACTATTTGAGAATGAAAAGAAAAGCAAATCCAGAAATCATGGGTGCCATTTATTTCTTTCTTGCCAGCTAATTGCCACAGAGGCTACATGCAGTGCTAGCCTAAGTCAGGAGATGGCGATGTTGTAGATGGTCTCAGGGCTCCTCACTGGTTTCTGTCACGGGGAGATGTTTGGGATGGTAGTGAGGGAAATGCTCCTCTGGGGACTGCGGAGCAAGTCTGCCAGATGCTGACCTTCAGGCTGCTTATGTCCCTCCTGGTCCAGGAATATTTGCAGCTGAAGTTGCTGCATACAGGTTGCATTGCAGCAACCAAAGAAAACCTACTTTGCTGCAAACCAGCAAGTATGGGAATGTGGATGCAATTCCTCATGTACTAGGACTCCACTCCAGAGGCGACTTTTTTTGGCAGCAAGGATAAAAGAACATATGTCAGGTTGCTACCTGAAAGGATTGAGAAACCTCTGAGATGCTTGTATTGACGGAGAGGAGAAGGTTAAAAATGGACATTGACTCTTTTTGATGTGCTGTAGTATCTTTCAGGAGTTCATTAAGGTTGGGCTCCTCTGCAAGGAGTCTTTCAAGAGAGACAAGGGGGAGTTAAGGCCACATCAAATATCTCCCTACTGGATTATGAGGTAACGGAGGTGGCTCTGGATCTCAAACCCACACCTCATCTAAATTGTAAGCCTCTTCCAAGATTGCAGGAAGAATTAAGGTGTCCAAACGTCTCGTTCTGCATCACCACAGAGGTCTGGATGGTGACTTGCCATTCATGTTCCTCAGAGAAGGCCCTGCTGGGGACATGTAGTGGTTTCAGCTGAGAGCTCAGAAACTGTCACACTAAACTGGCAGATGCCCACAAGGTTATACAACCACATCACTGTTTGTAGCTTGATGGGTTTCTTGTAGCCAACTTGGCCTAGGTTTAAACTGTCTCAGTCTTATCCATGGTCATTAGAGATGTGGAAGAGAAAGAAGAAGATATTATGCTTCTTGTACATGCAGAGTATTTGGGACAGGCATGGCTAATGCTTGCAGACTCCTGGATGGTCATGGATGTTAAGTCCCACTAGATTATATAACATTTTCATTTTCACTTGTATGTGACAAAGATTTGTGATGAGATTTTTAGATTGGAACTTCAGACTCAAAGTCAAATCCGTGGGTGGAACCAGACTTGTTCATAACCAACTGAAGAGAAAGTTCATGCAGCATCCCGGGAAGGAGAACTGCTAGGTTTCACACTTCCTTGTCTCTAGTGCAAAAAGAAACATGGTAAAAAAGCTAATAAAAGGGGAATTATCAGATTACAGGACAGAAAAGTGTTCTTCAAGCCCTGGTTCATGAACCTTTTAACAAACAGGCTCAGAAGTATAAGTCTGAGGTGTAATCACAAATCAGTACATTTTTTCATTATTCCTGTCATCGTCTTGCCAAATTTCCTGACAGCTTGGAAAAGACCTCCACTTTTGTCTGGCCAGAGGATTCTCACCCTGAGGATTACAAGCAGTTGGCAGATGACTCTCATCACCCTGCCTCCTCTCAGAATTTCTCCACACAGGATAAATCCTGCAGTAGCAGGTGGGAACTTTTTTGATTAGCTCATTCATCGGAGAAATCACATGTTTAGTCCCTGAAGGTTTGTCTTAGAGAGGACTCAATGGAGTCAGAAAAATGATACAAGGCAGGAATGAGTACCGAACTGACCAAAACCAATAGCAGGGTGAAGGCAATTTTACCCATTCCTTTCCTTTCCTTTCCACTCTGAAGGACCCTAAGAATGTGGCCCTTCTCTGACTCTCCATCTCTTATAACACATCCTTGAGATATGTACCATGCCCAAATACTTCTCTCCAAGGGTGACTGTCTCTGAAGCACGTTATCATCAGTTGACACGCACACTCAAGAGTTGTCTGTCCCGTGCTGCTGCCTCAGTGGTTGGAGTGCTCATGTCCAGCAGAGGAGCAAGGAGGGCAGTCAGATACTATAATCCTTTGCTTGTTCCATTGTGTGAGTCAAAGCCTTTATCCAACTAAACCTAATTTTCAAGAGCACCATGGTGCCTTTAAGGTTGTCTACACCTTATGAGTATTTTAACATTTTTATGAGTCTCTACTCCTCATCTTGAATAGGGGATAATAACACTCTTCTCATTTACTGGGGTGCTGGGGGAGTAAATATTTATGAAAGACATTGTAATGGTGAGATTCCATAGGATGCAGGGTCCACGTAAGTACCATAAATAGACTGCAAATATATTGTGCAAAACAAAGAGGTTTCAGCTGGTATTGCCTCCAGCCTAGCACCGGGAATCAAAGTTTGTTTAGCTCTCAGTGCTCTACAGCATCTTGTGAGATCAGGGATTTTTTATTGTTTTGTGTGAGTGAGGTTTCTGAAAATACCACAAAGCCAAATCTTGTCATGATCTTTCATTCACTCCTACTTCCAGTCCCAGCCAAAAGGAGGAAGTTTATGAGGAGCAGAAAAGCATACAAACCAAATGCAACTGAGCATTTGTCTATTAAAAGTCTATTAAAAGACTTTTTTGGGCACCAGAATGGAGGATATGGTTGGGGCAAGGTTTTGATTTCACCCTTACTGGCTCCCACGCCCCTAATTAGAACTGAGCTCTTTGTAGGTAAATAACATTTAAGTGGAACTATTTCTGACCACTGGGGTCCTGCACTCTGCTGTGCAGTGCCCTTTCATTAGGAATTAGCCGACCTGATGCTGAATAAACACATTGCGTGTTTTGCAAGAGCTCTGATGTGGTCTCTTTTAATTACTCTCTTTAGCCTATTGCAATCATGTGCTGCTTAGCTGCACACACCACAGGACTGCTTGGGAAGGGGAAGATTATGGGGGATGCACAGAGAAATTCTTAAGGGAAGAGACAGCATAAAGACACGCTACAAAATCTGCTTCAACTGCTGTCAGATACAATAATGAGTGGGTAGGAATAATAATAAATACATAGCACTTCAGGAACACTTCACATTTTCTGTGTGCCGTGCCAACATCAAGCAACTAATTATATGACCAGGACCTTGTCTCTCACCAACACCCTCTTGACTTCACCAGAGACCAGCCTGGGTTGCTCATTTAAGGTTTTTTTCTGCATTGCCCTTGGCAGTAGTTTGTACTTGGAACCTCTCTCTTTCCCCTGCACCCTCAAATTACACTCCCATTCATGCTAACTTGTTCAAAGGGTGCTTAGATGCATGCTTAGTGCTTTATTGCTAAGCTTTCCTCAGAGGTGCCTAAGGGTTTTCATCAATGGAATGATACACTTAGAGTCCATTATACTCCTTTTCCTCAGGTCTGTCCTCTGGACCCCCATCTTTTAGAAGATTTGCTGGGAGGCAGCCAGCAGTCATTAATGCAGTGGATCCTCACTGATCCAGATATGGCTGTGTGTCAGTAATCACTACCCGATTTTCATTATCAGCCACTTTAATACTGTCCTCACTTAGCTGTAAGTTAGGTTTATAATTATGAAATTTGTTCTCTCCCATCAGCTTCACTGAAGTATGTGAATGGTCTGATGTTCTGAAACTTCTGATCTTAAAAATAGGCAGAAACCTGTGGATTTTTGACTTTAGAGATAGTAGTCCAGAAAACAACCCCTTTGTTTAGTAGCGGAGCAATCTGTCTTCATTGGGTGTCTCCAGAAATGCAATTATGCTGTAATTACAGCAACATCAACTACTAGCATCTAAACAGGTTACAACTACAGATAGCCTCATTTAAGCAGTCAGTAACCTTTCTGTAACTCAATTCCCACATTGATAAAGCATGAGACATTACTACTAACACCATTAATTATTAATATAGCTATTAATATCTGCAAAGCCCCACGGCTTCAAGATGAAAGGTCTGGGTAATTATAAGGTGTTCTCCACACAGCCATGGGCTGTTAGCAACCAACTCAAATCAAAAAAGATTATCAAATACACACACTTAAATATATTGAGCTGATCGGGTAACGCATTGCCATGGGATAATGGTCTCCCACTGCTATAGAAATTCTGAAGCATTAATCTCCAGGAAGTATCACAAAGGATCTGAGGCTTTTCTCTTCAAAGGAGGCATTCACCTTGTCACAAACAACGGTTGAGGGCTGTAACACTGTTATACCAAATCATTTGCTGAAATAGAATAATTTCATGCAACAGATGTCTACAAAGCAGAATCACAGTTACTACCTGGCTATTGTAGGACTCCTTCCCATCAGCCAGCCAGAAACCCTATGAAAATGCTGACAGCGTCTGCTGGTGGTAAGTTACTAAGAATTCTGTGTAGTGAGGGTTGAAGGAGGATGGAGCCAGACTCTTCTCAGTGACAGGACAAAGGGCAACAGGTACAATCTGGAACATAGGAAGTTCCATTCAAATATGAGGAAAAACTTTCCAGTGAGGGTGACAAAGTCTCAGAACAGGCTGCCCAGGGAGGGTGTGGAGTCCGCTTCTCTGGAGATTTTCAAGCCCCACCTGGATGCACTCCTGAGTGATGTGCTCTGGGCAATCCTGCTTTAGCAGGGGAATTGGACTAGAAGAGCTCTAGAGGTCCCTTCCAACTGACAATTCCATGATTCCTCTTTGTGGGAACACTCTTGGGGTACAGAGATAGAAGCAGAGATAGAAGTCCAAGTGGTCTTCCAGCCCAATTTTCAGTGATACCAAGAGGCAGCCTAGATTCAACTGCACAGTTAGATTATAGGTCCTATATAGTCAAGAGAGACAGACATATCCAAAGGGCAAGTTAGCTCACACCTATGTTGACACGCTCTCTGTAGGGAGTTAAACTCCCTGGGCTGTCTTTACATACTGTATGCTGGGATCTTCCAAGCACCTAGCCCCAAACCATGTAATTGTAGGAGCTTAAAGGAAGTGTGAAAATTATGTGTTCGCAACAGGGTGAGCTAAATCTAGCACCCACTCCCCAAGCTGTAATGTGTACAGCTGGACTGTGGCAAAGAAACCTTGCAGGAGATACCACCGGGGTTTCCTGCCAGTGAGAGCAACATCAGGATCTGTAATGACTCTGATTTGTAGCCAGCACGAGCCAGTTCTGACATAATCTGTATTAGGTATAAACCTTCTCTCAAGACTTTCCTACCACTTTCTTACTGTGGTGGGCTAACCTTGGCTAACAGCCAAGCTCCCACCCAGCCACTCACTCAATTCCCCTTCTCAGCAGGACAGGGGGAGAAAATAAGACAGAAAAGCTCATGGGTCAAGACACAGACAGAGATAATTACCAGCTGCTATAACAGGCAAAATCTGCTCGACTTGGGGAAAATTAATTTTTAACTTACTGTCAGTTAAGATAGATTTAAGACATAAACGTAATACATTCTCCTCCCCTTGGATTTCCCTGGGCCCACCTTCCTCCCTCCACTCCCAATCCCTTTCCCCACCTTGGGGGGCGAAGGGCTGGGACTGAGGGTTAGGGTCTATTCATAGCAGCCCCTCTGGGCTGCTCCTCCCTCCTCAGCCCTCTCCCTGCTCCAGGCTGCAATCCTTCAGGGACAACCTGCTTCCACCTGGGCTCTCAATGGCCACAGCTCCTGCAGGTCCCACTGCAGCCTGGGACCCTCCCTGGGCTACAGGGTGGATCTCTGCTCCAGCGCCGTCTCTCCAGGGCTGCAGGGGATCCCTGCTCTGGGGCTGCAGCACCTCCTGCCCTTCTCCTCCTGTGTCCTCGGTCTCCCTCTGCTGCTGCTCCCTCCTTGCCTTCCTCCTCCTCTGCCTGGGCCACCTTCCTCCCTTTCCCAAACCTCCAAACCTCTTTTCCCCCCTCAAAGCACTCCCAGCTTGTCTGAGGGGCTCAGCTTTGTCCTGCGGTGGGGCCCTTGGAGCAGGCTGGGACTGGCTGTGTCCAACACAGGGCAGCCCCAGCTGCTCCACACACAGGCCAACCAGCAGCCCCACTGCCAACAACTGGGCACAGACATCCCTTAAATTCACCATCTGCATTGATGACATACAAATAAACTTTCACAGCTCATCCAAAGCCGCATCAAATTCGAAATGAAGAACCTGGGAACAGTGGTCTTTTAGGACGGGACGAGCTATTCCTGAACATCTCCAGGAAGCTTCGTCATAATGCCCAAAGAGCTTCTCATGCTCTGTAACTCGTGAATAGCAAATTTCTACTTCATCCAAGGTGCTCCTAAGCAGAACACGGTCCTTGCATGGGCAGACTTGACCAGCTAATTTGACACTGAGGATGGGAAGCACGTTGGTGTTCAGTATATGTAAGCATGTTCTTGAGACTGTTCTCCTTGTAATTTAGCTATGCTTTAAAAGTCCAGTGGGACATTCCCACCTCATCTAAGCTGCTGCGCACATGTGCTGTGTCCTTTGCATGGGCCATCAAAGCTGCTTCACCTCGCTGCCTTGTCCACTCTCTGCTCTTACTACAGACTGTTGAAAAACAGCTCTCAGGCTCCTGGAAGAAAGTGATGGCTTTGCAAAGAGATCGAAACACTCTGGTCAGGCTTTGTATTCTGTAACAAATGGCTTACGCTAACCTTATGAGTAGGATCTGAATGCTGCATGCATGCATTTCTGCTTTTTGGACTGGTGGAGCTAATTGATTGCCCACAGCTCTAGCCTAGAAAGCCAGACAGCTGGAACCATCAAGGACTCTTCTGCCTAAATGAATTAAGTAAATGAATTAAGCAATCAGACACAAAAGAGTGGGTGTGCAGCAATTGCCTATCATTTGAAAGGCAAGGCACAAGTAATTGATTGTGCAGTTATCGTACCACACGGTATACATACACATCCCCTGCTCTTGTTTAGATCTTTGCAACATGGCAAAAAAATAATTGCAAGACACAGATAATAATTTGTCTTCCTCTGTGTGGTAGGAACATCAATAGTCATTATTCTGAAGTCTTCCTTCAAAATATGCTGGGCACTTCAACAGAAAAGCAATTCCTTGCCTGAAGGGCTCACAGTCTGTGCTGGATTCTGCCCCAGTGGAATAACATCTAGCTTTATCATTGGGGTTTAATGTAGGCAAAGCAGTCAGATAAAAAAAGGAGAACCAGAGTGAAAACAAGACAAGCAGAAAGAGTACTTGGTTATTCTCTGCATGAGACCTGGTTGTTTTTATAGGCTATGTCTTAAATATATTGATGCTGGCAGGTGTAGAAGCACAGCAAAGCAAAAAGGAGGTGACAATTATGGTTGTGGCAATTTGGCCATTGGGGTTTGATGACTGGCATTATTGACAGAGGAGATTGCAAGGGTCCCCGTGGAAAGAGACGATGGAATACACTGAATAAATAAGACATGCCGAGAAAAAGTTATGGGGCTATATATCTTAGTTTACACACAAAAGCATCTAACCCAGCTCTCCTTAGAAGCTTTCCACTGGCTTTATGGAAGCTGGATGGAGACAAGGACATTTGTGCAGAGGTCAAGTTCTTTCTCATATATCATTTTTGCTTAAAAGTGGTTTCTTTATGGAAAACAGTAGCTTAGGTTTCCTGTAAACAGAAACAGATTTCTCTGAGTATACAGCAACATTACTTCAATGTGTAGCTTTAGAGAAAAACAGAGGTAAGTAGGGAGGGAAATTATGTCAATTTGCACCTACATAAAGCCATCATTTTGTAAGGGTAGGAATCCCTTAGCCAGATGCCAAAAATTACATCCTCCTACTCTTACATTACCTCAGATGAAAATAAATAAGATTGAACAAACATCCAAACAGCTCTGGCAGATCACCTTTCTGTCAATGAAATCTCTAGATTTTAGTTTCTCCTATCCAGATGCCATTTCATCTACATCACCATTAGTTCTGCACTGATGTCTAAAGCATGGTGTAAAACTGAGGCTCATTTCTGAGGTACAAAACAATCTTCAACCCCCCCAAAAAATTAAAAAATTAATAGAAAAGCTAGACAAAAAGTAAGAAGTAAAAGAATATTGTTATTTTGTATGTATTGGACTCTGAAGTCCAGACAATGAAAAATTCCAGCCAATTATATTATTCTCATGACCAATAGATCAATTTATGATAAAGGTAGGGACTGCACAATGCTCAGGAGAACTTGTACATTTCATTCATAATATTTTCTTTCATCTACCTGCCTGCATTGTGAGTGACTCAATGTGTTGACACTTATCCATTCAAAACATCAAGGAGAAATGACCTGGCTGTTATGGCAGAAAACTCAGATGGAAGTTGCTGTGTATATGGGAAGGAACAGGACAGTAAGTTTGTGTAGGGCAGAATACATTTCTGCTCTTCAGACCTTGTCTAGACAGGTGGGATGGGAGGGATTTGATGGGAGCAATTTGATTTTAGATAGGAAACATCCAAGTCCTCATGTGAAGGTTGAGAACTTCAGCTCAAAGACTTCAGGAGCCTGGGGCTTAGGTTTGGTTATGGATTTCCTTGATTAGCATTTTCTTGAACTCTTTGATATTTGGCCAAACTTAAACAAGGAGTCAAACATCTTTTACCTTGCTAGGATTTCTTATGCATGTATGTATGTGCATATGCGTGTTCACGTATAGCTGTGTGACTTGTTATCTCAGAGATGCAAATGCTTGCAGGATGGGGAGGTCTCTGCCACAGCTGATGATCCAGCATGGTTTGTCATCCACCATGAGGAGACAGGCTGGGATGAGAACAGAGCTGTTCTTCTTTTACATAGTGCAGGAAGGAACTGCCCTGACCTCAGGTTAAAACAGAAAGGAAAACTCATGTCTTTCTTAAGACAAGGAGAGAATCTGAGTTTTCAACCTGTTTTGAGGGGTAAAATTGTGTCCACTTTGTCAGAACTCAGAGGTAAATCATTGCAATGTCCTGTCTCCCATAAACACACACATGCTGATAACACAGGGTGGCGTGCAGCCAGTTCAGCCTGCACAGTTGGAACTTTTGTTTTTAGGGTTCAGTCAAAAGTGAAGTAAATATTTGCAAGAGAACATTTTCCTAACAGGGACACTCTCAAAAGTACATTTGCTGGAAAAGGGCTCTGCCATCATCCTCTTTTATTGTACAGTCCTGCAAGCACGGGGCAGTCAGGGACAGAGAAATAAATCAAGTGCTCTGAACCTGCATGTTCAGCCTTTACAGAAAACTCATGTAAGAGCTGCTGAAATGGGAGAGTGCTGATAAGGTGACCTGTCTCCATAGAATTTTGAAGAGCAATCCTTTGAACTTTGAAAGCCTCATTTGTAAGAGATAAGATTTATGGCCCTAAAAAAGGCAGGAAAGAGCTGACAAACTGTTGTCACCTGGGGAAGCCTTCCTGATAATTTTCTTTTCCAGTTCCAAGAACAGAGCATTTCAGAAACACAAGTGGACAATAACCTTTTTGCTGAGTCTATTTGACTTTGATTCCAGTCAAGTTGACATTTTAGGCTTTACTTAAGTAGCTTTGATGTACTTTAAAAGATTAGGTCCTGATAGCAAAAGAACCTGTACACTTCAGAAAATTTGTCTTTGTTCAGATGTTAAAGCAAAGGGAAAAACCATCTGCACACTTTTGAAACCAGCTTGGTCGTTTGCAAGATTTGAGCATTATTACTATTTTGTCAGTGTTCATATCTCACTTGCAGCTCCTGCAGAGACCAGAATACTCTGTGATAAGTAGTCTTTATTAATGAAAGACAGTACAGCCTGGATTCATCTGATCAAAGGTGAGAAGTCTAATTTAGGACCAAAGACACTTGAGGCTTCCCCTATAATCATGGGGCACTATGTAAGGTGCTTCAGATATTTGTCAGCCAGTTGCCCTCTGGAAGTGGTTCCCTGCCTTTCCTATACATAAATAGAGCTTAGACACCTGAAGTGCTGAAAGATAGGTAAGATAAATCTAGGCCGCCCTTCTCATAGAAGGCAATACAGTTAGTAAAAAAAAGCAAGAGAGAAAAAGAACAGAAAATAGCAATTGCTAAATTCCCAACCTACACAAAGCATATGAGGTACAGAGAGAGCTTCAGTGGAGATTAGGTGATCTGCCCAAGGCCAGAGAGCAGGAGACAAGTCCAGATATTGATCATGATCTTTTCAAAGCAGCATTTTAGTTATAAAAACAGCTTACACCTCTGGCAGTGACCTCAAGATTT